>CAUYUJ010015422.1:275974-323474 GCA_963575745.1 Prorocentrum cordatum
TCCTCCTCCTCCTCCTCCTCCTCCTCCTCCTCCTCCTCCTCCTCCTCCTCCTCCTCCTCCTCCTCCTCCTCCTCCTCCTCCCCCCTCCCCAGTTGGCCCACTGCCGTTTTATCGGGTGATCCGCCGTGCCCCAAGTAAAAGTGGGCTCGAATGACAAAATCTTTTTGTCCTTCGAGCCCGCGTTTCGGTACCAAGCCCCTGGGGGCACAACTTTCCAACCCGCGCTCCAAACACCTTGATGTATTTCAACTGACATGCTTGCCAACAAAAAATCGTGTTTTTCTCCCCTCGTCCACCTCCTCCTCTTCCAATTCCTCTTCCTCTCGTTCCTACTCGCACCCTTACTGCTGCTGCTGCTGCTGCTGCTGCTGCTGATCCTCCTCCTCCTCCTCCTCCTCCTCCTCCTCCTCCTCCTCCTCCCCCTCTCGTTCCTACTCGTACCCTTACTGCTGTTCCTGGGCCTGCGGGAGGGGGTGGCGATTTTCAGAGAGACTGCGTGAGACATCATCGGCGCTCTGGAGTCCGATATGCTTTGACATGAGGTGATCTGGCCAATGTCGCCTGAGACATCGTCGCAACTCTGACCTCGGAGATGCCCTGCCCCATGGTGTTTCGGCCACTTTCGCCGGAGACATCCTCGCAACTCTGGGTTCCGAGACGCCCTGACCTGAGGCGGTCAGACCATTTCCGCCAGAGACATCCTCGCAACTCTGACCTCAGAGATCTTCTGCCCCATGGTGGTCCGGCCACTGTCGCCTGAGACATCCTCGCAAGTCTCGATTCCGATATGCTTTGGGCTCAGGTGGTCAGGCCACTGTCGCCAGAGACATTCTCGCAACTCTGATCTCGGATATGCTCTCCCCCATGGTGGCTCGGCCTGTCTAGCCTGAGACCCTCGCAACTCTGGATTCCGAGATGCCCTGAGCAGGTGGTCAGGCCACTGTCGCCTCAGACATCGTCGCAACTCTGACCTTGAAGACGCCCTGCCCCATGGTGGCCTGGCCACTTTCGCTTGAAACATCCTCGCAACTCTGGGTTTTGAGACGCCCTGGGCTGAGCTGGTTTAACTGTTTTCGCCAGAGACATCCTCACAACACTGACCTCGATGATGTCCTGCCCCATGGAGGTCCGGCCACTTTCGCCTGAGACATCCTCGCAAGTCTCGGTTCCGAGATGCCCTGAGTTTAGGTGGTCCGTCCACTGTCGCCTGAGACATCCTTGCAACTCTGATCTCGGATATGCCCTGCTCCATGGTGGTCCGGCCTCTCTCGCTTGAGACCCTCGCAACTCTGGGTTCCGAGAAGCCCTCAGCAGGTGGTCAGGCCACTGTCGCCTCAGACATCGTCGCAACTCTGGGTTCCAAGACGCCCTGAGCTGAGGTGGTTTGACCATGTTCGCCAGAGACATCCTCACAACTCTGACCTCGATGATGTCCTGCCCCCTGGTGGCCCAGCCACATTCGCCTGAGACGACATCTCAATCTTTCCAGAATTTGTCCCGGTCGTGGCCTAGCATAGCGTCCCGGTCTTGGCTTGCACTGTATCTCTACGTGTACATATATACATACATACACATATTTACGTTCATACGTTATACATATTCCGCAATCAGAGCTTGCCTCCGCAGGGGTCCTAGCGGATTCCTATGGTTAGGTGAACCGGGCCGCCGATTTCGGTGGCCAGGCCCAGATGCCCGGGGGTGCCCTATAGCCCCATAGCCATATAGCCCCATCAATCCAATTAGCCCAAGTGGTCCCATTAGGCCAATTTGCCCATAAGCCCAATAGCCAAATAGCCAATCAGCCCTATAGCCCTCTAGCCCTATAGCCCTATCGCCCTATAGTCCCAAAGCCCTCAAGCCTTATAGCCCTATAGCCTTATAGCCCTATAGCCTTATAGCCCTATAGCCATATAGCACGATATCCCTATAGCCATATAGCACAATAGCCCATATAGACTTATAGCCCCATAGCCCGATAGCCCTGTAGCCCTATAGCCCTTTGCCCGTATAGCCCTATAGCCCTATAGCTCTGTAGCCCTATAGCCCTATAGCCCTATAGCCCTATAGTTATGTAGCCCTATAGACCTATAGCCCGCCAGCCCTGTTGCCCCATAGCCCTATATCCCTAGAGCCCCATAGCCCTATACCTCTACAGCCGTATAGCCCTACAGCCCATTAGCCCTATAGCTCCATAGCCCTATAGCCGTATAGCCCTATAGCCCTATAGCCCTATACCATATAGCCCTATAGCCCCATAGCCCCATAGTCCTACAGCCCTATAGCCCTATAGCCCTAGCCCTACAGCCCCATAGCCCTATAGCTCGATAGCCCTATAACCTTTTAGCCATATGGCGCTAGAGTCCTATAGCCCCATAGGCAAATAGCGCTATAGCCATTTAGCCATATAGCCCTATGGCCCTATACCCCCATAGACCTACAGCCCGTTAGCCCTATGGCCCTACAGCCTTATAGCTTTATAGACCTTATAGCCCTATAGCCAAATATCCTTATAGCCCGATGACCCAATAGCCCTACATCCCTATAATTAGCCATGTTTCCATGTTGCGATACAGCCCCCCCATAGCTCCATAGCCTTATAACCCCATAGCAACAACAAATATGTTTGTTTCTTTTCTCTGGTGTTCTATACTCATTTTTGTAAGCGGGCCTACATGCACTTTCGCATTGGGGCATCAGGGAGCCTGAACGCCCTCGCAACAGGGCGCCCGGACACCTGGACACCCAGACGCCCAGGCACCCGGACACCCGGACACCCGGACACCCGGACGCCTGGACACCCAGGCACCCGGACACCTGGGCACACGGCCACCCGGGCACCCGGGCACCCGGACACCCGGACACATGGACACCCGAGCACCGGGACACCCGGACACCCGGACACCCGGACACCCGGGCACCCAGACACCCAGGCACCCGGGCACCCGGACACCCGGACACCCGGACACCCGGACACCCGGGCACCGGACACCCGGGCACCCGGACACCCAGGCACCCGGGCACCCAGGCGCCCAGACACCCGGGCACCCGGACACCCGGGCACCCGGACACCTGGACGCCCGGACGCCCGGACACCCGGACACATGGACACCCGGGCACCCGGACACCCGGACACCCGGGCACCCGGACACCCGCGGGCACCCGGACACCCGGACGCCCGGACACCCGGACACCCGCACACCCGGACACCCGGACACCCGGACACCCGGCCACCCGGGCACCCGGGCATTGCACCCGGACGCCCGGGCACCCGGACACCCGGACACCCGGACACCCGGACACCCGGGCACCCAGACACCCGGGCACCTGGGCACCCGGACGCCTGGACGCCCGGACGCCCAGACGCCCGGACACCCGGACACCCGGGCACCCGGACACCCGGACACCCGCCAGACACCCGGACACCCGGACACCCGGACACCCGGACACCCGGGCACCCGGGCACCCCGGCACCCGGACACCGGGACACCCGGATACCCGGACACCCGGACACCCGGACGCCCGGACGCCCGGACGCCCTGACACACGGGCACCCGGACACCCGGGCACCCGGACACCCGGACCCCAGGACATCCGGGCTTCCGTACACCCGGACGCCCGGACACCCGGACACCCGGACACCCGGACGCCCGGACACCCGGACACCCGGACACCCGGACACCCGGGCACCCGGACACCCGGACACCCGGACACCCGGACGCCCGGACACCCGGACACCCGGACACCCACCCGGGACACCCGGACACCCGGACACCCGGACACCCGCCTACCCGGACGCCCGGACGCCCGGACACCCGGACACACGGACACCCGGACACCCTCACACCGGACACCCGGACCCGGACACCCGGACACCCGGACACCCGCCCGGACACCCGGGCACCCGGACACCCGGACACCCAGACACCCGGACACCCGGACACCCGGACACCCGGACGCCCACACGGACACACGGACACCCGGACACCCGGGCACCCGGACACCCGGACACCCGGGCACCCGGACACCCGGACACCCAGACACCCGGACACCCGGACACCCGGACACCCGGGCGCCCGGACACCCGGACACCCAGACGCCCGGACTTCCGGACGCCCGGGCGCCCGGACGCCCGGGCACCCGGACACCCGGACACCCGGACACGCGCCCGGGCGCGCACCCGGGCACCCGGGCACCCGGGCACGGTAAAATAGTCATATACCCCTTCATTTGTGGTTCACGCGTCCATGGGAAAATCGGCGAAGACGATCGCGATGGAAGCGCAGGTGCGCTTTGAGCTGCAGGATGACAAGCAGGAGCGCCAGCGGTCAGTGAAGACTGCCAAGGCGGCATTGAAGCATGCCAAAGCAGCGAAGACGCAGGCTGAGAAGAAGGCAGGTGGTTGTTAACTAACAACACCACAAGGGCCCCTCGAGGCCAGGGGGGAGGGGATGGGCTCTCGAGCCCACCCCCTTAGTCAATGGCCCCATCGGTGTCGCCAGTCCCACCCGCCTCCGTGCGATCGCCCCCCTCCCTCCCCCCCCGATAGGCAGAGAAGAGGTTCAATGCGTTTTTGAAGAGCAAGGGCGCGTGGATGAACGCGCTGCTCGACAAGGGTGATGCGAGCGCGGCCCACGTTCGGGCCGAGACTGAGCTGGCGCGCGCCGAGCGCGATGCCCGCTAGGGGTGTGGGGGCGACGGGCGACGGGTGGAGGGGTCAGAGAAAAAAACCTTTTCGCGTCATAGGATCATCCGACGCCTCGCGATATCTGTAGGATGACGCAGCACCAAAACCCCAAGAGGAATCACACATAGAGCCCCAAGGCCGCAACGAGGAGGAGGAGAAGGATGAGGAGGGGAAGATGAGGAGGATGAGGCGGAAGAGGAAGAGGATAATGAGGATCGCGACTTTGGGATGCTCCCGGCTGGTGAGGTTAAATCCAGAACGCCAGTTCTGTGAGTGATGTCTTGGGCCGTCCCCTCGGCATCAGCGCGCGCGCACTTAACGAGAAGGATGATGAGACATATGATGATAACAACTGCAGGTGGTCTGCGCTCTTCGTTCGAGTAGGATGGGCTGGCGGGGATACGCGACGCGGCAACACGTACATCGCCATACACGCGTCGGTTCTATGTATGCCAAGAGGCATGCAACCCGTTGCAGGTGGTAGACTCGCACTGCCATCCGAAACCAATCTTCGATGCGTGGGGCATTGCAAGTTGGCATCAGTTGGTGCCAGGTTCTCGTTTCGAATATAGATCACACAGGCCCGCGTCGCATAGCCATTTGGGCTCGATCGCGATCGATCGCGATCTATCGCGAGGCGCGATCTTTCGCGAGGCGCGACCTATCGCGAGGCGCGAGGCGCGAAGGTCCGGAACTGTCGTCATATGACGACGGTTCCGAACCTCCGCGCGGAACTGCAGCACATGTCAGAGTGGGTATCGACACAAATCGCATGCGGCCTGTGCCCATCAGCCGTGGCCCAGCACCAGTACGACAGCCTCCTCATGAAGATCAACAACCTGTCACAGATCAGTACTGACGAGGCGACAGCCTTGGTGAAAACAATCAGGGAGCACTCGCTGAACACTTGGACTCAAGAGAACATCGCACGCTTGTGCCAGGGCCTCGGGACCAAGACAGGCATGTTGTCAATGCCAGGCGGATCCAAGCAATGGCAAGAGATTCGCATTGCATCGAGGGTCTTCACGGCGAGCGAGATCAAATCGCTGAAGAGCGGCGACCTGAGTGAGAAGGCGTGCGTACGCCTGGTCGCCGCTCGGTGCAAGCTGATCGGCGCCCACGCGCTCTCCGAGAGCTCCAAGGGCAAGATGGCCGCGCTCGTGGCGTGGGGCAGCGGCAAGGGGCATGGGGGCGATTGGCTCAGGCTCCTCGGAGAGGTGAAGGGTGCCATCTCCAAGGCCATCACGTGCAAGGGTTGGTCCACGCTTGGGTACGCCACGGTGTGGAACTTCGACCGCATCGAGGACATGTCGGCTGAGCCGTGGTGGAAATCAGCTTACAAGGACGATGGGCCCGCCTTGGAGGAGATCCAGACGGCGCGCCAGACTACGTGAGGAAGTCGAGCAGGCGCTACGCGGCGAAGACCTCGCCTGCAGCTGCAGCACCCCCAATGACAGCCCCAGGCCCTACGGCTGGCGGGCAGTTGCAAGTCATGCAGGCCCTGTTCGGTGCACCGCTGTGCGCGGCGCTCTTCGCCAACTCGGCGGCCGCGGCTCTCAGGCCGCCCGAGCCGCCTGCGCAGCCGCGCGTGGAGCTGGAGCCCCCGAAGCCAAAGCTCCCGCCGCGCGAGGGGCCGCAGCAGGAGCCGAAGCTTCCGCCGCGCGAGGAGCCGCGCGATGAGCCGCGCGATGATGAGCCCGGGCCAGACCTGACCGACGAGGAGGAGAAGCTCAGGGCGCTCCTCGCCAAGAAGGCCAAGACCGCCAAGGCGAGGAAGCGCCCCTCCGCGGCCGGCGAAGGCGTCGGTGGCGCCGAGGGCGGGGCAGGCGTCGAAGACGCCGAGGGGGCTGTGCCAATGAAGAAGGCGCGCCCCCTGCCATGCGGCGACCCGCAGCTGCCGTGCCAAAGCCCGCCGTGCTGCCCAAGCCGCCGACGTGCGAGTGCAACGCGCCGTACAGGTGCGGCTACGTGATCTACAAGCCTTCACAGAAGGTGTTCAGGGCCGTTGTGGGGAGGGCAGATCGCCGCGTCCGCTTCGACCGCAATGCGACGATGAATCGCATTGAGGCTTGGAGCGCGGCGCTGGCGTGGATCGACGCCAAGTGTTAGGTGCTCGACGCGGGGAGGGGGAGGACCAGGGGGTTGTTGAGGACCATCAGGGCTGGGAGCTCGCATCGCAGCTGCAGCGCGGCGGTGGGCGGCGCCACATCGACGAACTCTCTCTTGCTTGTATGACGTTGCACCATGATGTCTAAAACACAAGTCTGTTGCGATCTTTTCATCGCAAGTCGCATGCATCAATATGCAACACTCCTTTCTGTTGCGAGCTACCGTCGCACTTCGTATGCATCAATCTGCACCTACATGTCCTTCTGATGCGACGTCGTATCATGCCATATGCATCGATATGCAACGTGCACTTCTGTTGTGATCTATCGCCTCGCTGCATTCAGATGCATCATGCAGCGTGCCCCTACCATAACGCGGCGCATGCATCCTATGATGCGCATTGGCATTTTTTATCGAGTCTGTAGCCATTTGGGCTGAAACCATGGCCGCGTCCGCCGCCAGGAAACGCAAGGCGGATGAGGCGCTGGTGGAGCTCCACAGGGGCTCATACCTGTCACAGCGTGCTCTGTCGGGTGTCCTAAAATATGTGCGAGACCATGGGTTGCCCGACAATATTTCACGGAGCTCACAATACAGGGCAAACGAAAACATCATTGCCAAAGAGTCGAACGCATATGGGAACGTCTTGCGTTGCATAGACACGCCTTTAGTCAGTGGTAGAACTTTCGAGAACTGGGTGTGCTGTCCTGGGCCATTTTTGTATTCCTGCTGCAAGGCTAGCGCTCCAGTCAGGGAGATGTTTCGCCGCTCACTTCAGGAGCACCCATGCAGCTTGGCGTCGCCGTGGCACATCATTTTATATTTCGATGGTATTTCACCGCGAGACCCCCTGGCGAAGGGGAAAGATTATCGGGGGGTTGATGCTGTTTACTGGTCGTTCGCTGAGTTCGACGAGTCCTTGGGTAACGAAGATGCGTGGTTCACGCTTAGCACTGCGCGGTGCGCAAAAATAAAAAGCATCCCAGGTGGCATCGGGCAGTGCATCAAGATGACCCTCAAAGAAGTTTTTTTTTTTTTTTTTTTTTTTTTTTTTTTTTTTTTTTTTTTTGTTTTTAAAAAAAAAAAAAAAAATCCGCTGGTGGTTTCAATTTTGAGACGAGCGGTGTTGCATTAGACGTGTCAGAGAACGGCGACGCAACGTCGCACGCGACGATCGTCGCGAAGCTGTCGTGCGTCATAGGGGGCGAAGAGGCATTGCGGGAACTACGCATAAACAAAGGGCACGCTGGTTCCAAACCCTGTGCGTTATGTCGCAACGTCTTGAATAGAAAGTTTGATTATTTGACATATGATGTATCTGGTTTCTTTGTGACAGACGCGTGCTTGGATGCGTCAAAGATACACAGAAACGATGACGCGACAACCATCGCGATCCTGGAACGACTTCGACTCGATTGGGATAAATATCAGCGGGGGGAGTTTTCAGAGGGGCAGTACACGACCATCACACAGCACAAAGGATGGAACTTCCACCCCGAACACATAGCCGTGGACCCAGGTTTGCGATATCTCCCTGCGTCATTCATTTGCTTTGACTGGATGCATATTTATTTTGTGTCTGGTATATTCGACAGAGAAGCAAAAGCACTTTTAGGGCGTGCGCAGTTCAAGTGTTTGTGTGATGCAAGGGAGTTGCATGAGTATTTCATGAAGTGGACGTGGCCGAGTAAACACCACTCAGCCGCAACTGTATGGGAGACTGGTGAGCTCCAAGCAGGTGCCTCAGAAGAGATCTCTGCGTTGCCTGTTTTGTGCAGGTATATTCGGCAAGTAATTGCCAAGCATCCTTCATCGGATCAAGTGCCCCCCCAGATCGCAAGTATGCTGGCATTGCAAGATGCCGTTGACATAATCATCGCGGCGGCGCGGCGGCTTCCAGTCACGACCGCGCAGATAGAGTCAGCGATAGTGAAACATCTTCGGTGCCATCAGGACGCATATGGTGAAAGCTATTGGGTGTATAAGCACCATATGACAACCCATTTGCCAGAAATGTTTGAAAAACATGGGTCGCTCAGTTGCTTTGTCCAGGAACGCAAGCACAACAACGTAAAACGCTTCGCCAAAGACCACATGTGCAAGAAGGGGCCAGAGAAGGCTCTCATGGTCCAACTCACTGCGCAGCACGCGCACGATTTAAAGACCATGCGTGTTTCACCTGGCTTAGTCGACCCAACGAAAGCAACGCAGAAGCTGCTGAATGCGTTGAAACGCATGTGCCCTGGGACGCAGACAGCCGTCTCCAGCATCGAAGCCATGACAGATTTCGGCCGCATCAAGCGCGGTGATATCGTACTTCTGGGGTCGGGCGGGATGCATGCAGCAATGCAAGTGTGGTTTCACGTGAAATGCGACGATGGCGAGTCGCAGGTGCTTGTCCAGCAGCTTGCAACTAAGCATGTGAACGCCGCTGAAGGTTTTTCCAGACACATCTTTTTAGATGATGCAGACCCTGTTCTGATGCCTCTGACCTCGCTGAAAGCTCCTGTGATTTACAGGAAAATAGAGAACGACACCACGTGCATTTGGCCAGTAGAATACAAATCGCGATGTTGCTAGCATGATGCGCTGCGGACCGTCGCGTTTGCCCCAGGACGATAAAACAAATCTGAAGGCCCCTGAGCAGATCCAAATCGACGAAGCGCCCAATCATGATGCCCCAATTTCCAACTACATGAGATGCAAAAACATAGCATAAACATTTTAAAAAACAGCTTCAAACTGGCCAAACCTAACTAGTTATAACTCCGTTAATAACAATTAGAAGTTCCGCTAACTGTTACTAACTACGCAGGGCCTTCAGGTGGGGGTTTCTTGGGGACTCCTAGGGCCGTTTTGGTGCCTCCTGGGCGCCTCTTGGGCCGTCTTGGGCCCTTCTGGGGCCGTCATGGAGGCCTCTTCGGCGCTTCTTGGGCCCGTCCTGGGGCCCGCTTGGGCTGTCTTGGGGGCCTCCTGGGCCGTCTTGGGCCCTTCTTGGGCCGACTTGGGGCCCTCTTGATAGCCTCTGGGCCTGTTTTGGGGGTCTCTTGGGCCGTGTTGGACACTGCGAAGGCCGAAGAAGCGAAAATGCACAAAATATACGTTTTCCCAAGGGAATGGGACAGATTTTCCGTCTTTGGGAACTCTTAGGAGGTGTCGGGGGGGTACGTTGGAAGCTTCTGGAGCCGTCTGAGGAACACATTGAGTGTCTTAGAGCGATGTTTCGGCCACTCATGGCCCTCTTGGGCCGTCTGGGCGGCCGCTGGTTTTTTTTTGTGAGCCCGCGTTCGAGCTCTCCGGGGCGAGGGGCCCACCCGGAGTGAGCTGGAGCTCCGATTTTGCCACCAAAATTGACTAGGGACCCCCCCCCCCTACCCCGGCAGAGCCACCCCGGCACCCACCCCCCCATCAGAGCTGAAGCTCAAGAACTGAGGCTCAGGCTATATCTGAGGGCCTTTGAAACTCACACGCCGCGGATTTCCCCAGACTTCATGGTGCGTCTTCTTATTTCATTACGTCCCTGGCCCCCCCCCCTTGGGCCGCGCACGTGCCGTCGGCCATCATTTGCACCCCCCCCTCTTGGACGCCCCCCTCTTGGCTGCCCCCGATCCCGCTCCGCTCCTCTCCCTCTCCCTCTCCATCCCTCCCGCTCCGTCTCCGTGTCCCCCTCCCCCTCTCCCTGTGCCTCTCCGTGCCCACTTCGTCCGCCCCTTCTCCTCGGTGGCGTCTGTGCCCTGCCAGAGGGTGGGGGCACCATTGTGCGGACGCGGGAACTCGCAGCCCAGCAGCGCTGTTTCGGCGGGCTGCGCTCCGGCATTGAAGCGTTGCAGACATCAGTGTAGCAGTGCAGCTCGAGGGGCGCCCGCTGGATTCTATATTCCGTCCGGGTATTTTTTGCGCGCGACATTTGGTTCCAATGCACGTGTGCCGAGACACGCAGCAACGCATCACATCCGACAGCAAAAAAGGTGGGGGCATCATGCAGAGACTTCTATTTGCCTCCTGCGCTTCCGATGGCTATCGTGCCATCGCCTGGTATAGTGTCCAGTGCTGCGTGTTCAACCAGGTTATTTAAATAGTTCGTGGCAATCTTCAAGGCACGTCTAGAGACGTCACATTGTTAAGTTGCAGCCAGTCCGACGGAGTTGGAGTAGTACGAAGCGGAGGATATGGTGACGGGAGCCGACGTAAGTCCAGACTTGGTGTTGTAGCACGTTCTCCCATCCTAAGCCCCCTCTTCACAAGCACGTATGGTGTTCTCTTTCATTACCGCAGGCGTCCAGTGATGGTCCTGTCACGGTTTCAGGACCCGGCAGGGCAGGGTTGGAGCGGCGGTGTTTATCCGATTGCTCTGCCACTGTCTCGGGACGTGGGCAAAACGGAAGGATAGCTCCACAGGAGTGGCGAGGATACTTTTTCGTAAGTGAGTCGATGGCCCAGTCATGTGCCACACCATTCTGTGTTGACAGGGGAATGCCTCCCATCTCTGCAGCCGGTCTGTTACATTTTTGGTGCCCTTCTGCTGCCCACTACGCCGCTGTGGCTGGGTCGTGGGCCAGAAGCCGCTTGGATGCTTGTCGGGGTTCCTTCGGGGGCCTTTTAGGGAGCCTCTGGAAGGCTTCTCGGAGGCCTCGTGGGGTTCTCTTCCGGCCTCCCGGGGGCGCCTCGGGGACCTGCTGGCGGTCTCGGGGGCCACCGCGTGGCAAGGAAGGCTCCTGGGGCCTCTTCGAGCCCCCCCCCCCTGGTAGGCCTCCGTTGGAGCTCTCTTGGGCACCTCTCGGGCCACCCTTGAGGGCTCATACGCCATATTGGGGTGGTTGGGGGCCGTCTTGCAGTTTTCTGAGGCCGGCAGAGCGAGTCCGGAAAGACAGACAAGCGCTGAAAGTATTTGAGCGGCTTGCGTTTCTTGGGTCAAGAATCAGTGCCTCCAGGGCCGCCCAAGAGGCCCTGAAGGAGGTCCCAAGACAAACCCATGGGGCCACTAGACAGCAATCTAGAGGTTCCACGATCGAGCAATGTGTGCACGACATCGGGGGTGTCACGCGCCACGCCCCTGAAGCGCCCAGGAATGCTGGGCAGCGCCTGAGAACGAACACGTGTACATAGCTTGGAAATCTACATGCTTGGGAGCATGACTTACGAGGACGTCGCACGAGAGAGAGAGAGAGGGATAGAGAGAGAGAGAGAGAGAAAAACAGCCATGTCCAAGACGAGTCGCCACCCTTTCGTGTTGCTCCGCGAACGCGTGGGGAAGTGCGGTCGATGGGCGAAACTTCTGGACATGCTGGGCGGAGGCAGTTGTCCGGATCCGGGTGTAAAATGTACCCTCCCTCCCGCCCTCCCATCTCCTCCCTCTCCTCGTCCTCCTCCTTGTAGGCCAGCCGGCCAGCCGCCCCCCCCCCACCTCGGCGCACGCCAGGCCGACGAGGTCAGAAACACTCTGAAGAGCAAGGGCGTTGTCCTCATGGATCCGAGCCCACCGGGGGGAGCAGGTCACGCCGGTGCCCAGCGCGTATTCTCCATTGACGTGCTCTTTTCCCCCGAGGGGACCGCTCCCTTTGTTAAAACAGGTTAAGTTCAGGGCTCTCTTCGGTTCCTCCGATTCGATTCGATTAGATTTCTAGGGCTTCCGGTTCCGATTCGATTCCACTTCGGATTCCGATTTGAGCTCCGATGTTTCAATGGAGGCCTACTAGACTGCCGTTTTCCGCCGATTCGACTTTTCCCGACTCGGCTGCCGATTTCCGCAGATCCGATTGACTTCGATTGCCGATCTGGCTCATCGACTCGATTCTGGACCCTCCTGTAAGTTTTGATGGTCGAGCTGCGCCATTGTTGGCCCCGGGACCGCCAGGGTTCGCCCGCCCGGCCCGCCCGTCAGGGTACTCTCCGTCGTGGCTGGCCCAGTGACAGCGACTCACCGCTGCGCTCGACAAGCAGGCGATGGCAAACATGGATCGAGGGCAGGTCGGGGGCAACGCTAGGGGAACGAAAAGTGACATAAACAAAAATCTCGGAGGTCCGCGCGGATTTCTCGGATCGGCGCTGGGGCCCCCCAGCGGCGCCTCCGGCGCCGCCCCTGGCGCGCTCCGCGCGCCAGGGAGGGGTGTCCAGCGCCGATTCGAGAAATCCGCGCGTACCTCCGAGTTGCTATGTTTCTGCCATTTTTCGTTCCCCTAAACGACAGGGGGGATGGGCAAAGGATGGGATGTATCGATCCCCAATCGCCCATTTGATAGCCCCACCCCGCCCAGGAAGGTTCGGATTCACCATCGGCGGGAGGCTATCGCAGATCTATCGGTCCCATGTCTTTGCCCCTGGGTTTCTTGGGTTTCGATGGTTTTGCCAGGGAAGGCGTGACGTTCCCGCACCATAAATCCATGACGCCCTGGGGTCTCAGGGTTGGATTTCTTGTGGAAACTTTCTTGTGGACTGGCCTCCACTGTACGATCAGGCGATCGCAAACATGGATCAAGGGCAGGGCTGGACCTACACGCTGTTTTGCTGGACTTTGGCTGTGTTTTGTTTTCCGTTTTGGCGGGGAGGCACAGGAAAACAGGTAGAGCAAAACGATAATCGCAATCAGAATAACACGACAAACAGCGTTTAGGCCCAGCCCGGATCCAGGGGGCGTGGATTCGAGACGGGCCCCGTCTCCATGGAAAACCAGGGATTTTCGCCACCGAGCGAGGCGGCACGGCCCGCATTTTGGGGAGGGCACCTCCCCCGATCCATGGAGCTGGCGTTAGGTCGGGCCTGTCCCCTACAGGAGGATTTTAGGCGAAAAATCGTATTCAAAAAGTACCCCGAAATGGCAAACAACGCTCAAACATCGTCCCAGACTATTTTTTTACTATTTCTGAATTTTCCCCCTGTAGAGGGACAGGCCCGACTTAAAAAGCTGGCGACCGCGCGCCAAATCCATGGATCGCTATACTCCATGCCTGCGCGCCCCCGATAATTAAGTGGGTGCGCGCTGGGGGGCGCAGGCCGCTTCGAGGGCCACACCTCGGCGGCGGCCTCGCCGCCGCCGCCCCTGGCAGACCTGATCGATGGGATGTGGTCCTTACGCACTCGGAGGTTGCAAGACCTCCAACCCCGACGCGTCGATTCGCGAATTGGCCGTTTTCGGTTCGCGAGGGGGCGTCGCGGCCGCCTTTTGTTGCGGGCCCAGGTCCGTCGGTTTCGGTCCCAGGCCGTTTTCACTGAAGGGAGGTTTGGGAAAGGGAGGTTTGTCCACCGCCGAGGGAGCAAACACAACTCCTCCCGTCACATCCCGCCTCCTCCCATTCCCCCTCCGAAGGGCGAAGTTGTGCAGCCAGGGGTCTTCGCACCCAGCCGCACAGGCGAGCGAGTTGGCCTGCGTTCGGCCAGCCCGCCTCGGGTGCTCGAGTCCGAGGTGGGGAGGCTGCCTGGCTGGGGAGGCTGTTGGCGTTCACCCCCGCTGGTCCTTTTAGTTCTCGCCCGCCCTTTTTGTTCCCTTTTTTCAGACTTCAGGTTGTCCTTCCGCCGCTATTGCCGGGCGTGGCTCATAATGTCCGCGAGGTTGGCTGGATGGGTCGGGAGACAGATCTCGGGAGACGAAACGGTTTCTGATATGCGTGTGAGGGCAGGTCGGAAGTGCGGTCCTTCCTTTCGTGTCTGCTTCCAGCGTGATTTCGGGTCCTCTGCTCCGCGTCCAGCTCCTCTCTTGTTTCAGGTGCCCTTGCTGGTGACCCTGTGGTGATTCTAAGGGCGAAGGCTCGGTGGAAAGGGGAGGACGAGAAGAATGCCAAGGGCAACTTCGCCGGGAACGAGGTGACCAAGTGGCGCTTCTGGAAGCCATGACGCCATCAAGCATGGACCGAGGTGAGCATGATGCATGTGCATGGTGCATAGTGCATGAGATTGATGTACAGCGTGCATGTGCCTAGCCAGTCTGTCCCCAATGCAGGCGGTTCAGAGTCTCAGTGCCTCTCGGGGCACAGCTATTCATTGACGCCAGACGGAGGTATGTGCTTTGTAGGTGTGGGCCCTGCCCGTAGAGCTACGGGAATATCGATCTCGGAGGTCCTGCGCCGCCCCGCCGACCCCACAGAGGGGATTGAGCTCGTCCCCTCCCTGCCCCTCTCCCCCTCGAGCCATGGCGTCGCTCGGCCGTGTGCATCCTTCTCGGCGAGGGCCATCGAGGAGCATCCTGGATCATCCGGCAACAGAAGGCATGCACGAAACCGAACCATGCACGAGGAGTGGACGTCCGAGCGAGGGCAAGAAGCTGGATTCTGGAAACCTGGGAGATTGAAGCAGGTGGATGAGAGGCTGAAGAGCATTGCACGCACTTCGACGCCTGTCAAGCTGGATGTCTGCGGATTTGCTGATGTGGGTGGAATTCGGGAGGTCCCATTCAGCATACCAGTGTAGTCCTACTCCCTCCCTTCCCTTTCCTTCCACTCCCCTTCTTCTTCCTCCCTCGAACAAGATCTGCCAAATTCAAGGTCTGCCAGAGGCAAGGTGTACACATGGCTAGGGTGATCACATAACCCGAACGGCTCTCGCGACAAACAGTTTGTGTGTACTATTGAATGTGAGCTCCTCGAATGTATCGGGGGAAGAAGCAGGCTTCCCAGCTGAACTTTTCAGTTTTTCCCAACCATCCTGTGGCTTTGGGTCCTCAAGGCAGCGCTCAGCGTTCCTTCCTCTCCTCCTCCTCCCCCTCCTCCCTCTTCCCATTCCTGCTTCTGCCCTCCGCATGTCAACCATTTCGGCACCCCCTGGCCCCATAAGGAGCTCCACCGGCGGCCCCAGTGGCAGGGTCCGCATGCACTCGACGCCCATTTCGGCACACCCCTCACACGGTTCGTGGCCCCACAGGGAGCTCCACCGAGGGCCCCAGTAGCAGGGTCCGCATGCGCCTGACGCCCATTTCGGCACACCCCTCAGACGGTTCGTGGCCCCATAGGGAGCTCTACCGAATGCCCCAGTGGCAGGGTCCGCATGCGCCCGACGCCCATTGTGGCACACCCCTCACACGGTTCGTGCACCCCTAAGGAGCTCGACCGAAGGCCACAGTGGCAGGGTCCGCATGCGCCCGACGCCCATGTCGGCACACCCCTTACACGGTCCGTGGCCCCATAGGGAGTTCCACCGAAGGCCCCAGCGGCAGGGTCCGCATGCGCCCGACGCCCATCTTGGCACACCCTCACACGGTTCGTTGCTCTATAGGGAGCTCCACCGAAGGCCCCAGCGGCAGGGTTCGCATGCGCCCGACGCCCATTTTGTTATGGAGCCGCCGCGGTCGCCGCCGTCGCTGTGGCCCTCGTCGCCGCGGATTTCCTAGCCGCCCAACTCTTTAGAAAGCCATGTGAAGCCTACCTAGCTCCTCCTCTTCCGTATTCCTCATTCTCCTACCCCTTTCCTCCAGGAGGGAGGAGGACCACACGGGTGTCCCGAGATGGTGGTCTCCCATAGTCACCATTCACTAGCGACGCGGGCAGCTCCCGATCCCAACCACGCGGCGCAGGTCTTGCGCTGTTTGGGGCGAGCCTTGACCCAAGCAGTAGAGAACACGGAGGAGTTGGATTAGGGAAGGGGGAGCTGATGCTTTCAGAGGTTCTCGACGGGACTCGGCGCGTTTCTGACTCAATGGCTGACGCCGCACCGCCGACCCCTTAGGGCGCCGACCCCCTGGGGCGGCAGTAGGAGTGAAACACGGAGCTTGCGGAACGCGCGCGCGATCTCTGGGGAATCTTGGGGTTGCAGCTTCTTGGGATTTCGTCGGGGGCGGTTGGCGGATCGCGGCTCTGCTCTTGGGCTTCTCTGGGCTCTCTGGGCAGCACTTTTGAGGCCTCTTGGGAGCCGTGTTGAGGCCTCTAGGGGCCTCTTTTGGGCCTTTCGGGCGCCTCGTGGGAGCCTCTTGGGGGTCTCTTGGCGCCTCCTCAGGTTTTTTCGGGCCGAGTGCTCGAAATGTCCATTCGGGTTCCCCCCTCTGGGCCTCCTTTTGGAGCTTCTGGGGCCGTCTTGGGGGCCTCTTGGGCTATCTTGGGTCGATCTTGAAGGCTTCTTGAGCCGTTGTAGGCGTCGTGAAAGCCCAAGAGGCGAATGTGCTAAAAATAAGTGTTCCCCCCTGGGGAATAAGGCGATGTTTGCATCTGGAGGGCCTCTTGGGACGCTTCTTGGTGTCTTCTTGGGGCGTCTTGGGGGCCTCTGGGGCCGTCTTGAGGCAATCTCGGGCGTCTTGGAGCGATCTTTCGGCGACTCGTAGCCCTCTTGGACCGTCCAAGGGGCCTTTTGGGGCGCTCTTGGCCTGTTTTGGAGCACCCTGAGGCTGCAAGGGTGCGGCTGGCCCTTTTGGCCCCCCTCCCCCCCCCCCCCCTCCCAAACGGGCCGGACCGGGCTTCCGGAGGAGGGGTTTGGGGAGGGGGAAGCATCTCACATGCTGTGACCCCAAGGGGTCGTTCGGCGCGTTTCTGATTTTCCCAATGGCTCTCACACATTACCATCGGTTCCAACAGTTATGTTGAGAGATAAGAGGGGCAGGAGGAGGATGAGAGTGTCCTGGATGATGAGGTGGCAGATGTCGGGCATGATGGTGCTTGTGGTGATGATGCTGCTGCTGATGATCATGCTGATGCTCTTGTTGCTGATGACCCAGCTGATTATGATGCTGCTGCTGGTGTTGGTGCTGTTGCTGCTGCTGTTGACGACGATGCTGATGCTGATGCTGATGCTGATGCTGATGCTGATGATGTTTGCTGATGCTGATAATGAGGGATATTGAATGATGATGATAATGATGATGATGATGATGATGATGATGATGATGATGATGATGATGATGCCGATGATGCTGCTGCTGATGAGGATGAGGAACATGATGATGCTGATGATGTTGATGATGCTGATGATGATGCTGATGATGTTGATGATGCTGCTGCTGCTGATGATGATGGTGGTGATGATGATGCTGATGATGCTGCTGCTGATGATGATGATGATGATGATGATGCTGATGATGATGATGATGATGATGATGATGATGATGATGATGATGATGCGACGACGATTACGACCACGACAATGATGATGCTGCTGCTGTTGATGATGATGCTTTGTGGTCGCATGGCTGTCGAACAAAAAAAACGCCGTCTACGTGGGCACAGGCGGGGAGCCGACCACGCTGGCGTGCAGAGCCAGCCTGGACACTGCAGTGCGCTGCGGCGAGTGTTGCTGCACCCCGCCGCGCGCCGCAGCACCGGCGAGTGAGCCTGTCCCAGCCACTGCGTGCCAGAGCAGGAACGGGCACGACGCATCGGGGACGGTTATATGGATGATTCATTGGCTGACGCCGCACCGCCTACCCCATGGGGCGGCAGTAGGATTAAGCCGGGCCTGTCACCCTACAGGGGGAGTGTTCAAAAATAGTCAAACAGTAGTCTGGGGATTATTTTTGAGTATTTTTGAGCATCTTTTGGGCATTTTCTGTATTTTACCTAACAGCGAAGACTGATAGGTTTCTAGTTGACTCAAAAGAGCTCACAGATCACTCCACAGGGGGGTCCGGGCAGGTGTTGGGAGTTGCCGGGCGGCAGGTGCCGGGCTCGTTTTTCGCCAACAGTCACACACTTCGTGCTCTTCGATTTCCCAGAACTCCATTCCCAGGCCACATTCTGGAGGGCCGAATGCAACAGTCACACACTTCGTGCTCTTCGAGTTCCCAGAACTCCATTCCCGGGCCACATTCTGGAGGGCCGGATGCAACAGTCACACACTTCGTGCTCTTCGAGTTCCCAGAACTCCATTCCCGGGCCACATTTTGGATGCCCGGAGCCAACTGTAGGCCACTTCGTGCTCTTCGAGTTCCCAGAACTCCATTCCCGGGCCACATTTTGGATGCCCGGAGCCAACTGTAGGCCACTTCGTGTCTTCGAGTTCCCAGAACTCCATTCCTGGGCATGATTTTGAATGCCCGGAGCCAACTGTAGGCCACTTCGTGTTCTTCGAGTTCCCAGAATTCCATTCCCGGGCCACATTTTGAATGCTGAGACAGGCTGAGGCTGAGGCTGAAGCAGGCTGAGGCTGAGGCAGGCTGAGGCTGAGGCCGAGGCTGAAGGCAGACTGAGGCTGAGGCTGAAGCAGGCTGAGGCTGAGGCTGAGGCAGGCTGAGGCTGAGGCTGAGGCAGGCTGATGCTGAGGCAGGCTGAGGCTGAGGCTGAGGCTGATGCAGGCTGAGGCTGAGGCAGGCTGAGGCTGAGGGAGGCTGAAGGCTGAGGCTTGAGGCTGAGGCTGAGGCTGAGGCTGAGGCTGAGGCTGAGGCTGAGGCAGGCTGAGGCTGAGGCTGAGGCAGGCTGATGCTGAGGCAGGCTGAGGCTGAGGCTGAGGCTGATGCAGGCTGAGGCTGAGGCAGGCTGAGGCTGAGGCCGAGGCTGAAGGCAGACTGAGGCTGAGGCTGAGGCTGAGGCTGCAGGCTGAGGCTGAGGCAGGCTGAGGCTGAGGCTGAGGCAGGCTGAGGCTGAGGCAGGCTGAGGCTGAGGCTGAGGCTGATGCAGGCTGAGGCTGAGGCAGGCTGAGGCTGATGCCGAGGCTGAAGGCAGACTGAGGCTGAGGCTGAAGCAGGCTGAGGCTGAGGCAGAGGAGGCTGAGGCTGAGGCAGGCTGATGCTGAGGCAGGCTGAGGCTGAGGCTGAGGCTGATGCAGGCTGAGGCTGAGGCAGGCTGAGGCCTGAGGCTGAAGCAGGCTGAGGCTGCAGGCTGAGGCTGGCTGAGGCTGAGGCTGAGGCTGAGGCAGGCTGAGCTGAGGCTGAGGCTGACTGCGACTGCCGTTGCCACTGCGACTGTCATCGCGAATGCGACTACGACTGCGAGAACAGCAGAATTCTACAACTGGATTCTCATCCGAATCTTAAGGGGAATGCTTCCAGATATGCTCCTACACATCGCTGTTAGGTTGCTTTGCCGGGATGATTTTATTTTATATTTCGTCCAAAATCCCCCTGTAGGGGGACAGGCCGGACCTAATAGTAGGAGTGAAACACGGAGTTTGCGGAACGCGCGCGCGATTTTTGGGGAATCTTGGGGTTGCAGCTTCTTGGGATTTCGTCGGGGGCGGTTGGCGGATCGCGGCTCTGCTCTTGGGCTTCTCTGGGCTCTCTGGGCAGCACTTTTGAGGCCTCTTGGGAGCCGTGTTGAGGCCTCTAGGGGCCTCTTTTGGGCCTTTCGGGCGCCTCGTGGGAGCCTCTTGGGGGTCTCTTGGCGCCTCCTCAGGTTTTTTCGGGCCGAGTGCTCGAAATGTCCATTCGGGTTCCCCCCTCTGGGCCTCCTTTTGGAGCTTCTGGGGCCGTCTTGGGGGCCTCTTGGGCTATCTTGGGTCGATCTTGAAGGCTTCTTGGGCCGTTGTGGGCCTCGTGAATGCCCAGAGGGGAGTGTGCTAAAAATGTACGTTTTCCCTCTGGAATGGGACAGTTTTTGCTTCTGGAGGGGTTCTGGGGACGCCTCTTGGTGGCTTCTTGGGGCTTCTTGGGGGCCTCTGGGACCATCTGGAGGCGCTCTTTGGCGTCTTGGAGCGATCTTTCGGCGACTCGTGGCCCTCTTGGACCGTCCGGGGGGCCTTTTGGGGCCCTTTTGGTCCGTTTTGGGCTCTCCTGAGGCTCCAAAGGTGCAAGGTGCGGCTGACACCTTTCCCCCCCCCCCCCCACTCCAAACCGGCCGGACCAAGCTCCCAGGGGGGGAGGGGTTTGGGGGGGAGAAGCATTTCACACGCCGTGACCCCAAGGGTTCGGCGGATTATGATGCTGATGCTGATGGGGAGAAGGAAGGTGATTATGATGATGACGATGGTGATGCTGATGGTGCTGTTGCTGATGCTAAGCCGATTATGATGTTGATGTTGATGGTGGTTATGATGATGCTGCTGCTGCTGATGATGATGATGATGATGATGATGATGATGATGATGATGCTGAAGATGAAGATGATGATGCCGATGGCGATGCCGGTGGTGATGATTCTGATGTTGCGATGATGTTGTGTTGATGACGATCACGGCGGCGGTGCTGATGATGGTCATAATGGTGACGATGACGATTATGATGGGTACGATGATGATGCTGCTGATGGTAATGATGCTGAGTGGCGACGATTACGGCCACGATGGTGATGATGGTGATGATGCTGATGATGTTGAAGGTTTTGGGGGTGGTGGTGCGACTGCTGCTGCTGATGCTGGTGACTATGATGCTCGTGGTGCTGAAGATGATGACGAGAAGGAGGAGGAGGAGGAGGAGGAGGAGGAGGAGAGGAGGAGGAGACAAACAAAACATGAGGAAGAGAAGAGCCATACTCGATGTATGCGCCTTCTGGCAATTCCAGGCCGACGTGCCAAGCGATTCTGGGCCCACGTTTGGCTCGTGTTGGATTTGTGCAGGTGGATATCTTGTGTTCTCCGAGGCAAAGGGGGGACGGGGACAACATTGAGTCTCCCGCTGGACTCCTACACTTGCGTGGTATTCGGTGACTGAGTTTCTCACACGCAATGAGGGCACTTCTCTCTAAACTAGTGCATCTTCATAAGGCGGTGCCTACTCCATCCTCGTTACGCACTCGCTTTGCGAGCTGACTACCGCGATGCTTCAGGATGTCGAAGTCAAGCAATTATGTAGTGGGTGGGTAGCGATGTCGCTCGTTGGGGCTCAGGCATATGCGAACGCAGCAAGTGATCCGTGGGTCAAGGCGCAGCGCCATGATATTAAGTTGAAGAATTGGAGGCCACGATGAGCTGGCCTCCACAGGACGCGTCTCCAGCCGCAACACTATTGGATATCCCGTTGGAGCGGTCGGGTGTCTCCAGTTTTTTTCGACCTGCTCCGCTATGTTGATAGGCGCATTGGCAGTGCTACCGCAGAAAAAAGGGCTGACGCTTCACACATGGGTAGGTGCAGAAACATGCGTTCTCGAAAGTGCAGCGGCACTACGAAGTTTATCATTTTGATTGCCGGACTCGCCTCAGCGAGAGAGCATTCCAGTCTCGTCTAGTGACTAGTGTCTCGTTCAAGTATTCTTCTGTTTATTTAGTACTGTCCAATGGTCTTGCCTGATGTGGTCAGGGGTTATCTTGGCGTGTGCTGTCGAATCCGGCATGGGTGGGTGTAGTGTCATTTGGGCCGGTCAGATGTTGTCGATCGTGTGCGAAACGCGATCTCATCCCGCTTGAATGCGGACATCTGGGTGTGCAGCGCTGGCGATCCAAACAAGTGCGATTACACGTCGGTCGCTGAAAGTAGGTGTTTCGGGATGAATCGACATGCTTTTGCTGCGTTTTGTTTTTCTCTGGGAGTGCCTGAACCCAATCTATTTGATCCGCCTTCTCACTTCATGGTATTGCCTACAGTGGAGGCCCATGCTAAGAACCACCCTGCTTGTCTCCAGGGAGCCCTGGGTTTCTCGGGTTTTGATGGTGTTGTGATGGAGAGCGCTACGTTCCCACACCAAAAATCCATGGACGTCCTGGGGTATCATCGTTGGGTTTCTTGCGGAAGGTTTCTTTTGTATTGGCCTCCACTACTGCTTCTGACCGACGTGAACTGAAGTGGCTTTTCCTCCTCTTCCTGCCGCCTAGGCTGGGCGAACAGCCTGGGGCCGAGAGGGAAAGGAGCGCCCCAGCGGCCACACCTCTGAGCCACCTCCTCCTCCTCCTCCTCCTCCTCCTCCTTGGCCCAGTTGAGGGGCCCAGTCAGAACAGGCGGGAGGGATGCGAGCTGTGAGGAGAGTGAAAGGAAGTGAAGGGAAGTGAAGGTATGGGTAAGGGCGCCCTCGAGGGCGCGAAGTAGTTCGCGCTTCGCGGTTCGGCATCCTTCTCTGCTCCCCTGTGGGGCGGCGCGAGAGCGCGAGGCTGTTCGCGCTTCGCGCAGCGCGACATGCGAAGTTCCGCGCCCTTGTATGGGGGGGGATGCGGGCCCGGCTGAGGGATTTGGATGGAGTGCCGGGCCGGCCAGGGCTCGTTTCGATTCCTCCGATTCGATTCGATTTGATTTCGACGGATTCCGATTGCGATTCGATTCGATCTCGGATTCCGATTTGGGCTCCGATTTCTTATTGGACGCATGCTAGCCTTTCCGATTTCCGCCGATTCGACTTTTCCCGACTCGGCTGCCGATTTCCGCCGATCCGACTCATTTCGATCGCCGATCCGACTTATCGATTCGATTCTGGGCTCCCCTGGCTGGTTGGCCCAGTCGGGGTGCGTGCTGCACAGTCGGAGTGCGTATTCCAGTTAGGAACATCGTCTTCGATTGGGAGTGAGGGGGATCAGGGAGGGAAGCGAGTTAGGGGCGAGGGAGGGAGGAATGGGAATGAGCTGTGGCAGGGGCCCGATTGAGGGGCCCGATTTTTTGGCCTGGTTTCGGACTCTCCTTGCAAACCTATCCTTCGAATATTCCAGTCGAGTTTCCCATTCGAACTCCCCAGTCGAATATCCCGATTGATTTTGCGCTCCACCCGCCCATTCGAGCCTTCCGTAGCCATACTGGAGGCTCGCGTTCGAACCTCGTCTCGAACATTCCTTCGAGTTACGTGTTTCATGTGAAGCTCTCTCTAGGGTGGTTGGGGTTCCTTGCCGACAACTCGCATGTCTGTCCGAGTGCTCAAGGCCAACTGCCGTAGCATGACAACCTCGGCATCACAGTACACAAGCGAAGGTTTTCAACCGGGCAGCAATCATACACAACTTATGTGTGTTTTCAGCATCGCCCCGTTGGTGTTCTTCTCCGCTACCAGGCCTGTCTAGAGGGTTGTACCTGTGTGCCCAGCAGCTCCTTCACTAAACGCCCTGGTCCTATGTCCGTCGCATGAGTCCTGATAAGGCTAGAGCTATCCAATTGCAGTGCTTGTGGAGGAGGTTCCATGGAACGCCCGACCCGCCGCTCTGTCTTTGGCGCGATATTCGTTCTGAGCGCCAACGACGCAAGGACTCGGAGCAAGTGGTGGGCACATGTTGGGCTCGATGCGGTGGGGGGCACTGCGCAAGGAAGCCAAGCTGATAAGCATTGGGCTTGCCGCTCGACGCTCGCGGCAGGCGGCCTTCGTGTTGCCAGAGCTCCACTCCTGACACCCCTTGCGTGTTTTTGGTCTGAGACCGTGGGACCCCCGTGGTAGACTGTAGAAACAGGGGAGGACGATAGAGAGAGAGAGAGAGAGAGAGAAAGGGAGAGAGAGAGAGAGAGAGAGAGAAAGAATCCAGAAGGCACCAGCAGAGCAGCAGTCCAGCAGTCAACTTCACACAGCATCGGGGCGGGCGGACGTGCGCAGTCCTCGTCTCCTGGGTCCAGGATCAGTGCTTGTGGCGTCTGATGGGTCGTGTTGCTTGCGCTTTTAGTCTGTTCGGCGCTCCGCGCTGCATCAGATTGGCAGGCGCAGTGCCAAGCTTGTTCGAAGGAGGCAGGGTGCGTCGACGTTTGTTTTGGGGCTGTGTCCGGTCGCCTGGGGTGCATCTTGCTCCTGGGGTACGAGGTACTCCAGACCGTTTCTACCTTGAGGCTTTCTGCTAGCTCCCCTTAACAAAGAAGTGTGCATTCCGCCCATCCCGCCATTGTGCCTGGCTTGAGGGTCAGAGTCCTCAGGGATGCTTCTTGGGGTCTCTTCGGATCGCTCTCGGGGGCCAGTTTGGGAAGCAGTTATTGGGTTTCTTGGGAGCCTCTTGGGGCCCGCTTGAGATCTCTTGGGGCCCTCTTGGGATCTCTTGGGGCCCTCTTGGGGCCTCTTGGGGGCTTCTTGGGGCCTCTTGGGGGCTTCTTGGGGCCTCTTGGGGTGTTTTGGGGCCGAAGGCTCGAAATGTCCGTTCGGGTTCCCCCTGTGGGCCTCCTCTTTGGGCTGTCCTGGGGCCGTCTTGGGGCCCTCTTGGGCGGTCTCGGAGCCCTCTTCGGGGCCTCTTGGGCCGTCTTGGGGCGATCTTGGGGGCCTTTGGGGCCGTCTCGGACGTTATGAAAGCCCAAGAGGCGAATATGCCAACGTTATACGTTTTCCTAGGGGAATGGAGTGATGTTTGCATTTGGGCCCTCTTGGGGGCCTCTGGGAGCGTCTTGGAGGTCTCTTTGGCTGTCCAGAGGTACTCCTTGACCGTCTTGGCTGCTTGGTTGGGTGCTCCGCGACGTTCTCCGCGTCGTTCGGGGCGTTGCAGCCGTCCAGAAGGCCCCTGCGGAACGCCCCAGGAGCGCCCAAGAGCGCCCGAGAGCCCGAGAGCGCCCTGGACATTGATGGTTCCGGGCCCAAGCTACAATCTTGGCTGCAGCACCAGCAGCAGCACAGCTGTGAGCCTTGGGGGACTCCTACTTCGTGCCAGAGGCACGGTGGTGAGTTTTCCTCGTGGTCATCCGAGGACAGTTTTCTGCCCTGGTCGCCTTTGGTGCTGTCCTAGCTGTGAACGGATCTGGAGTTGTCGCTCTCCTCATGTCCCACTTTTTGGCTTGTCCCACTTTTTGCCTTGCCGTCGTCCTCGTTCTCGTCTTATTTTGTCAGCGCTTTTTCTGCTCGCTCGTGCTGGCCTTCCCTTGTTGCTGCCAGCTGGGCAACTGTTGCCACCGCATGGGCCCCTGGGGTGTCCGGTGGAGCGCCGACATGTGGACGTCCAATAAGGACCTCGCCTCTCTGTGTCATGCCACGCTTGCACACGTGCAGCCATCATCTCCGGCGCACCTGGTGGGTCCAGCGGTGCACCGACGTATATGCATCCAACCACGACCTCGCAGTCTCCTGGTGTACTGCCAGACGTACACGTTGTTCATCTCTAGGTCTTCGAGAGTTCTTCGATTTTTTTGGGGGGCCAAGACCCTTTCATTTCTAATTGTTCTATCCTGGGCCTCTTCCTGGCCACTAGGGGGCCAGGAACAATCAGAAACGAGCACAATTGGAAATATGCACGATTAAAAATAAACGACGTGTACAGTTGTCGACGCTTCCTGGGCCCCTGGGGGTCCAGCAGAGCGCCCGCGTGCAGGCGCCCGAGCAGCACCTCGCCTCCCTGTGTGTTCCCTGCAGGTCGCCACTCTCCGAGCCCTCTTGGGAGTTCAGCGAATCCACGGGGGTGCAGACGAGGACTCGCCACCTTCAATCCTGCCAGGCGTCTTGTGCGGGTCGAAATCGTTCCCTGTGTAACTGATTGTGTTCGGCCTGTGAGGGGGTTCTTGGAGGGCTACGCGTGGTGTCTTGCCCTTTAGAGCCAGGTTGGGAGGCACCGTTACCCTATCCCGAGCTGCGGAAGGGACTTCTCCTTGGCCGTCCCTGGGCTTCCTTGGGGCCGTCGTTGGTTTGTCTGGTGGCCTTTCAGGGTCATCTTGGGCCGTTTGGGCCAGCTTTAGTTTGGGCATGTCCCCCTACAGGCGGATTTTGCACGAAAAATAAAACATACCCCCGAAATGCCCCCAAATAGTGAAGAAATATTAGAAACATCGTCCCCAGACTATTTTTGTCGATTATTTTTTTAATTTTCCTCCTGTAGAGGGACAGGCCCGACTGAAGGCCAGCTATTGTTGTCTGGAGTTTCTCTTGGACTCGTTTTAAGGTCTCTGGGTGTCCCTCTGGAGCAATCCCGGGTCGGCTGACGGCTCCCCGAGAGCCACCTGCACACAGCAATCGTGGAGGGCGTATACTCGGCATCGCTCGGACGTGCGCATTTTCTCTCGGCGAGGATCTTCGATGAGCATCTTGGATCATCGTGCGAAAATTACACGCAAGAACTTAGTGGGCCCTGGAAACGACAGGGCCGTTTTTTTACAGGTTCCCTTTGACCGCTATTTTGCCGATTCCAGTTCCGTCGCCGTTTTTGTTACCGGTTCTGGCTCCGGCTCCGATCAGGGAGCCGTTCCTTTGCGGTTTCCCGTCGCCGTTTTTGGACCGCTTCCATTTTCAAGAGACCCTTTTTTCGGAAGCGGTGAAGAAACGGCATGGCCGTTGCTGGGGCCCACGAAGCGCACGAAATCCAGCAATGCGCTGGGGGTGGGCGTCTGAGCGATGGCGAGCGTAAGGCATTGCGCAGCATGATGCCCAGCTATTCTTAAGTCGGGCCCGTCCCCCCACAGGGGGATGTTGGACGCAAAATCAAAACATACCCCCAAAATAGCCAAACAATAGTCCAAACATAGTCTGGGGACTATGTTTTTCGTATTTTTTTAGCATTTTTGGAATATTTTTTGGGTATTTTTAATTTTTCGTTGAAAATCCCCCTGCAGGGGGACACGCCCGACATAAGTGTAAGGCATTGCTCAGCATGATGCCCAGCTATTCTTGTTCGGGTCTGCGGCCGCGGGGGCAGTCGCGTGGCGGTCAAGTTGGCCACCGGGCCACGGAAGCAAGGGCTCATTCGGGGTTGACGAGGCGGGTGTCTCGGGGGCGGCAAAGAGGGGGGTGATGACCAGGGGGGGGTGGATATCATGGCGGGGGCCATGATATTTCCCCAGATCTCATGGCGCCTCTTCTTATTTCATTACGTCCCTGGCCCCCCCGCTGGGCCGCGCACATGCCGCCGGCCATAATTTGCACCCCCCCTCTTGGACACCCCCCTCTTGGCCGCCCCCGAGTGCCGCGCAGAAGTTGTTGCAATGCGACGGGCGGTCCAGTGGGTGAGCGAGGCACTAGTGTTCAGCCGGGCGTGTCCCTCCGCAGGAGGAGTATGTAACATAATCAGAAAATAGTATGGGGACGATTTCTCGAACATTTTTGAGTATTTTTGGAGTTTTTTTTTTGGGTATTTGTAATTTTTCGCCAAAATCACCCTGTAGGGGGACAGGCCCGACTTAACACCAACGCATTATAGTAACACGAGGTAATTCTGTTACTTGAGTTGGCGACTCGCGGAGGGAAGCGTCATGAGAGGAAACAAATAGACGGGGGTCAATGCAGGCGGGGGCAGCCAGAGCGCTGGATCTTGCAGGATCCTGTGGGGCCAGGTGTGCACTGACCTGGGTTTGGGTGCAGGATCCTGAAGGATTTTGCCGGATCTTGCGAAGCCTGACTGACCCTGGTCTGGATTGACCCGGGTCGGTAGATCCACGACTAATTGCGCACAGAGGGCGAAGCGGAATATGAGGACGGGGCGGCCGCGGGGAGGATAAGGAAAAGGGCGCATTCGTGATGTGATGTTCTTCGTCTGATGATGCCTATGCACGTGCCGTTGTGTCATGTATGGCATTTTTGGGCGCCTTTTCAGGAGGGACTGGGTGTAACATGTGCTTCTTCATAGCGATCTGGGCATCATCTTGGTACACATCCGAGGGTGCTGCGGCATTCTGGCGTTACCGGCGAGTGTCCGACAAGGGGCCCAGCATCGAAGACGGTTCACAACGGATCCTCGCTGCTCGGCGGTCTTTTTCTTGCTCTCGGACCTTCCAGGGCGCCTCGCGCCAGGTTTGCCAGTGAATACTTACTCCTAATCCGCATGTGTGTGTGTGTGTGTGTGTCATGCAGTATGTCCTTATGTCCTCATGGGACCAGCTAATCAGCTTGTCCGTGAGTGGAGGGCATCTGTGGCGTGCCAGATCACGTGCGCTTGCTGCCCATGTACCCATATATCGTGCACGCGCTCTTGATAGTTGCAGCAGGCTCAAGCTTCCAGGGGTACACGGTCGTCTTTATCTTGCAGTCGTGCGAGTGAGTGCCTTAGTGTAAATTCTCGGCATTGCCTCACGTACAACTGCCTGCGACATAATGACAGGATGGTCGATTCTTTGTATGATGGGGAGGTAATTCGGCATCGAGGGCGTGCTGTGTGCTCCAGTTCAGAGGTCCAGAAGTGTTCGTAGAAATCATGAGGCGGCGGCCTGACATAGCATGGCCACGGCAAAGTACCAGGATCATACAGTCGGGGCCCTGAAGAAGGAACCCTTTTTGTTGGGGAGGGGCTCCGTGTTCCTTAGTTGCTTTACAGTGCTCCTTGGGTTTTCCTGAGTTCTTCCATGGAAAATCGGAGTTGAATACATGGGAGAAAGGGGCCTCGTTCCTTATTCATCGTTCCTTAGGTCAACGCCCCGACTGTACGCATGGATCGGCAAGCAGCTGTACGCAGTGGGGTCGTGGTGTGGAGTGCCACGCAGACTGGGCACGCGGATGCAGGAGGTCAACCGCGCGTGCATTGGCGGTGCGCTGCCGAGTCAGGAGGATCCGTGCGCGTGCAGATGTGGTACGCCGAGTTTCAGCCGATGGCGATACTGAAGTGTTCGCTCACGTAGCACTTTGAACGGGCGACTGACAAGACGCGCGGGTTCTGGGAACGAGGGCTTCGGAAACGGGGGGAGAATAACCATGACGGCGCCTCGATGTCGGGGGTTCGAGGCTGTTTTGAGCCCGTTGAGTTGGCCCACATAAGCTCGCCAGCAGGTCCACCGCTTGTCAGGGGCGCGGCCATGACCAGCATCCACATGAGCAGCATGCGGACGTTGGAGGCCTGGCACCAGCGGCGGCCACTGGGTGTGGTCGCGGCGCCTCGGCACACGGACAGCTCCAACCCCATTCGTTCCGCCCTGGAGACTGCCAGAGGGGGGCGGACTGGACCACTTCGAGTGCCATGGCGCCCACGCCACGCGCCCTTTACCGCCTCCGTCAGCAGAGCCTCCCGCCATGCCGCCGATAGGGACGTCGCGAAGACCTGCTCCTGCAGGAGCTCACAAATGGAAAGCGTGCGGGTTGAGATCCCGCGAGCTGTAGAAATGGAATACGAGCCAATTCAGCCCGCAACAGCTGTGTGCCGTTCTGAGGATACGCTGTTGCAAGCACAGGCGAAACGCCTCAGCCAGAACGGCTTGAGCCAAAATGGCTACGGACGAGAGGGGGGGAGGAGGAGGAGGAGGATGATGATGATGAGGAGGAGGAGGAGGAGCAGGAGGAGGAGGAGGAGGAGCAGGTGAGGAGGAGGAGGAGGAGGCGGAGGTGGCGGAGGAGGAGGACCAGTGTAAACCCAAGAGCCATCAACGATATTGGAATGAACCCGCCCTCCAAGCTCCCTCTTCGCAGGCCCCTACAACGGTTCATGTCCATTGAGGGAATTGCTTCGTTGGAAAACAACCGTTTGAAAACCTTGCAGTATGCCAACACATTGTTCTCGGGATTTCCACGCCACGGATCAACCTGACTGCTGCGTCCTGACGACCTGGAATCGTGCCAGAACGCCATTTTTGGGACTTCAGCACCGCGAATCAACATAATTGTTGCGCCCGCGAAATCCTGACCCCTTCCAAAAAACATAATTTCTGGTACGATGATAATGGGAATCCGTGAAACGCTTGCAACTTTTCACGACTGATGTTCGCGGCGCTAAGGCGTGAACCACATTTTGAAAAAAGAGCCGCCTTCAATCCGTGATGCTCGTGCGAGTTTAAAAAAAACGAGTGTGTGTGGCGCTAAGACGAGAGCCGTTAACAAAAACGAGCCGCCCTCTAAGTGTGAAATTCTTGCATCATTTTACGACGAATGTGCGCGGCGCTAGTGCGAGAGCCACGTGTTGAAGACGACCCGCCCTCAATCCGTGAAGCTCTGGCAAATTCCCAAAACGAATGTGCGCGTCGCTAAGGCAAGAACCACATTTTGGAAACGACCCGCCCTCAATCCGTGCAACTCTTGCAAATGTTTAATGTGAGTGTGCGCGGCGCTAAGGCGAGAGCAACATTTTGAAAACCACCCGCCCTCCATCTGTGATACTGTTGCCATTCTTGAAACTTCAGGGTCATACGTGGTGAGGAAGTCTCAGGCGAAACGTCCGGCCCGCCATTCAAACTGGCCTCGTAGTGCGACAGGGAGAAATTATTCATAATGAAAGAAATGGAATAGGAGGATGATGATGCTGATGATGATGCTGATGATGATGATGCTGATGATGATGATGATGATGATGATGATGATGCGCTGCTGCTGTTGAAGATGATGATGATGATGATGATGATGATGATGATGATGATGATGATGATGATGATGATGATGATGATGATGATGATGATGATGATGATGATGATGCTGATGATGATGATGATGATGATGATGATGATGATGATGATGATGATGATGATGATGATGATGATGATGAGGAGGAGGAGGAGGAGGAGGAGGAGGAGGAGGAGGAGGACGAGGAGGACGAGGAGGACCTCCCCATCCTCCCTTCTCCCCCGTCTTACCTATGGTAGTCGCGGTGGGAAATAGGCCCATTAATGTGTGAGCCAGTGGCATCGATGTGGTGCGGTGCGTAGCTTGGCCACGCAGTGCAAAGTAAATCAGGGCAGAGCAATACGGTCGGACCGAAGCAGAAGGTTGAGGTCGGTTCGGGGAGGGGACCATCATGCTCTCCGTGCTTGTTGGATGTCCTCGTGCATCCTGGGGAGGGTGCCCTTGGATATTCTGCGTGGTTTGGCCGGCGGAGGGTCTCATGCTCTTGAGGGATGTTCTTCCGTCCTAGATCCGACCGTACACCCTGCGAAATGCTTTAGAAATCATGGGTTAAGAAATTCATAGTCTCAGAATTTGAAATCAAACCCAGAATGTCTATTCAAATGTTAGGTTTTACATCGAAACATTAAGAATAGTCGAGACTCTGGCCGAAAACTTGGGTTTTCTTAAGCATCGCCTGGAGTGTAGACGCAACCCATGAGCGGGACCACAAGGGCGTGGCCCCGAGGCACCCGGCACCCGGGGGCGCATCGTGCGCAGCCCGCCGGCGGGACCCCACGGGTGAAGGGCGACTGGGCCGCGCGCTGCGGCGCGTCCTGCCGCACACCTCGGGCGAGGCCCGTGCGCAGGATCCCGCGGCATGCAAGACGTGGCGGCACGCCAGTGCCAGTCCATTCGCTAGCAGATAAAAAAAAGCCCCAGAGGGAGGGAGGAGGGAGGGAGGAGGGAGGGAGGAGGGAGGGAGGAGGGAGGAGGGAGGGAGGGAGGGAGGAGGGAGGAGGAGCAGGGACAAGGGCAAGCACTGGTTCTTTAGGAGCACCCAGGCGTCCTTGGCTCGCTCTCAACGGCTGCCCCTCGGGGCAAGGGCAGGGGTAGTCATTAGTTGAGGGGATACAGTGGAGACCCATGCCAAGGAAACACCCTGCCTGGCTCCAGGGTGCCCTGGGTTTCCTTGGTTTCGAAGGGTAAAAGCGTGACGTTCCCACAGCAAACATCAGCGGACCTCCTGGGGTCTCAGGGTTGGGTTTCTTGTGGGAAGGTTTCTCGAGCCCCTGCTGTAAGAATATGATGGGCCAGTGGCCGATGACGAGCTGGGGTGGGGGGGGGGGGTGGCGGCGGGGCTCAAGGGACGGGGGTGAATGCAAACGGGGGCCAGTCAGAACCCCGGATCCTGCAGGATCCTGCAGGATCCTGCAGAGCCAGGGGTGCTCTGCCCCCAGGTTTGGGTGCAGGAGCCGGTAGGATCTTGCATGATCTTTCAGGACTCTGCAAGGCCTGACTGGCCCAGATGTGGATGGACCCGGACCAGAAGATGCCCGAGGGCGTCAGGCGGGACGTTGTGCTCTTGGTCGACTTCCACATCGCTGGGCCACCCCAAGGACGCGAAACTGACAGCGAATCGCGCGACGCTGATGGGAGATTTTTCAAAGGAGGAGGCGGAGGAGGAGGCGGAGGAGGAGGAGGAGGAGGAGGAGGCGGAGGCGGAGGCGGAGGCGGAGGCGGAGGCGGAGGCGGAGGCGGAGGAGGAGGGGGAGGAGGATCCTGCAGGATCACGCAGGATTTTGCAGAGCCAGGGGTCCTAGGTCCCTATGCGCGCGCCCCCTGGCCGAGGGCGATGATCTCCTCCTCCTCCTCCTCCTCCTCCTCCTCTTCCTCCTCCTCCTCCTCCTCCTCCTCCTCGCCTATGCGCGCGCCCCCTGGCCGAGGGCGATGATCGTGTACCGCCGCAGCGTGCTCGGCCGCCGGAGCCTGCCCAGCCCGCGCGCGGCGCCGGCGGGCGCGGCTCCGCAGGCCCCTCCCAGCGTTTTGGCGGCCGCGCGGGGCAGGGAGGGGAGGGGAGGGAAGGGAGGAAGGGGAGGGGAGGGGGGTTAGGGAGGGGAGGGAGGGGAGAGGAGGGGAGGGGAGGGGAGGGAGGGAGGGAGGGCGGGATGGGGGAGAGGGAGGAGGAGGAGGAGGTGGAGGAGGTGGATCAGTGTAAACCCAAGAGTCACCAACAAGGTTGGAGTAGACCATCCTTCCAAACTCCCTCATCATAGGTCCTTCAACGGTTCACTTCCAAGGGGAACTGCCTTTTTGGAAGGCAACCGTTAGAAGGCCCTGAAGCATGCCAAAACATTGCTCTCGGGGTTCCAACACCACGGATCAACCTGACTGTTGCGCCTTGGCGATCCTGAATCGTGCCAGAACGCCATTCCTGGGACTTCCACACCACGAACCAATGTACCTGTTGCACCCACACCATTTATGTTACGTTGACCATTGGAATCCATGGAACTCTTGCAAATGTTCAGAATGAATGTGCGCGGCGCTAAGGCGAGAGCCACATGTTGAAAACAAAGTGCACTCAATCCGTGAAGCTCTTGCACATTTTCAGAACGGATGTGCGCGGCGCTAACGCCAGGACCACATGTTGAAAACAAGCCGCCCTCAATCCGTGACGCTCTTGCAAGTTTGTAAAACGGATGTGCGCGGCGCTGAGGCGAGAGCCACATTTAGAGAACGGGTCGCCCTCACTCCGTGTAACTCTTGCATTTGTTACAACGCATGTGCGCGGCGCTAAGGCGAGAGTTATTTTTTGAGATTGACCCGCCCTCCTTTTGTGAAACTCTGTAGATGCTAACAACAAATGCGCGCAGGGCCAAGGCGAGAGCCACATGTTGAAACCAGCCCGCCCTCCATTCGTGAAACTGTTGCCATGTTGTAAACTTCAGGGTCATACATGATGAGGAAGTCCCATGAGAAACGCCTGGCCCGCTCAAAAACTAACCTCGGGGTGCGACAGGGATAATTCGTTTATAAGGAGAATGAATGAAGGAGGATGAGGATGAGGATGATGATGATGAGGATGAGAAGGATGAGGATGAGGAGGATGATGATGAGGAGGATGAGGCCGATGAGCATGATGATGATACTTATGATGATGATGATGATGATGATGATGCTGATGATGATGATGATGATGATGATGCTGATGATGATGATGATGATGCTGACGGTGATGTTGATGCTGCTGCTGATGATGATACTTATGATGGTGGCGCTGATGATGATGTTGCTGCTGATGATGATGATTCTGATGGTGATGCTGATGATGGTGGTGGTGATGATGAGGATGAGGATGAGCATGAGGATGAGGATTGAGAGGATGATGATGAGGAAGATGATGATGAGGATGAGGACGAGGACCAGTGAAAACCCAAGATTCATCAACGATGTTGAAGTACTCCTTCCCTCTAAGATTCCTCTTCTCAGGCCCCTGCAAGGGGTCATTTCCACTGAGGGAATTGCCCCATTGGGGGACAAACGTGTGAACATCTTGAAGCGTGCCAGAACACCGTTCTCAGGACTTTAACTCCACTAGTTAGCCTGACTGTTACGTGCCAGAACACCATTCCTGGGATTTCAACACCGCGAATCGACGTAACTGTTGCACCCTGACAATCCTGAATCGTTCCACAACGCCGTTCGTGGTACGGTAACCATCAACACAAGTGAAAGTCTCGCACATGTTCAAAACGAATGTGCGCAGGGCTAAGGCGAGAGCCACATTTTGAAAAGAAACCGCCTGCAATCCGTGAAGCTCATGCAAAATGCGCGGCGCTAAGGCGAGAGCAACAGTTTGAAAACCACACGACCCCAATCCGTGAAACTTTTGCGAACCACCGCCCTCAAGCTGTGAAGCTCTGCCAATGTTTGAAGCGACTGTGCGTGGCGCTACGGTGAGAGCCACATTTCGAAAACAGACCGCCCTCAATCCGTGACGCTCTTGCACATCAGAGCGAATGTGCGCGGCGCTACGGCGAGGGCCACATTCTGAAAAACCAAACCGCCCTCAATCCGTGACGCTCATGCAAGTTTGTAAAACGGATGTGCGCGGCGGTGAGGCGAGAGCCACATGTAGAACACGGGCCGCCCTCACTCCGTGAAGCCCTTGCATTCTTTTGCAACGAATGTGCGCGGCGCTGAAGGCGAGAGCCACATTCTGCGAACCACCCGCCCTCCATCTGTGAAACTGTTAGTCCATGGTTTCAGCATCAGGGTCATGCGTGGTGAGGAAGTCTCAGGCGAAGCGCCCGGCCCGCCCTTTCGACCGGCCTCGGGGTGCGACAGGGAGGAGTTGCTTATAAGGAAGAGGACAGAAGGGGATGGAGGAGAGGGAGGGAGGGAGGTAGGGGAAGGAGGATGAGCAGGGACAAGGGTTGAAGGAGGAGGAGGATGAGGAGGAGCAGGAAGGGCGAACCAAAAGCAGGAGTACGAGGAGGAGGCAGGGGAGGAGGAGGTGCCCTCGTCGGGGAAGGCTTGCGCACACGCGGTAATCAACAGGGGGTGGGGCTGGCCCAGGGGGGGAAGACTCGACCCCCCGGTCGCCCATTCCTCGCCGGCGGGCCCGGGGTGCTCCACACTGCCAGGGAGCGTGCGGCGTCCCTGTCGGGGGCCTGTCGCCGGCTGGTCGAGCCCCGCCTGTAGTTACCCATCGGTCGTTGAACGTAGGCAGTTTTGGGATTCCCAGATTCCAGTCCTCTGTAAGCGCCTTCCTACTTCGATGATCGAGGTGGCTTCCCCTCTTCCCTCTTCAGGGGGCGGGCGGAGGCCCAATCTACTTTCAACGCCTTCCTACTTCATGTTTCTACCTAATTTTTCCGACCGATGGGTATCGGCTTCCCCCAGATAGAGGAGCTGGTCTGGTTTTCGACGGCTGCCGCTCACGGGGGGTAGGGGAGGCTCGAGGTCACTACGGCCCGTTCCCCGAGCTGCGTCTTACCGACGGCATTCCGAGTTCTGCGGGCAATTTGATGCCAGAGCGCACTCAGTGTTCGTGCCGCCAGAGATGTTGGCGATGTAATACCAGTGGGGGGTACTCAGCACATGGTCTTGACCTGCTCGCTAATGGGATTCGTCGCGCGCTAGCTTTTTCCAAGCATATGTGCAACACGTGACATCTGAGAGCTCTGATGGTTTTGATCGGTGCACGAAGCGAGCTATATCAGCGCTTGCCCGCTGCGTGCTGGGATAGCCCGTGGGGCGGGGGGGGGGCGGTCTGGCCGGGAGGAGGCGGGAGCGGGGAGGGAGCGGAAGCCCAGGGAGGCCAGGGAGGGCCCGCGGGAAAGTGGCGGCCAGGCCCGCCCTCCTGCGTCCAAGGGCGCCCTCTAGGGTGCGAGGTTACTCGCGCTTCGCGCTTCGCGGTTCGGCTCCTCCTCCTCCTCCTGCTCTTCCTACTGCTCCTCCTCGTCGTCGTCCTCCTCCTCCTTCTCCTCCTCCTCTCCTCCTCCTCCTCGGAGGAGGAGGAGGCGGAGGAGGAGAAGGAGGAGGAGGAGGAGGAGGAGGAGGCGGAGGCGGAGGCGGAGGCGGAGGCGGAGGCGGAGGCGGAGGAGGAGGAGGAGGAGGAGGAGGAGGAGGATCCTGCAGGATCACGCAGGATATTGCAGAGCCACGGGTCCTAGGTCCCTATGCGCGCGCCCCCTGGCCGAGGGCGATGATCTCCTCCTCCTCCTCCTCCTCCTCCTCCTCTTCCTCCTCCTCCTCCTCCTCCTCCTCCTCCTCCTCCTCCTCCTCTCCCCTCGGGGGCGGCGCGAGTGCGCGAAGTTATTGGCAATTCGCGCTTCGTGCAGCGCGAAGCGCTAAGCGCAGAGTTAGGCGCCCTTGGCATTAAGTCGGGCACGTCCCTCTACAGGAGGAATATTCAAACATAGTCAAAGCATAGTCGTTTTCCTGTTTGTGTGAATATTTCTCAGTATTAATTTACTATTTATCACTTCTCGCCCAAAATCCGCCCGTGGGGGGACGTGCCCGATCTGACCTTGGCATCTGCCTCCGCGCACCCTCGCCTGGCAGGCGGCCCTGGCAGCCCGCCTGCCCTGGGCGCCGCCGGCTGGGCGGCCGGAGGCGGAGGGCGAGGTGCCCGGGGTGTGCCAGCCGCAAGCCCAAGGGCCCCCTCTCGGGGGCGGCCATGAGGGGGTCATGACGGGTAGGATGTCATGGCGGGGGTCGGAGTAGATGGGGTCGGAGCAGATGGGGTCGGAGGATCGCGCCGCATCGACGATGCATCGGCGATGCGGCTCGATGTGGGGCCCAATTTCCTCCACGCCGACGTTGCCGACGCATTACCCACGTCGACGGTGCATCGCCGGTGCATCGCGAATGCATCGCCGATGCATCGCCGATGCCCTCATGAGGTGTGCTGGTCCTTGTTATCGGGGTCGGCAAAGAGGAGGGTGAGGACTAGGGGGGGTGGATATCATGGTGGGGGCCATGATATCTCCCCATCTTTCATGGCGCCTCTTCTTGTTTCATTGCGTCCCCAGTCCCCCCTCCCTGGGACGCGCACATGCCGCCGGCCATGATTTGCGTCCCTCCTCTTGGACGCCCCCCTCTTGTCCGCCCCGATCGGCTCATGAAAAAATCAAGATGGGGAGTTTTTCGCTGTTTTCGGCCTCTGGGAGCCCTGAGCCGCACCTCGGGACTGTCCAAAGGCGACACAGGATGAGACACCGGTCCCAGGGAATGGGTCCAGTCCTCGGGCGGGTGGTAGTGAGGGGTGACCCAACTGGAGGGTGAAGAGCATGGCCCTACTTGGCTCCAACAAAAGTTTTCTTGGAAACTCGCAAGAGGAATGATATGTATGTAAACCCGTCGGCAAGATGAAGAGTCGCGCGCGCGTGCTCAGCGTTCGCACGCACGCGATCCCAAGACGTTCCATGGCCACAACATGCTTCCAGGAATGCCTCAGGCCACGGACGATAACGTCAAGAGGACCCAGGATGATGCCACCCCAACGCGATCCCGCCATGGATTCTGGACCGTCTCAGGCCGACTCGCAGATGACGAAACACATGAGCAACGCGTGACGCCGAGATGGCCCGATGGCAACAAGATGGATCCAAGCGCACCAGGGTGGCCTCATAATGACCACGCGATGGTTGCGTGATCCAAACATGACCGGGATATGATCTCAAGATGACCTCAAGACGACCCCAACACGGCAGTAATACTGCAACTTATGAGCCCCATCTTACTTCGAGCCGATCCCAGCATGGTGGGATCCGTGAACGGCCCGGGATTTTGGTCTACCCCATTTTTAATGGGTGGGATTTGGACCGTCCTGAACTAAATTTATAATATTAAAGCGGAATAAGCCAGGCGGGATCCCGCCCGGCCCACGGAGGAAGACAACATTGCTAGGCTTCTACGGGGGTAGGGGGTTCGGAAGGGGCGTCGTTTACTTCCGCTGACATTGGCAAGCCTTCCGGCGGCCTTCCCCCGTCTTCCGCCTCGCTTTACTTCCGTCGACTTCCGCCGGCCAGCGTCGTGATGAAAATTCCAGGAACTTTCATTGGGCCGATGTAAAGGGGCTCTTTGGGACCCCTTGCGGGGTCAGTTGGTATCCAAAAGGGGCCCTGAAGGGCTCCTCTAGGGCCCTTTTCTCCACCCCCCAGTTGGGTCACCACATGCATCGGCCATTCACCGCCCACCAAACCAGCCCAACCCAACCCGACGGCCCCGATTTGCCCTCCCTTTCCAGTGGGGGGGTGTCGGGGAACATATGGGCAGAAACACATACATGAAGCCCGTACCCCCCACCCCAGCCCGAAATTCGGATCTTCGGGTTGGGTTGGGGTGGTCTGGTAGGAAGTCGCCCATGACCACCCGCCCGAGGGCCTGTGGGGATAGGCGTCATGAAGGACCATGGCGTCGGGGGTCTGGGAGCCTGGCCGCAGCAGGCATACAGTGGGGGCCCATGCCAAGGAAACACCCTGCTGGCCTCCAGGGTGCCCTGGGCTTCTTGGGTTTCGCTGGTTGTGCGATGGAAAGCGTGACGCTCCCACGCCAAAAATCAGCGGACGTCCTGGGGTCTCAGGGTTGGGCTTCCTGTGGGAAGGCTTCTCGTGGACTGACCTGCACTGTAGACCAGGACAGGCCCTCCCGGTGTCGGCAAGGTCTCCCGGATGGGTTCCGAGCAGAGAAGGGCCGGAGGATCGCGCCGCATCGCTGATGCGTCGGCGATGCGGCTCGGTGTGGATCCGATTCTCTCCGCGCTGACGTCGCCGATGCATCGCCGAGGTCGCCGATGCAAGGCCGATGCACCGCCGACGCATCGGCGATGCTTCGCGATCCTCCGACCCCATCCACGCGGGCCCCATTCAGGAGCCCTCCTGGTGTCGGCCAGGGGGCAGGAGTGCGTATGCCCCATGGGTGGTGTGCTGGTAGCTTCTGCGCAACCCGGTCCGAGCCCGACCCGCGCCGTGACGAGATCGCTCACCAGCCTGGAACATATCCCTATCCCTATGCTGGGATAGGGATACGGTCGAGGCTGGTAAATCACAGCGGGCGGTGCTTCGGTGCCCTGCCCTGGCTGGCAGATCGACCCGGTGTGGCAGAGAGCCTCGCAGGCAGATTCGGTCGAGGGTGCCCAGCGTCTCGGCGTCATCATCTGCCATGGCGGCGGAGGCTCGGCTCCTGGCCTGGTCCGAGTTTCTGAACAAGCGTCGGGGGGGCGGCATCCCCGCTGGCAGCCCCACAGCGACCCCCGTCGCGGGCAGCCACCGCGCGCCGAAGGCGCTCCGACCCCCGTCGCGGCGCGACGACGAGGCGAGGTTGACCCCCGTCGGGGGGGTACATCCCCGCGCGTGTTAAGAAGCCCAGAGTCGGCTAGGGGACCTCGTTATGCACCGATCCGAGGCTCAGGAGGTGCCTGGCCAGGATGTGTTCTGGTGTGCGGTTGGCAGTTCCCCAGAGGTGGTGCCAGAGGTGGTCTTGGACCAGCTCACATACACCTTGGCCTGCGCGGCGGGAAGGCAGTGCCGCCTTCGCACTCTGCGCCGCCTGTCAGAGTTTGCCTATCTGCTTCAGTCAGGAAGCGAGAAGCCTCGCAAGAGAGGACCGAGGCAGCCTGAGGTATGTCGGAAGAGAGACTCGACTGATACTTCTAGTGCGGATCCTACCCGATCCTCGAGCTGTGAGTTCCCCGACACAGGGAGCAGGCGGTGGGGCAGGTATGGGAGGCCCAGGATCCTTGGCGGCCCTTGTTCCCCCCCCCCACACGAGTGCAGAATTTGAGTATCCCAGTCAGGCTTCGCCCAAGGGATTCCTACTCCGCCCGAGGGCCAGTGGCCGATCCATCCTCTGGTTGCACCTGGTCTGTGGGCCATCTGGGAGCTCTCGGGGCATTCGGTCTTTTCTTATTCCATCTAGGGACTGAACCTGATCCTTCATTGCTTTGCTGGCCTTTGCTTCGCTTCGCTTCGCTTTACATCTGACCGCTTTGTGTTGCATTGCATGGTCTTGCTGGGAATTGCGTTGCTCAGCAGTCTATTGCCATGCGTCTCTTTGCTTTGAGCTGGTTTACCTGGCCTTGTTTTGCTTTGCGTTGCTTGAATGCACGACAGTGCTGTGGTTTGCACTTATAGCGTTGCCTTACTTGGCTTCGCACCGCATTGCGTTGTTTTGCGCTGCTTCGAGTTGCATGGCATCGATCTTTGTCGCTCGAGCTACCGTGTCTGGTTTTGCATGGCTTCGATTTGCAGTACATTGCATTCTTCACGTTGCCTAGACCTTGTTTGTGATTGAATGTGCACTGCTATTGGCCGCAATATGCTATATTGCTGTGTGCTGCATTGCGTTCGAACTCGTTTACATTCCATTACTTTGATCTGATGTGCTCCGTCCCCTTCCGCCACAGCATGGCCTGCCTGCATGGCTGGGTTGAATGATTGTTTGGGTTGTTTGATTGGTCGGCCTAATAGTTGTGTGGTTTTCATGTCTGCTGGTTGACTGGTTGTCCGACTGCCTTGTTAATAGGTAGTACAGCTGATTGATTTGTTGGTTGGCAGGCTGCCTGGCTCGTTGGATGGCTCTCTGATTGGTTGGCAGATCTACGTTTTTAGAGGGCGTCGCGGTCTCAAGAGTGCGGATCTATCGCTTTTGTGAGAGATGTTGGCCTCAGGAATTTAGTCAACCCGCGTAGGAAGGAGGGGCAACCTCCCCAAGGTACCCTTGCATCCTTGCCTCCTCGGTCCATCCTTGGCCGCTTTGGTTGGCCGCGCGTCGCTCGAAAAGCCCCGAAATGGGCGTCCAAGGCCTTGCATCCTTACCGCGCATCCGTATGATACGGGCCGACTGTAGATGGGGTCGGAGAATCGCGCCACATCGCCGATGCATCGACGATGCGGCTCGATGCGGAGCCCGATTTGCTTCACGCCGACGTCGCCGATGCGTCGCCAGCGTCGCCGGTGCATCGCCAATGCGGTACGACCCTCTGGCCCCATCTACTCCGACCCCATTTAGGAGGCCTCTAATACACCAGTCTTTGGTCAGGATCGGCTCGAGCCAGCATCGGCGAGGTAGTCGGCTGCTGGCGGCACGCACACGGGGGTAGGGGGAGGGTGGAAGGCTTCTTAGAAGGAGGCTGCTTCTTAGATGGCGCCGGCCTTACATCTAGAGATAAGGCCCGCGCCTTCCAAGAAGCAGGGGTGCCTCCAAGAAGCCTTCCCCCCTCCCCCTACCCCCCTCTGCGCGCCGCCAATCATCTTCGCGTCCCGGGGGTGGCCCAGCGATCTGGAGGTCGACCAAGAACACAACGTCCCGCCTGACGCCCTCGGGCATCTTCTGACCCGGGCCCATCCACATCTGGGCCAGTCAGGCCTTGCAGAGTCCTGAAAGATCATGCAAGATCCTGCCGGCTCCTGCACCCAAACCTTGGGGGCAGAGCACCCCTGGCTCTGCAGGATCCTGCAGGATCCGGGGTTCTGACGAGCCCCCGTTTGCATTCACCCCTGTCCCTTGAGCCCCGACGGACGCCAACCCCCCCGAGCAAGGGTCGGCGACGCGCAGAGGGGGGTAGGGGGAGGGGGGAAGGCTTCTGAAGAGCACCCCTGCTTCTTGGAAGGCGCGGGCCTCCTCTATAGACGTTCGGCCGCGGCCTTCTAAGAAGCAGGGGTGCTTCTAAGAAGCCTTCCCCCCTCCCCCTACAGTCGGGGCCCTGAAGAAGGAACCCTTTTCGTTGGGGAGGGGCTCCGCGTTCCTGAAGTGTTTCACAGCTTGCCTCGGGCTTTCCTTAGGTTTGCGATAGCAAATCGAAGTTTAACTTATGGAAAACAGGGGCCTCGTTCCTTATTTAGGGTTCCTTAGGTCAACGCCCCGACTGTACCCCCTCTTGCGCGCCGCCAAAAGAGCCTGCGGGAGCCTCTGCAGGAGATCCTGCAGGCTCCGGCGCCCTGCGCGCGGCCCGGCGCTGGGCGCCCCCCGACCAGCTGCTGGGAAAGAAACACACAGACACAAGTAATCGTCGATTCCCAGGAAAGTACGGGAAAGTATGGGAAGTGGGGGGGAAGACAGAAACCCAGAAACTATGGTAAAATATGGGGAATTCTTCCATTTGTGTGTATTTATTTGTGTGTCTCAGGGCCCCCAAAGACCAGCTGCTCGGGACACCGAGCCCCGCCGCGCGGCGGCGCCCTCGCCGGGCGCGGCGGACCTCGGCGCCCGCTGCCTCGGACGGCTCGGCGGCCGTCCCTCACACCCCGGCAAGCCACCCCAAAGCCAAGCCCGAAGGCCCGAGTTTGTCCCCATTTCCAGGGGGGGGAGGGTCCGGGAGCCTCGGCAAAACACACATATGGAGCTCATACCCCCCCCCCCACCCGAAGTTCGGGTCTTCGGGTTGGGCTGGTGTGGTCTGGCAGGTGGTCACCGTCCGCGGTGCGCCGGAGGGCGCCTCCTGGCCGCCCTGGGCGCCCTCTTGAGGTGTGCTCGGCAGGTCGCAGAGAGGGGCTTGGCATCGCTCGGACGTGTGCATTTTTCCTTCGGCGAGGGCCATCGAGGAGCATCCCTGATGATTTGGCGAAAAAACCACGCACGAAAACCGAAACAAAACACAGGGAATGGACGTCCGTGCGATGCCCAGGGGGCTGGGGAGGGGGCGCTGCGCCCGCTGCCCTGGACGGCTCGACGTCCGTCCCCGTCAGCGGTGCGCCAGGACGCGCCTCCTGGCCTCCCCGGATGCCTTCTTGAGGTGTGCTGGTCATGTCTGGGCCTCCCAGATGGGGTCGGAGTAGATGGGGTCGGAGGATCGCGCCGCATCGACGATGCATCGGCGATGCGGCTCGATGTGGAGCCCAATTTCCTCCACGCCGATGTTGCCGATGCATCACCCACGTCGACGGTGCATCGCCTGTGCATCGCCGATGCATCGCCGATGTATCGCCGATGCCCTCATGAGGTGTGCTGGTCCTTGTTATCGGGGTCGGCAAAGAGGAGGGTGATGACTAGGGGGGTGGATAACATGGCGGGGGCCATGATATCTCCCCAGATTTCACGGCGCCTCTTCGTATTTCAATACGTCCCCGCCCCCCCCCTGGGCCGCGCACATGCCGCTGGCCATGATTTGCGCCCCCCCCTCTTGGACGCCCACCTCTTGGCCGCCCCCAATGTTAGGGAGGTCATGGGGCGAGGGCAGGGATGGGGGGGTGCGAAGAGAAGGGAGGGGGGAAGCGGGCGGTGACATGCGATTCAGGCGATGGTCAATAGGCAGGAATACTCCCGTCGTTTGGGGCCATCTTGCAGCTTTTGGGCAGCGTGACCTCCCAACCGCGCGCCCAGAGCCTCACGGGAAAAACCGCGCGACGTACCACGAGAGCGCCAGGGAATTATCCTGACTCGAGGCTAGTTTTTTTTTTTTTTTTTTGGGGGGGGGGGGGGGGCGGCGTTCTTTTGTATGTTTCGAGAATTAGCAGTCGTCAGTGTTGAGAGTCATATTAGGACTCTAATTCGTGTCTGCGGCGCGGCAGCGGATAATCACAGGAGGTCCTCAGTTTTGAGGACCCCCTTACTGTTTCTTTCGGCTTAGAGTAGATTCGCCCCTCCTGCTCCTCCTCCTGCTCCTCCTCGTGGTCGCCATCGTATTCGTCGTCGTCGTCGTCGTCCTCGTCGCGGCAAAGATTATTATCCCTCTACTGTTGGGCGGGCTGGATCATGTGTTGTTGTTATTGTTGATGTTGATGTTGTTGTTGTTGTTGTTGTTGTTGTTGTTGTTGTTGTTGTTGTTGTTGTTGCTACTGTTGTTGTTTTTCTTACACTCTGTGTTGGGATACCCCACACGCGAGAGGATTCGTGATCACCTTCTCATGCATACGAAATGAATCAGCTATAGCGAGTGTAGCCGTGAGTGTAGTCGTGATTGGAATCGTGATTGTAGTCGCGATTGTAGCTGTGATCGTAGTTGTGGTTGTGGTCATAAATGTAGTCGTAATCGTAGTCGTCGCCGTCGCCGCGGCGGGTAGTATTTTCCCTCTATTGTTGGGCGGACTGGATCATGTTGGTTTTGTTTCTCTTAGGGAGCAATGTATGACTGGCTATCCTACACGCGAAGAGATACGTGATCATCTTCTCATGAGTACTGCAGTAGGACTCAGTGGTGTGGCTTGTAGTCGTGACTTTAGTCGTGGTTGCAATCAAGCTTGTAATCGTGATGATTGTCGTAGTCGTAACCGTAGTCGTGGCTGTAGTCGCAATCGCAGTCGTATTCGTCGTCATGCCGCGGTCTTAGTTGTATTCGTAGTTGTAGTCATAGTCAACGTCGTCGTCGTTGTTCTGTGGCGGGTGCCGCGGAGAAACAATTCTAACTCCCACTAATCGCTCCCTCCCTCCCTCCCTCCCTCCCTCCCCCTCCTCATTTCTTTTTCCCCTTCCCTCCCACCTACTCCCTTCTCCCTCCTCTGTCCTCCTTTTCGTTTTCCTCCTCCCTCCTCCTCCTCCTCCTCCTCCTCTTCCTTTTCCTCCTCCTCCTCCTCCTTTCCTCCTCTTTTCCTCCTCCTCCTCCTCCTCCTCCTCCTCCTCCTCCTCCTCCTCCTCCTCCCCTCCCGCAAGCTGACCCCCCCCCGCGGGACACCAGGCCTGCCGCCTCGCGCGACGCGCTGAGCCGCGTGCTGCAGCTCGTGGCTGGGCGCGGGGCCCGGCTGTGCCTGCGGGCGCGGGGAGCCCAGGGAGGGTCCAAAGCCCCAGTCCTGGAAGGCGACGGTTCGAGGAGGAGGAGGAGGAGGAGGAGGAGGAGGAGGACCATCACAGGCTGAAGAGGAAGGCTAGGGTTAGGCCGACCCGACCCTAACCGAAACCTTGGGATTACATCCGCTCTCCCCTTACGCCCTTCATCGACCCTACATCGCCGCCCCTTCCTTGAGGAGCTGGGCTGCAGGGAAGGGCTGGGAAAGTCGGGGGCGGGCCTTCATACTGTCCTTCGGATGACGGCCGCCTGACACCCGAGACCACGCACCTTCAGAGAACTTGCTTCTGAAGCGCTCACTACATTCACCTCTGAGTCCTTTGAGGTTGCTCTCCGAAAAACGGCCGCACCTCTTGCAGATTATGAGAGAGGACTCGACATCGTGATAATCGCAAATCAACAGTCGGTGCTTCCTGGGCTCTCTAATTAACTGGGACAGCGCAGCAGAATTGCCAGGGCACACTTCTCGCGAACGGGCTTGGCGGGTGCTGTCGGTGCGGGCACGAGTGTGACACGCTAAGCACAGCCAGTGGTTGTTGATCCAGCCCCACTGGTGGCGAGCCAAAACCTGAGGGTTACGGCGGGCCGCGCGGGCCCGCCGAGGAAGACCCTCAGGGGGCTGAGGGGGTGGGGTTCAGTCTTTGACCGCACCCGCGGCTCCAACAGGGGGGTTGAGGCTCTGGGGAGGCTTCTCGTAGGCCTTCTTCCCCGTCCTCGGGGCGAGGGCCTGCCGCAGGGAGAGCGCCTCCGCTGCATACTTCAAAAGTCTCTGTACTCTACTGCGGGTTTCTTTATACTACTCAATCTCCATCTGGGACGGGGCGGGAATCTGGGCAGCAGCTAGTTTGGCAACCCGATCCGGCCAGTCGTTTCCTTTGGCTACAAACCACTCCCTCGAGCCAGCCTCCAGGGTCGAGAGATCCTGGTGAGCCTTTACTTTGGCTATCTCGAGGGACCTGAGACTGGCCTGGGCCCTGGCCAAGACAGACACTCCTGCATACATTTCTTTCCTACTGACCTCGGGGCTCTGGTGAACCGAGAGGATGCTTTTAAACATCGGTCCACGCTTTAGTGACTCTTGGGCAGGAGACGGCAGCCAGAAATCCTAAATGCTCGGCAGCGGGCGACGTGGGGGGAAGACTGGCCCCCACGGGCCCCGAGAGACAGGCAACTAGGTCGCCCTCGTCGTCGATTTTAACAACGGACCAGGCAGGGGCGTCAAAGACCGTAGGGCCAGGTTTAAAAACACTGCCGTCGTGGAGAACTTCACATTGCATGGCATCCACCTTGGGCTGTCCATCACGCGACCAACACAGTGCTTGGTCTAGTCCTAATCCTGGGGGCCTCAGAGCAATTGGTGCACGTCGAAACTGGAACCCCAACACGTACGGGAAACCTCTCCTCTGATCCCTGAGCTCCTCCACGTCCCCCTCCTAGGAGGAGGAGGAGGAGGCGGAGGAGGAGGAGGAGGAGGAGGAGGAGGAGGAGGAGGAGGAGGAGAACGAGGAGGAGGAGGAGGATTAGGCGGAGGAGGCGGAGGAGGGGGAGGAGGAGGAGGAGGAGGAGGAGGAGGAGGAGGAGGAGTAGGAGGAGGAGGAGGAGGAGGAGGAGGAGGGAGCGAGGAGGAGGGAGGAGGAGCAAGGCAAGGGGCAGGAACCGGGCGAGGATGAGTTTTTCGGCAGGGGGGGGTACCCCCGAGGAGCGCTGCCAGGACTGCTGCGGGACGTGCGGGCCGCCGCGGCGTGCGCGGTCGAGGAAGCCGATGGGGGTGCTGTCGTCAAGGGGAAGGCCAAGGTTATGAGTGGGGCCATAGTCAAAAAATAGTCAGGGAACGGTTCTAAGTATTTTCTGTTGGTTTGGCTATTATTTGAGCATGCTTCGAATATTTATTGTTTTTCTTCCAAAGTCCGCCTGTAAAGGGACATGTCCGACCTAATGCCATGCTTTGAATGGGGCCGAGGGTCAGAGAGCGCCAGATCTGAGCTGGATCGAATCGCGAAATCGGATCGGGTCGCGAAATCGGATCGGATCGCCAGCGGATCGTCCCGAATCGTATCGAAATCGGATTGCCGCGCTTTCCCCCGCTCCGGCAGACCCCAGCCGATGCCTGTGAATCGAACCGAGTCGGATCGAATCGGAACCGCGGCCCCAGCGGGCGAATCAGATCGCATCGAATGGGATCGGAGGCAGCCGCCACCAAAAAGGGGACGTGAGGTGGTCAAACGCCTCACCGGTTAAGTCCACGAAGATGCGCAAAATCCCGCCATGCGCTTCGCAATGGGTCCGAAGTGTTTGCTTGACGCCAGGTGTGGTGCATCAGTTTCAGCTTGACCGGACAGGTTGGATGCGCCTTGACGTCCGTTTGGAGGGTTCTGCAGACGTGACCCCCCAGCCCTACTCAAGCCATGCTGCAGGGTAGACCCTGTTTCTCGTTTCCCGCTTCGCTGCGTGAAGCCTTCCCCGCTCGCCGCGCTCCCCCGCTCGCCGCGCTCCCCGCTCCCCCCCGCGCTCCCCCCCGCGCTCCCCCGCTCCCCGCGCTCCCCGCTGGACCCCCCTACCTGGCGCGCGGAGCGCGCCAGGGGCGGCGCCGGAGGCGCCGCCAGGGGG
>CAUYUJ010015422.1:325974-335161 GCA_963575745.1 Prorocentrum cordatum
CGACTCGCGGGGGCGCTGCCGCCCCCCGCGTGCCGCCGCCTGAGCTTGCTGTGCGCCGTGGCCGTCGCCTGCCGCTGGATGTTCGCCGCGGCGGCTGGCATCCTGACTGGGTAGTCGAAGGCCAGACTGTCAGACTGGATTGGGCCCCAAGGGCCAATCTGGCCTGGCCATGTTGGGTGATCTGGGTCATTCGCCAGACTGGACTCGCGCTGGCTCCCTCGCCAGATTGCCCCCGTGTGCCAGACTGGGCCTGCCAGATTGGCGCCAGATTGGCTTCGACTACCCAGCATGATGGGCCAATTTTCCACCACCTTGACCCCTGGGGCCAGACGCAGTCAGCGAGCGAGCGAGGCTCCTCTTCTTCCTCCTGCTCCCCCTCTCCTGCCTGTGGCAGTGGTGGCGGAAGAGCGGCCCATCGTATCATGGCATCAGGGCGGCTCGCGGCGTGGAGCTGCCGACCTCTTTCACGAAAGGCCCGCGGGGCCTCCGTGGGGGCTTCGGGAGCCTCATGGAGGCCTCCTGGGGCCTCCAGGGCCCTCTCGGAGGGCAGAACGGAGCCCGCCCGGGAGCTCCACGGACTTCAGGGGGCTTCCACCTGCACGTCTCAGGTGCTTTCGGCTGCTTCCAGTGCTTGCGGGAGCCTCCAGTCGGCGGCGGGTGGGAGCGAGGGGTGGAAGTGAGAAGGAGAAGGCCTTCTCAGAAGTCTCGGAAGCTCCCCGGCCTTCTGAGAAGATTTCTAAGCCTTCCCCGGAGACATAAACAAGCTCTCAGAAGGCGCGAGGGCTTCTGAGAAGTCCCGCCGCCTTCTAAGGCCTTCTCTAGGGAACGAACAATGACATAAACATAACAACTCGGAGGTCCGCGCGGATTTCTCGGATCGGCGCTGGGGCCCCCTGGCGGCGCCTCCGGTGCCGCCCCTGGCGCGCTCCGCGCGCCAGGTAGGGGGGTCGAGCGCCGATCCGAGAAATCCGCCTGGACCTCAGAGTTTTTATGTTTACGCCATTACTCGTTCCTCTCCTTCTCACTTCCCCCCCTCGCTCGCCGCCAATCCAGTGCTTGCGGGGAGCCTCCAGGAGCCCCCGAGGGCCTCCTGGGGCCTCCATGGAGTCTCTCCAAGGGGTCTCCAGGTGGGCCTGCGAGGGCTGCTTTTACGTCGGGCATGTCCCTCTTCAGGAGGAAGATTCAAAAATAGTCAAATAGGATGGGATGTTTAGTTTTTGTTTTGTTTTGTTGTTTCTCTCCGTTTTCCTTCCTAAATCCGCCCGACCTAAGGCTGCTTCCGTGGCGAGGCGGGTGGCTTCCTGCTGGAAGCTTTCAGAGCTTCTGGGTGCATCCAGGGATCGGCGTCACCCCAACACACTTCGGGGGCGGCCAAGAGGGGGGTAATGATTAGGGGTGTGTGGATATCATGGCGGGGGCCATGATGTTTCCTCAGATTTCATGGCGCCTCCTCTCATTTCAATACGTCCCCCCCCCCCTCCAGGCCGCGCACACGCCGCCGGCCATGATTTGCGCCCCCCCCCTCTTGGCCGCCCCCGATGGAAGCTTTCAGAGCTTCAAGGGTGCATCCAGGGATCGGCGTCACCCCAACATACTAATACTATGTGTGCGTCGCCCCCCCAGGGCGACGCGCGCACCGAGGCATTTTGTTGTATACGGGTCGTGGCGGGCGCTTTATGACCACACCGCTCGGAAAACGATACACTACAAGATGGGTATACTAGATGTTCGGGTCGGGCGCGCGCCTCCAAGAAGCATTTATAGTACTAGTATGTCTCTGTGCGTCCCCAGGGAGCCCGCGAGTGCTTCCCACAGGCCTCAGTGACCCCCCACTGGGCTTTCGTGCGGGGCCTCCCTGGGAGGTGGCGCAGCGGGACCCTGAGCCTGCGAGGCACGGCCCTCGTCGCGAGGAGGACGTCTAGGGCGGCTTGCATCGGGGGCCAACTGGAGGGTCCCTCCGCTGGGTACTCGGGAGCTCGTGGGGCCATTCCCCCCGCGGCCTTGGCATCGCTCGGGCGTGTGGATTCTGTCCTTGGCGAGGACCATCTGGGAGCTTCCTGGATCATCTTGCAGCAGAAACGCACACACACACGACGTCCGAGCGATGGCAGACCCGTGGCGAGGAGGGTGCCGCTCCCCCGGTGGCGGCCTGGAGGGAGTGCCCAGAGGGCGGCTCTGGGCTCAAGAGGCGGGGGTCGATGCAGACGGGGGTCAGCCAGAGCGCCCGATCTGGCCAGATCCTGCAGGGCCAGGGGCCGCATTGACCCGGGCTCGGGTGCGGGATCCTGCAGGATCTTGCGGGATCATTCGCAGTGCCCCGGGCTTGGGCGCAGGATCTCTTGCAGGGTCCTGTTGGATTTTGCAGGATCATTCGCGTTCACTCGGGCTTGGGTGCAGGAGCTTGCAGGAGATCGCAGGATTCTGCAAGGCCTGGCTGACCCGGGTCTGGACCGGCCCCGGGCAACAAATCCCCGAGCGCCGGCGCCGGCGGCAGCGCCGGGCCACAGCAAAGCGCCTGGCGGCGGCGGACCGCGAGCGTTTTCTTTTTTTTGTTTCTCTTCGCCAGGGGAACGTCAAGTCGGGCACGTCCCTCTACAAGAGGGATATTCGAGAATTGTCAATGAATCGTCTGGGGACGATTTTCCGATTACTCTTGGACCATTTTTGACCGCTTTTTTTTGGGGGGGGGGGGGGGCATTTTTGAGTTTCTCCTCAAATCCGCCTGTAAGGGGAAATGCCCGACCTAACGTTAGTTGCCCAGGCCCCTCCCCCCCTAACGCTAACGAGCGTACTGGGGGGGTGGTCGGGGGCCTGGACCCCCCCGTACATGCCGTGGTGCACACAGGCGATTGATGCGCTGGCGGCGCTGACGCACCCTGGCGGGTGCACGCCGCGGCCGCCATCACCGTTACCCTCCCGAACCTCCTCCCCATTCCCTCTTGGGTAACGCCCGTTACCCGGGAAAGGACGCAAAAGGTCACACTGGGATAAGTCGTTCCAGGGCGTTCCGGAACGCTTTGCAATTGCCGCGGGGGCCGATACAGCTTTCAGAACCTTTGGATCTCTCTCGAAAAAGAAACAACGCCATAAACATAAACTTTTGGTGCTCCGTGCGCATTTCTTGCATCTGCGCTGGGCCCCCCCCAGCGGCGCCTCCGGCGCCGCCCCTGGCGCGCTCCGCGCGCCAGGGAGGGGGGGGTCCAGCGCAAATCCAAGAAATCCGGGCGGAGCGCCCAAAGTTTATGTTTATGCCGGTCTTTCTTCTACTAGTATCAGAGATCCCTGATTCGTCCTGGCCCGATCTTTCGTCCCAGTCTTGACTCCGATCTTTCGTCCCAGTCTTGACTTCTTCCCGAGCCGAGGTGCGATACTCGTTCGACACTTTTTCGATACTCCTCTGGGTGCTGGAATTTCTTTCTGGGAAGTACGATGGGAGCAACATAAGCCTTGACTTCTTCCCGAGCCGAGGTACAGGCGCTGCCGGACGTGCTCGAGGTCGCGGAGCGGCGGCCGCCGGAGGGGCGTGCCCCTGGCGGCGCTGGCGGCGCAGCCTCGCAGAGGACGGGCGCCCGGCGCGGGCTTCCGCGTGAGCCCGTCGCCCTCTGAACAGGATTCGCTGTCGGCGTCGCGGGGGCTGTGGTTCCTTTGAGACACAAGCTCGCCGGCATGCAGCGGCCGCTGCCGGTGTTGGACAGCACTTGTCGTTGGGCATCGCACCCGTTTGCTTCGTACCCATTTCGGGCGTCCAATCTTGGGTTGACCCGAAAGGGGGTCCAGCGACAAGGGGGTGGTGCAATAGGTTTGGTGCAATAGACTTGTGGGGTTGCAATACATTTTGGGCGTGCAGTACATTCCAGGGCGCAAATGTATTGTTAGATTTTCGCGTGCGCTAGATTACTAGCAATACAATGCAATACGATTCTCTGGCGCAGTACATTTGCGATACAATTGCCCCAAATCTATTGCGCCACTCCCTTTCAGCTGGACCCCCTTTTGGGTCACCCAAACAATCCCACGGGCTCGACCTCGGCCGCCCCCCTCAACTCAGGCGATCGCAAACATGGATCAAGGGGGCGTGGATTCGCGACGTGTCCCGCTTCCATGGGACAGCGCGGGTTTCCGCCGCCGAGCGAGGCTGGACCGGCAGCATTTTGGTATTCAAAAATGATCAAATAGATAATGTGGGGACGATTTTGCGACGATTTTTGAAAATATTGTTGAAACAATTTGATGGTTTTCAGATTTTCGCCCGAGATCCGCCTGTAGGTGGACATGCCCGACCTAACACTTTGGGGACGGCGCCTCCCCCGATCCATGGATGTGGCGACCGCGCGCCAAATCCGTGGATTGCTAATCCATGTTCGCGCGCCCCCGATCAGCCACGTGCGCCTTGGTTCGAAGAAGAAAGACGCCATAAACATAAACTCTTGGCGCTCCGCGCGGATTTCTTGGATCCGCGCTGGGACCCCCCCCGCACTGGCTTTCGCGTGAGCCCGTCGCCCTCAGCCACGTGCGCCCCCCGGTGGCGCCTCCGGCGCCGCCCCTGGCGCGCTCCGCGCGCCAGGGAGGTGGGTCCAGCGCAGCTCCAGGAAATCCGCGCGGAGCGCTCAAAGTTTATGGCTATGGCGTTTTTTCTTCTTCTATCAACCACGTGCGCCTTGTTTTCTGGTCGCGTGTGTTGTTGATGGTGTTGTTCTTGGGTTCCCATTTCTAGAGAATAGTCATTGTTGACCCCCCTTGCCCCGTAGCCATTGAATTTTTCAATTCAAGTGCTTCTACAGGGACTCGCACTATGTTTCTCAAGGGAAAGTGAGGTTTCCCCAGACTGGGCCCCTGGCCTTTGGTTTAAAAATGTACAAACAACTATTACTCCCGCCTGATCATTTCCTCACAATTTATTTCAAAATCGTGCTCTCGGCGGGATTTCCTCACAATGTATGTAGGAATCGCGCTCTCGCGTGGGACATTGTCGCAATTTATTCAGACGCCGCGCCCTCGGCGTTCAGGAATCAAGCTCTCGCTCTGGTTTTGTCACGATTTACTTGGGAATCGGGATATCGGTCGAAACTTCCTCGCGATTCATGCAGGACGCACGCTTCAGCAACCCGTCTGCCCCTTGTTCCATCCTTCCATCCGTCCTCTCTTCCCCTGCCTTCTGGGCTGCACGAAATACACGCTGCAGGTAAGAAATATATACCCCTAAGGGGGTACGGTCGCAGACGAAGAGGACGGGTATCGAGGGTTTTGGATGTACGTGTTGAATGGCACGCGAGCAGATAAGAGCGAACAGTCTTAATTGATTGTTGTTGTTGCTGCTGTTCTTGTTGAACTGTCAGTCCCAAAATAGTCATTGTTGATCCCCCCCTCTGGTAACCAATGTGTTTTTCCGATTTGAGTGCTTCTCCCCGGGCTCGCACACTAGTCGCGGAATCGCTCGAGACTTCCTCGCGATTCATCCAGGATGCACGCTTCAGAAACCCGCCTGCTCGACCTTGCCGCCTGGGCCCGCTTTCCAGAATCACCGGCTAGGGTCTACCCGCCCGATCTGCCCGCCTGGTTTTGCCACGACTTTTCTGCTCGTAGCCCCCCTCCTGCTTCTCTCGTTCTCCATCCTCCTCCCTCCCTCTTGTCCCTTCCTTCCATCCGTCCTCTCTTCTCCTGCCTTCGGGGCTGCACGAAATACACGTTGCAGGTAAGAAACATCTTCCCCTAAGGGGGTACGATCGAGGTCGAAGAGGACGGGTATCGATGTTTCTGGATACACGTGTTGAATGGCACGCGAGCAGATGAGCGAACAGTCTTAATTGATTGTTGTTGTCGTTGTTGCTGCTGTTGTTGATGTTGGTGTCGTTGTCGTTGTCGTTGTTGTTGTTGGTGGTGTTGCTCATGTTGTTAGTGCTGTTGCTGTTGTCGTCGTCGTCGTTGTCGTTGTCGTTGTTGTTGATGCTGTTGCTGTTGTTGTCGTTGTTGTTGAACTCTCATTCTTGAAGAATAATTATTGTTGATCCCCCCCCACCGGTGCACATTGATTTTTTTCAATTGAAGTGCCACCCCTGGGGCTCGCACCTTGTTTTTTCTCAAGGAAAGTCTTCCTGCTCAAACTGTGCCCCTGCCCCCCGGGCTACAACAACAACGGCTCCCGCCTGAGACTTCCTCGATTTTTACTCAGGACCCCCGCTCCCGCCTGAGACTTCCGCGCAATTTACTCAGGAAAGGCGCTCCCGTCTGAGACTTCCTCGCAATGTAATCAAGACCCCCGCTCCCGCCTGAGACTTCCGTGCAATTTACGTGGGAACGGCGCTCCCGCCTGAGACTTTTTCGAATTTTACTCAGGACCCCCGCTCCTGCTTGACATTTCCGCGCAATTGACTCAGGAACGGCGCTCCCGCCTGAGACTTCCTTGCAATTTAGTGAGGACCCCCGCTCCCGCCTGAGACTTCCGTGCAATTTGCTCAGGAACGGCGCTCCTGCTTGAGACTTCCTCGCAACTTAGTCAGGGCCCCCGCTTCCGCCCGAGATTTCCTCACAATGTACTCAGGACTGCGCTCTCGCGTGCGACGTCCTCACAAATTATTCTGGAATTGCGTTTCGGCGCTCAGGAACCACGCACGCGCCAAGGACGCCTTCACAACGTGGTATATTCCCTCTTCCTTCGTCCTTCCCCCTCCCCTTCCTCCCACTCTCCCTCGTTCTTCCCCTCCTCCTCTTGCAGGGCCCGCGCCAATTCCAATGGCGGGCAGAGAGATGTACGCCCCCGAAGGATTGTCCGCCCGTTCCGGTTTGCCCGTACGTCTAAGCCCGCCGGCCCCAGCAAAGAGAAATAATCCCCCCGAAAGGGTTGTGATCGAAGACGAAGAGGGCGGGTATCGAGGGTGTAGGGTATACGTGTTGAATGACTCGCGGGCAAGTAGAGCGTACAGCCTTAGAATGGTTGTTGTGTGTTGTTGTTCGTTGTTGTTTTGTTGTTGTTGCTGCGGCTGCTGTGCTGCTGCTGCTGCTGTGCTGTTGTTGTTGAACATTATTTATTCTAAAGAATAATTATTGTTGGGGCCCCTGGTGCGCGGCCCCCTCGCCGCGCCTAGGCCGCAGCACATTTTCATCATTTTCGTGAGGAAGTCTCAGGCAAAACGATGTGATCCAGATCCGGTTGTTTTGTTACGGGCGGTTTTCCCTTGCAAAAAATAAGGCAAAGTGGACATTTCTTGTTCTAACATAACCAAACTTCAAGAATCCCTGGCAAAAAATAAGGTAAAGTGGACATTCGCGCGCGCAAGACGAAATCCTTCCAAAACCTTAGTGTTCGCAGCGATTTTAACATAAAAACATCAAAAAACCAATGGTTTTTCAACAAAAAATTGTCAAAATCTCATCCCGCGCGCTCTTGCGGATTCGTAGGAAACCCCACACTTTTTAAACATTTCTGTCAAACGGGCTTTTGCGAGCAACTTTTTCGAACTTCTGCGACAACGGTTGCGCACCTGCCAGGGCCATCATCCCTGTCAAATAATCCCCTGCGGGACACATTCGTTTTTTCTTCGCGCGCGCACGCCGTCGTCGTCGGCCGCGGGGCCCTGAAAAGTAGCCACGGTCGTCCGCATGCCACGAAGTGAAGTGTCCGAACGTCATAGGGCGGGAAGCTGGGTGTGGGTGGTGGCGAAGAGTCGTCCTAAACTTGGTAGAGCTTGAACCGGCCCCCCCACAAAGTGGGGGCATTGCCCGCCTCCTATGAAAACCCTGGCACTGGTGAGAACGGAGTGTCCCCAGTCTTAAATGATTGTTGTTGTTGTTGTTGTTGTTGTTGTTGTTGTTGACGAAACCACTAGCTGGCGGACCGGACCCCCCCACCCCCCCCCCCCCCCCCCCCGCGCAACGGCAGCGCAAACGCCAACGCAACGCGGGTGTCGGGGGTTGGGCGGGGGGGGGATCTCCCGCGCGCCCCCCCGCGGGGCGTACAGGGACCCGTGCAGGGTTCTATAGGGCTCCCACAGGACCCCTACAGGGTTCCATAGGATTCCTATAGGACCCCTACACGGTTCCATAGGATTCCTATAGGACCCGTACAGGGTTCCATTGGACTTTTGTAGGAGCCGCACAGGGTTGGATCGGACCCCCATAGGACCCCTACAGGGTTCCATCGGATTCCCATAGGACCCGTGTAGGGTTCCATTGGACTCCTATAGGACCCCTACAGGGTTCCATGGGACTCCCATAGGACCCCTACAGGGTTTCATAGGACTCCCATACGACCCAGACAGGGTTCCTGAAGACTCCCATGGAACCCCGACAGGGTTCCATAGGACTCCCATAGGACCCCTACAGGGCTTCATAGGACTCCCATAGGACCCCTACAGGGATCCATCGGGTTCCCATAGGACCCGTACAGGGTTCCATCGGGTTCCCATAGGACCCGGACAGGGTTCCATGGGACCCCCATAGGACCCGTACAGGGTTCCATCGGACTCCCATACGACCCCTACAGGGTTCCATCGGATTCTCTTAGGACCCGTACAGGGTTCCATCGGACTCCCATAGGACCCCTACAGGGATCCATCGGGTGCCCATAGGACCCGTACAGGGTTCCTTCGGACTCCTATAGGACCCCTACAGGGTTCCATGGGAGGCCCATAGGACCCCTACAGGGTTTCATAGGACTCCCATACGACCCAGACAGGGTTCCTTAAAACTCCCATGGGACCCCTACAGGGTTCCATAGGACTCCCATCGGACGCCTACAGGGTTTCATAGGACTCCCTTAGGACCCCTACAGGGTTTCATCGGACTCCCATAGGACCCCGACAGGTTTCCATAGGATTCCCATAGGACACGCATAGGATTCCATAGGATTCCCATGGGACCCCTACAGGGGTCCATAGGACTCCCATACGACCCAGACAGGGTTCCTTAAAACTCCCATGGGACCCCTACAGGGTTCCATAGGACTCCCATCGGACGCCTACAGGGTTTCATAGGACTCCCTTAGGACCCCTACAGGGTTTCATCGGACTCCCATAGCCCCCCGACAGGATTCCATAGGTTTCCCATGGGATCCCATACAGTCCGTATAGGATCCGTATGCGGTCCCATACAGTCCTTATGGGATCCGTATGGGATCCCATACAGTCCGTATAGGATCCGTATGGGATCCCATACAGTCCGTAGAGGATCCGTAGGGGATCCCATACAGTCT
>CAUYUJ010015423.1:0-145000 GCA_963575745.1 Prorocentrum cordatum
TCCTATTGGTTGTGCCATAGGTTGCGCTCTCGGCGGCCGAGAGTAAAACAGTCGCCTGTCGGTTGCGCCATAGGTTGTGCCCTCGGCGGCCGAGAGAATTACTCACTGCGTGGAGCTCCCCATATGTGCATCTCATGTTTTATGTCATGCCGTGGTGAGCGTCTGTTCATGAGCGGTCGGCTACAATAGCGCGTCCACGTGGGCGACAGGGCCGACGAAGACGAGTGACCCCTAATGCGAGTGATTGCGCATGAGTCAGAGTGAGCTTTGAGTATGTTGAATGCGAGCCTCTTCCTCTTCATCCCCCCTCCTCAGCTGCCAGGCCTTCCCCTTTTCAGCCCGTGGTAGCTTTGGAGCTTCCCACATGTGCATATGTTGTAGGATAGTTGGCAGTGGGATATGTAAGACGAGCGTTTAGCCACACAAGGCCATAAGTGCATGTCATGTTGGAGGATAGTGCCACGGTGCGCATTTCCAACGATCCCCGCACACAACCACAGCCCCCCCTCGCAGTCACCCCCTATGAATACACATATATATATGTGTATATATATATATGTATATATGTCCTGGACTTCGGAACAAACGTTCTGCTCGCGTCAAGGACCTTCGAGCAAAGCGCCCTCCTCCTCCTCCTCCTCCTGTTCCTCCGCCCCCTCCCTTCTCCTGCTCCTGCTCCTCCTCCTCATCCTCCTGCTCCCCCTCCCCCTCCGCACCCCCATGCCCCTCCTCACGATCCCCCGCCTCCTCCTCCTCCTCCTCCTGTTCCTCCTCCTCATCCTCGTTGCTGTCATTTCCCTCGCTCACGCCATCCTCCTCCTCGTCCTCAATCTCTTAGACATCATCCTCCTCATCCTTGTCGTCATCCTTCACCTCATCGTCCTGATCCCCTTGCTTCCTCCCCCAGTCCTCCTCCTCCTCCTCCTCCTCCTTCTCCTCTTCCTCCCCCTCTTCCTCCTCAACCCTGGTTCCCCAGGGCGCGTTTCACCACTTTTGGAGGCGCAGCCCCGCCGGCGATGTTGGGCATGAAAACGATCACACCGCCTGAGACATCCCCACAAACTGGCCGCGAACGAGCCCGTGCAACCACCCCTGGCGGCTCCCCTTAGGGGTGCTGAAACCAGCGCCCCGCCTGAGACATCCTCACAATCTGCTCTCCAATCGAAGGATGTTGAGCCCAGAAACAAGCAAACCGCCTGAGACATCCCCACAAAATGGCCGCGAACGAGCCCGTGCAAACACCCCTGGCGGCTCCCCTTAGGGGTGCTGAAACCAGCGCCCCGCCTGAGACATCCTCACAATCTGCTCTCCAAGCGAAGGATGTTGAGCCCAGAAACAAGCGAACCGCTTGAGACATCCCCACAAAATGGCCGCGAACGAGCCCGTGCAAACACCCCTGGCGGCTCCCCTTAGGGGTGCTGAAACCAGCGCCCCGCTGAGACATCCTCACAATCTGCTCTCCGAAAGCGAAGGATGTTGAGCCCAGAAACAAGCAAACCGCCTGAGACATCCCCACAAAATGGCCGCGAACGAGCCCGTGCAACCACCCCTGGCGGCTCCCCTTAGGGGTGCTGAAACCAGCGCCCCGCCTGAGACATCCTCACAATCTGCTCTCCAAGCGAAGGATGTTGAGCCCAGAAACAAGCAAACCGCCTGAGACATCCCCACAAAATGGCCGCGAACGAGCCCGTGCAACCACCCCTGGCGGCTCCCCTTAGGGGTGCTGAAACCAGCGCCCCGCCTGAGACATCCTCACAATCTGCTCTCCAAGCGAAGGATGTTGAGCCCAGAAACAGGCAAACCGCCTGAGACATCCCCACACAATGGCCGCGAACGAGCCCGTGCAAACACCCCTGGCGGCTCCCCTTAGGGGTGCTGAAACCAGCGCCCCGCTTGAGACATCCTCCAAATCTGATGTGTGTTGAGTAAGTCTGAGTATGAGTAGGTCTGAGTATGAGTATGCCTGAGTATGAGTAAGTCTGTGTATGAGTAAGTCTGTGTATGAGTAAGTCTGGGTATGAGTAGGTCTGTGTATGAGAAAGTATGTGTATGTGTACGTCTGGGTATGAGTAAGTTTGAGTGTGAGTAATATTGTGTATGAGTAAGTCTGGGTATGAGTAAGTCTGTGTATGAGTACGTCTGGGTGTGAGTAACTCTGTGTATGAGTAAGTCTGTGTCTGAGTAAGTCTGAGTATGAGTAGGTCTGAGTATGAGGAAAGAGGAGGAGGGGAGGAGGAAAGAGGAGGAGGGAGAGGCAGTAGGAGGCGTCCAAGTAATAACAAGAACCCCATCTTAGGATATGGGGAAAAGAAAATATGATCCGGGCCAAGGACCCAACAATATGCAGTTGTGGGCACCGCAATTGTGAAAATCTTCTCCGGTGAAGCTACCTTTGGGGCCACGAAGCGCTGCGCTGGGCGGGGGGGGGGACGCATGCGGGCGGTAGCACTGGGGCCGTCGGTGAAACTCCTTATGAGGCCACGAAGCGCTGTACTGGGTGGGTGAAAAAAAAAGTAGGCGTGTGGGACGCATGCGGGCGGTCCCATTGGGGGCCTCGGTGGAGCTCCCCATGGGGCCGCGAGGCGTTGTAAAGGGTGGGCGAAAATGCCAAATTGGGTGTGGGGGGCGCATGCGGGCGGCCCCACTGGGTGCTTCGGTGGGGCTCCCTCTGGGGACACGAAGCGCTGTACTGGGTGGGTGAAAATGCCCAATTGGGTGTGGGGGACGCTTGCGGGCGGTCCCACTTGAGGCTTCGGTGGAGCTCCCTATGGGGTCACAGAGCGCTGTATTGGGTGGATGGCAATGCCAAATCGGGCGCGGGGGACGCACGCGGGCGGTCCCAGTGGAGGCTTCGGCCACGAAGCGCTGTACTGGGTGGGTGACAATCCCAAGTTGGGCGTGGGGGACGCATGCGGGCGGTCCCACTCGGGGCTTCGGCTGGGTTCCCTATTGGGCCACGACGCGCTGTACTGGGTGAGTGAAAATGCCAAGGGACGCATGTGGGCAGTACCACTGGGGGCTTCGGTGGGGCTCCCTGTGGGGTTACGAAACGCTTTACTGGGTGGGCGAAAATGCCAAATTGGGTGTGGGGGACGCATGCGGGCGGTCCCACTGGGTGCTTCGGTGGGGCTCCCTATGGGGTCACGGAGCGCTGTACTGGGCCGGTGAAAATGTCAAAGTGGGTATGGGGGACGCATGCGGGCGGCGTTTTTGGGGTTTCGGTGGAGCTCCTTCTGGGGCCACGAAGCGTTGTACTGGGTGAGTGAAAATGCCAAATTGGGTGTGGGGGACGCACGCGGGCGGTCCCACTGGGGGCTTCGGTGGAGCTCCCTATGGGACCGCGAAGCGTTGAAAAGGGCATGTGAAAATGCCAAATTGGGTGCGGGGGGGGCGCATGCGGGCGGCCCCACTGGGGGCTTTGGTGGGGCTCCCTCTGGGACCACGAGGCGCTGTACTTGGTTTACGAAAGTGCCAAATCTGGCGTGGGGGACGCATGCGGGCGGTCCCACTGGAGGCTTCGGTGGAGCCCCCTATAGGGCCACGGAACGGTGTACTGGGAGGGGGACAGAGCCAAATCGGGTGCGGATGGCGCATGCGGACGGTCCCACTGGGGGCTTCGGTGGAGCTCCTTGGGGGGCACGAAGCGCTGTACCGGATGGGTGACAATGCCAAGTTGAGTGTGGAGGACGCACGCGGGCGGTCCCATTGGAGGCTTCGGTGGGGCTCCCTATTGGGCCACGAAACGCTGTACTGGGTGGGTGAAAATGCCAAAGTGGATGTGGGGGACGCACGCGGGCGGTCCCACTTGGGGCTTCGATGGGGCTCCCTATGGGGTCACGAAGGGTTGTAGTGGGTGTGTGAAAATGCGAAATTGGGTGTAGGGGGCGCATGCGGGCGGCCCCACTGGGGGCTTCGGTGGAGCTTCCTCTGGGGCCACGAAGCGCCGTACTAGGTGGGTGAATATCCAAGTTGAGCGTGGAGGACGCATGCGGGCGGTCCCACTGGGGGGTTCGGTGGGGCTCCCTATTGGGCCACGAAGCGCTGTACTGGGTGGGTGAAAATGCTAAATTGGGTGTGGGGGACGCATGCGGGCGGTCCCATTGGGGGCTTCGGTGGGGCTCCCGATTGGGCCACGAAGCGTTGTATTGGGTGGGTGAAAATGCCAAATCGGGTGTGGGGGGCGCATGCGGGCGGTCCCACTGGGGGCTGCGGTGGAGCTCCCTATGGTGCCACGAAACGCTATACTGGGTTGGCGAAAATGCCAAATTGGGTGTAGGGGGCGCATGCGGGCGGCCCCACCGGGGTCTTCGGTGGAGCTTCCTCTGGGGCCACGAAGCGCCGTACTGGGTGGGTGAAAAGCCAAGTTGAGTGTGGAGGACGCATGCGGGCGGTCCCACTGGGGGTTTCGGTGGGGCTCCCTATTGGGCCACGAAGCGCTGTATTGGGTGAGAAAATGCCAAATTGGGCGCGGGGGACGCACGCGGGCGGTCCCATTGAGGGCTTCGGTGGGGCTCCCGATTGGGCCACGAAGCGCTGTACTGGGTGGGTGAAAATGCTAAATTGGGTGTTGGGGACGCATGCGGGCGGTCCCACTGGGAGCTTCGGTGGAGCTCCCTATGGGGCCACGGAGCGCTGTACTGGGCCGGTGAAAATGCGAAATTTGAAGTGGGGGACGCATGCGGGCGGTCCCACTGGGGGCTTCGGTGGGGCTCCCTCTGGGGCCGCGAAGCGCCGTACTGGGTGGGTGAAAATGCCAAAGTGGGCGTGGGGGACGCATGCGGGCGGTCCCACTGGGGGCTTCGGTGGAGCTCCCTTTGGTGCCACGAAACGCTGTACTGGGTGGGCGAAAATGCCAAATAGGGTGTGGGGGACGCAAGCGGGCGGTCCCACGGGGGGCTTCGGTGGAGCTCCTTATGTGGTGGGTGGGTGAAACGCATGGAAGAAGGAGGAGGGCGGGGAGGAGGAGAGAGGAGGAGGAGGAGGAGGAGGAGGAGGGAGGAGGAGGAGGAGGAGGAGGAGAGGAGGAGAAAAGGAAAGGAACGCGAGGACCGTCTCTTCAAAATGAGGACCCAACACCACAGGATGGTTGGGAACAACAAAAAACAAACGTTTCCTATCGGTTGTGCCATAGGTTGCGCTCTCGGCGGCCGAGAAAAAAAAAACAGTCGCCTGTCGGTTGCGCCATAGGTTGCGCCCTCGGCGGCCGAGATAACAGAACGCTTCCTTTCGGTTGCGCCAAAGGTGGCGCCCTCGGCGGCTGAGGAAGGAACAGTTTTCTATCGATTGTGCCATAGGTTGCGGCCTCGGCGGCCGAGAATACAACCTTTTCCAACCGGTTGCGCCATAGGTTGTGCTTTCGGCGGCCAAAAATGCAACCGTCTCCTATCGGTTGTGCCATACGTTGCGCCCTCTGCGGCCGAGAGTATAACCGTTTCCTATCGGTTGCGTTATACGTTGCGCCCTCGGCGGCCAAGAATGCAACGTCTCCATTCGGTTGTGCCGTAGGTTGCGCCCTTGGCGGCCGTGAATACAGCCGTCGCGTAACGGGCGCGACCAGTCTATTCATACCATTTCAGTTCAGATCAGTTCAGCTCAGTTCAGTCAGTTTACCGCGCGAAAACAAATTTAGGCTACACCTAAAACCATCAATAATCAATCGGGATCAATGTGCACCAATCGGAATCAGTGGGAAACAGCAGAACTCAATAATAATCAATTGGAACCAATCGGAAGCAGTAGAAATCAATTGGAATCCGTGGGGACGAATCGAGATCTGCCGAAACCAATAGGAATAATTTGGACACAGCAAGGACCAAAAGGAAATCAATCGGTATCAACAGGCACCAATGGGAAACAATGAAAATAAATGGAAACAATTAGGAATCATTGAGAATCAACAGGAATCAGTCAGACTCAACAGAAATCAACCAGGAATCCTTAGGAACTTATTGGAATCAACCGGGACCAGTCGGACACAGTAAGACTAAAATGGGGACGAATGAGAATCAAGAGGAAGCGTCGAAATCAATCGTGGTCAAGTTGAATCGATAGGATTCGGTAAGAACTGATCCGAACCCATGGGATTCAATGGGGACCAACCGAAAGTGGCAGAATTCAATCGGAATTATTTGGGACCGATCCGCATTCATCGGAGCCAACAGGAATCACTAGGAACCAATAGGAAGCAAGAGAAATCAATCCGGATCAGCAGGAGTCAAAGGGAATCAACACGAGTCAATGAGAATCAGCAAGAATCAACACTTATCCGCAGGAACTCAAAGGAATCAAGAAACCATCAATCTGAATGAATAGGATTCGGTAGGAGTCACTAGAAATCAACCAGAATCATTAAGAAACAATCGGAATCAATAGGGACTGATAGGAAACAATCGGAAACAATCGGAATCATGAGGAATGTGAACTAGTTGGGACAAATAGGAATCACACGGTCCCTATTGGAAGCACTCGTAATCAGCAGGGGCCAAAAGGAAACAATCGAAACCAACAGGTACCAATCGGAACCAGTGGGAATCAATAGGGAGCAGCGCGGATCAGTAGGAATTAATAGGCAACATTGTTCCTATGTTGGTTGGCGCCAGTTTTGAAACGAAGCCCACCTTCTTATCCTTACTCAGTTACGTTCTACGGCGTGATGAGACGATGCCCGTCCCTAATAGTAGTAGAAGTAGTAGTAATCGCCGTAGGAAATAATAGTCGCAGACGCAGTTGCACTAGTACAAATAGTAGGGGTAACCGTCGTTGTCAATGTCGCTGTCGTAGTCGTTATCGTAGTCGTACTCGTGGCTGTATTTGTAGGCGCAATCGGAGGCCGAAAAGTAGCAGCAATAGTTTCAATCGTCAGTAGTAGTAGAAGTCGTCGTCGTATTGGTAGTAGTGGTACCAGTACTATTGGTAGCGGCAGCAGGAGTAGTAGTAGTAGCAGCAGTAGCAGTAGTAGTAGTAGTCGCAGTACTACTACTACTACTACTACTACTACTACTACTGCTACTACAACTACTACAACTACTACTACTACTACTACTACTACTACTACTACTACTACTACTACTACTACTACTACTAGTACTATCAGTAGTAGAGTAGTAGTACTAGTAGTAGTAGTGGTGGTGGTGGTGGGGTAGTAGTAGTAGTAGTAGTAGTAGTTTAGTATTAGTAGTAGTAGTAGTTAGTAGTAGTAGTAGTATAGTAGTAGTAGTATCAGAAGTAGTAGTAGTAGTAGTAGTAGTAGTAGTAGTACTGGTAGTAGTAGTAGTGTAGTAGTAGTAGTAGTCGTCGCCGTCCTAGTAGTAGTCCTAGTAGTAGTAGTAGTAGTAGTAGTAGTAGTAGTAGTAGTAGTAGTAGTAGTAGTAGTAGTAGTTTAGTAGTGGTGGCGATAGTAGTAGTAGTAGTAGCAGTAGTAGTATAGTAGTAGTCGTAGTAGTAGTAGTAGTCGTAGTAGTAGTAGTGGTAGTAGTAGTAGTAGTAGTAGTAGTAGTCGTAGTAGTAGTAGTAGCAGTAGTAGTAGTCGTAGTAGTAGCAGTCGTATTAGTACGAGTGTCAGTCGGAGTAGCAGTGGTAGTGGTATTGGTAGTTGTAGTGGTAGCGGGGGGGCGTAGTATGTACAGTAGCAGTAGTAGTAGAAGTAGTAGCAGTAGTAGTAGCAGTAGTAGTAGAAGCAGTAGGAGTAGTAGCAGCAGCAGTATCTGCAGCAGTAGTAGCAGTAGTAGTAATAGTAGTAGTAGTAGTAGTAGTAGTAGTAGTTGTTGTAGTAGTAGTAGTAGTAGTAGTAGTAACATTAGGAATAATAGTAGTAGTAGCAGCAGCATTAGTAGTAGCCGTAGCAGTGGTGGTGGCAGTAGTAGTAGTAGTAGTAGTGGTAGTAGTAGTAGCAGTAGCAGTAGCAGTAGCAGTAGTAGCAGTAGTAGTAGCAGTAGTAGTAGTGGTAGTCGTCGTAGTAGGAGTAGTAGTAGCAGTAGTAGTAGGAGTGGGAGTAGGAGTAGGAATAGTAGTAGTAGTAGGGGTAGTAGCAGTAGTGGTGGCGATATCAGTAGTAGTAGTAGTAGTAGCAGTAGTACTAGTACTAGTGTTAGTCGCCGTAGTAGTAATAGGGGTATTGGTAGTGGTAGTGGTAGCGGGGGTGGGTCGTAGCAGTTACAGTCGTAGTAGCAGTAGTATATGTAGTAGTAGTAGTAGTAGTAGTAGTAGTAGTAGTAGTAGGAGTAGGAGTAGTAGTAGTAGTAGTAGTAGTAGTAGTAGTAGTAGTAGTAGTAGTAGTAGTAGTAGTAGTAGTAGTGGTAGTAGTAGTGCAGCAGCAGTAGTAGTAGTAGTAGTAGTAGTAGTAGTAGTAGTAGTAGTAGTAGTAGTAGTAGTAGTAGTAGTAGTGGTTGCCGTCGTCGTAGCAGGTGCCGTAGTCGTAGTCGTAGGCGCCGTCGTAGTCGTAGTCGCAATTGTAGCCGTAGTCGTAGGAGCCGCCGTCGTCGTAGTAATAGTAGCAGTAGCAGTCGCAGTTGTTGGACTAGCAGTGGTAGTGGTAGTAGTAGTAGTAGCAGTAGTAGTAGTAGTTGCAGTATTCGGCGCCGTCGTCGTCGTCGCACGTATAGTAGTCGCAGTAGTAGTAGTGGTGGTAGTGGTAGTGGTAGTGACCGTAGTAGTAGTCGCCCTAGTAGTAGTCGTTGTAGTAGCAGTAGTATGTGTAGTAGTAGTAGTAGTAGTAGTAGTAGTAGTAGCAGCAGTTCGATTGGTAGTAGTGATAGTAGTAGCTCGAGTAGTGGGAGTACTAGTAGTGGTGGCGGTAGTAGTAGCTGTAGTAGTATTAGTAGTAGTAGTAGCAGTAGTAGTAGTAGTATCAGAAGTAGTAGTAGTAGTAATAGTAGTAGTTTTAGTCTTACAGGAAGTAGTTGTAGTAGTAGTAGTAGTAGTAGTAGTAGTAGTAGTAGTAGTAGTAGTACTTGTTGTTGCGGCAGTGGGAGTGGCCGTAGTAGTAGTAGTAGCTGTTGTTGCAGCAGCAGTAGCAGTAGTAGTAGTAGCAGGAGTAGGTGTAGTGGTGGTAGTATTCGTAGCAGTAGTAGTAGTAGTAGTAGTAGTAGTAGTAGTAGTAGTAGTGGTAGTGGTAGTGGTAGTGGTAGTGGTAGTAGTAGTGGAAGTAGTAGAAGTAGTAGTCGTAGTACCAGTAGTAGTAGTATTAGTAGTAGTAGTAGTAGTAGTAGTAGTAGTAGTGGAAGTAGTAGTAGTAGTAGTAGTAGTAGTAGTAGTAGTAGTAGTAGTAGTAGTAGTAGTAGTAACAGTAGCAGTAGCAGTAGCAGTAGCAGTAGCAGGAGTAGTAGTAGTAGTAGTAGTCGTCGTAGCAGCAGTAGTAGTAGTAGTAGAAGTAGTAGTAGTAGCAGTAGTAGTTGTTGTTGTAGTCGCATTCTTGGTCGTAGTCTGAGTTCATTGTTGCAGGGGGGGATGGAGGAGGAGCGACGAGGAGTTGTTGTAGCCGCTGCCTCAAGCTAAACTTCGCATCCCCCCGGCACCCAAAACTGTGTTCGATAATTTCCCATATGGCGCCCTGTAGTTTGGATGCTTCCTCGTCCGAGGATGTTCTACGGTAGGAACGGACGTGGGACCACCCGCAATGGTGCAACCTGTCTTGTCCTGTCTTCGATCGAAAATATTAAGTCGGGCCTGTCCCCCTACAGGGGGGATGTCCCCAAATAGTAAAAAAATAGTCTGGAGACTATTTTTTAGTATGCTTTGACAATTTGGGAATATGTGTTGGGTATTCTTTTATATTTCGTCGAAAAACCCCCTGTAGGGGGACACGCCCGACTGAACGAAAGTAACCTTGGGCGCGACCGCGTGGTTGCTTTTCACACGGACGTTTGGAACCATCGTAGCTAGGACTTCTCTGAAGCGTTCCAAATCTCGAGCGGCTCCCGCGCTGCGGCCGCCCTCGCACTTGTCCCATGATTCCGCCTCTCTCCTCCTCATCCTACCGGCCCTCCTCCTCCTGTTCCTCCTCCTCCTCCCTCCCTCCCTCGCTCCCTCCCTCCTCCTCCTCCCTCTTCCCTCCTCCTCCTCCCTGCCTCCCTGCCTCCCTCCTCCCCCATTGGCCTGCTCCTCCTACTCCCTCCTCCTCCTCCTGCTCCTCCCACCCCCATGTCCCTTCACTTGTTTTCATGATGCATAATTCTTCCTTGTCGCACCCCGAGACGTGTTGGTAAAGCGGGCCAGGCGTTTCGACTGAGACGTCTGCACCACTTATGATATTGAAACATCGGATCGGCAACAGCTTCACGGATGCAAGGCGGGTCTTTTTCAAAGTGCGATTCTCGCTTGGGCGCCGCGTACATTCGTTTTGACAGATGGTAAGACTTTCACAGATGAAGGGCGGGTCTTTTTCACAACGTGGCTTTAGCCCCACGCACATTCATGAAACGAGGTTGCAAAAGTTTCACGGATGGAGGGCGGATCTGTTGCAAGATGTGGTTATCGCCTTTAGCTCCGCGCGCACCTGTTGAAAAGTTAGCAGCAGGTTCAAGGATTCGTATCTCTGACATCCCAGAATGGGTTTCTGGCACGATGTAGGATTGAGAGGGCGCAATAGTCACATTGATTCGCGATGTTGAAATCCCAGGGAACTTGTTTTGGCACGATCCAGGATCGTTACGACGCAGCAGTAACGTTGATTCGCGGCGTTGCAGTCCCAGGAGTGGCGTTCTAGCTTTCACTATGTCTGACGATTGTTTTCCAATGGGGCACTTCCCTCTGTGAAAATAGACCCTTGTAGGGCTCTATGAAGAAGGGACTCGGAGGGAGAATGTACTGCAACATCGTTGATGGGTCTGGGGTTCACACTGGTCCTCCTTCCTCCTCGCCCCCTCTCTTCCTCTGCTTCTTTCTGCTCAATCTCGCTACCTTCTAGATGCATCCCCCTCGTCGCATCACCAGGCGTTTGTTCGTTCGCTTCCACTGGCGACGGCAGGATTTGTTTGCTCCCATGTCCCTCCTCGTCGCGCAACAAGACGCGCCGTTAGGGCGTGCCGGGCGTTTCGCCTGAGACTTCGTCCCCAGTTAATGGGCCGAGTGTTGAATTTCTTAACATCTACACGGATGGAAAGGGGCTGGTTGCTGTGTCGCGTAGATAGTTGCCCTAATATTTGTTGCGAGCTGTATCTTTATGTTGTCCAGGGCGTCGTGGTCGATATCGCTGCAGATGCGATGCTTGGTGCCGCCCGTGTAGTAGCCGTGGATTGTTGGTATGTGCTCGTCGTATTTGAGGACTACGGATGCCCATATTGAGTCTGGGTTGATTCGTTGTAGTGAGCCTTCTGGGTAGATGAGGATTGAGGAGCATGTCGGACGTTGCTGGTTGTAAAGGTTGAGTGTTGCAGTTGTGTTTTCTTGTAATATAAGGTTGGTTAGGTCGGTTTGGAGTCGTTTTTGGCGTTTGGCTTGATCGATGGTGGTATACAGGTGGTTTGGTAAGGTCTGCTGGACTTGGTGAATGAGTCGGATAGTCGAGTGGAGAATGGGAGTAGCGTCGCTTGCTCTGCTGCGCTCTGGGTTCTCTTGAGGAACCTGTCTAACAGTACTGACCCGTTTGGTCTGTTCAAGTGATGTTGTAGGAGGTTGTAGGATTGAGAATGCTCTCGGCTGTCATTGAGTGGGACGGCACCCCAAGCCCGTCTGTATTTAAATGTGTCGCACTAGGGTAAGGGCTGCTAGTTTGTTGGTCCTGGCAGGTCGGTTTCTTTTTGTGGCTCTGCCGATACCATGGTGGTTTCCGTGGCCTCAACCTCTGCCGGTGCATGTTGTGGTGCATGCCCAGGAGGCGAGTGGGAGGTTTACGGTCGATCGTTGGGACTCGATTTGACGGTGACTTTGCGCTATATTGTTGGGGGTTGTATCTCGGTGAATTGTTGTAGTGTTTCGTATTGTTCAGCCGTCTCATGTTGTTGTGGTGTGCTGACGTATTGTGGTGTATCGCCTGCTGGTAGTAGGTGGTTGTCAATTGGATGGCTTCTTTTGGAAGTGTGGTGTTCTGGGGTGGGAGACGAAGGAGGTCTGCCAGAATATACATCTGTCGGTGTGAACGGTGGTTCGGGTGATGAGTCGACTCGAACTGGTGATCCGCAACGATGTTGTTGTTGATGTGCAGGTGTGGTATCCGTGAAGTGCTGAATAGGTGCGCAGGTCATTTGTGCAGTAGCGTGGTCCCCAGTGTCGTCCATGTCGTCAGGTTCGTCGCCTATGATGTGCTCGAGCTCGTCCTGAGACCGTTGATCTTCGTCTTGTACTTGAGCTTGGTGTCGCTCTTCTTCTCGATGTTGGTGCGTATGGTCGAATAGTTATTTTTCTTGTATGCGGATCGCTTCCTCGATGTCGTGGCCTAGTCCGTGTACTGGCTGACCCATGGGTGGAAGCCATTGGTGGAAGTATTTCAGAGTGTTTTTTATGTGTGTTGATCTGCAGTCGCTTGTCTTAGTAAGGCCGTGAGTTCTTCTTCTCGTTCGGCATGCCATCGTTCATATTGCATATGTGTGTCTCGTAGTTGCGTAGTGTCTGGTGCTGGCTTTGTATGTATGCTAGCGTTCCTTGCTGGTACTGCTCGGCCGTGTTGATGCGTAGCTGGTAGTGCTGGTTGACTCTGTGGAGTTGCTCGGTCGCGCTTGCCATGATTAGGTAAGCTGCTTCTTGGTTCCTGGTATTTCTCAAGTCGGTTGCTCTCTGCTTCTTGAAGTCGTTGGGCCGTCTGTACTGTGTGATGTGCTACGCTGGTCTCTCTGTCGAAGATGTCTTGTGCGTTTGCACGTTGTGCCATGTATGAGGTGTAGGTTTGCTCATGGCAAATGTGCTGAAGAGCATACCATCTGGTTGGTTGTGCTTCCTGACCTAATCATTGCTCGAGGGCTTGTATATTGTTCTCTGCTACCAGATGGTATGGTCAGGCGTGTTGCAGATGCCCTTCATGTTAAAGTCGGTGATGGTGATGTAGTTGCTGCGTCGCGTGTCGCATGCGTTCTTCCATGGTGCGCTCTGCTCGTCGAATGATGGCGTCGTGCCGATGAGATGCTACGTTCTGCTGGTGCTCGATTCGCTGACTTATTGTAGTGGCCTCCGGCCAGTGCCGCCGACCTGGGGCGCTTTTGATACAGGGACCGATGTTGAACGGAGTTTACTCCAGATTTCGTAATAAAGGGAGGGGGGCCTCATTTCGGGGGGGGGTCTCTTCCAGGCTATCTTGGAGGGCCTGGGAGGTCTGGGGACGAGGTTTTGGAGGGTTCTCCCACGGGGGAGGTCTGAAATGGCTTGTCTTGGAAGGTCCAGACCCCCTCCCTTTCTATTACGAAATCTGGAGTATCGATTTCGAAGGAGGCGGCGCCCACGTGGAGGTTCGCTCCTGGATCCTCGAGGATCGAGGTGCGAGGCTCTGTCCTCGACGGCCCTCGGGGACCAGCGGTGAGATGAGGGGGGGAGAAGAGGAGGACGAGGAGGAGGAGGAGGAGGAGGACGAGGAGGAGGAGGAGGAGGACGAGGAGGAGGAGGAGGACGAGGAGGAGGAGGAGGAGGGGGAGGAGGAGGAAGAGGAAGCTGATGATGATGATGATGATGATGATGATGAGGATGATGATGATGATGATGATGATGATGATGATGATGATGCTGATGCTGATGCTGATGCTGATGCTGATGATGATGCTGATGATGATGCTGATGATGACGATGACGGTGACGTTTACGATTATCGAAGACGCCTAAAAGCCTTAGGAATATCAATGTGTTTGGCCCCTTTTGGCCTTCTGGAGGCCCTCTTGGGGGCCTCTTGGGCCGTCTTGGGCCAGCTTCGAGCCAACTTCTGCCATGTTGGTGGGTTCCTGGTACGGCTGACGCCGTCGGGAGCCGTCTCGGGGGCCTTTCTGGGCCGACTTGGGGCCCTCTTGGGGCGTTTCTGGGCCGTCTTGGAGGCCATCTTGGGCGTCTTGGAGGCCATCTTGGGCGTGTTGGAGGCCTCTTGGGCCGTCTTGGGGCCCTCTTGGGGCCGTCTTGGAGGCCACTTGGGCCGTCATGGAGCCCTCTTGGGGGCCTCTTGGGCGATCTTGGGGGCCTCTTGGGCCGTCTTGAGCCGTCGGAATGCCGAGAAGAAGCAAATTCCAAAATCCTTCAAATACCTAAAAGAAATGATTTCGGCCTCTTCGGGCCCTCCTCGAGGACCTCTTGGAGGCCTCTTGGGCCGTCTTGGAGGCCTCAGGGGGGCCTCTGGGGCCGCTTTGGGCCGTCTTGGACTCTCTTGGGCCGTTTTGGACCATCTTGGGCGGACTTGGAGGCCATCTTGGACCATCTTGGAGGTCATCTTGGGCCATCTTGGCCATCTTGGTCATCTTGGACGCCATCTTGAGCCGTCTTGGAGGATTTTTTCGGTACGTTGGGGTCCTGGGCAATCCTCCCGGGACCCCGGCGGGACGGGCCGAAGCGCAAGGGGAAGTTTTTTTGGAAAAATAGCCAAAACCAAAACCGAAAGGATCCAGCACGCTAGGCACCCCTGCGATCAATCGACAGGGGGCGGCGGATGTTGTGGCCTTCAGCCAATGCCGCCACCGTGCCTGGGTGGTGTCGAAGGGCTCTTCAGTGTTCGTTGGGATCTCGTGGTAGGTCTCTCGGGGGCCTCATGGGTAAACTTTTGAGGCGTCCTGGGGGCCGTTGTGGGGACCCTCGGGGCCTCTTTTGGGCCTCGTGGGGGCCTCTTCTGGGCCTCTTGGGTCCTGCTAGGGGCCTCTTGGGGGCCTCTTGGGACCTCTTGGGGCCCTCTTGGGGGCCTCTTGGGGGCCTCTTGGGGCCTCTTTGGGACTTCTGGAGGCCGAGGGCTCGAAATTTCCGTTTGGGTTCCCCGTCTGGCTCCCCTCTTGGAGCCGTTTTGAGAGCCTTTGGGGCCGTCTTGTGGGTTTCTTGGGCAGTCTTGGGGCTCTCTTGGGTCGTCTTGGTGCCACTTTGAGAGGCTCTTAAGCCGTCTGATCTTGGTGGCCTCTGGGGCCGTCTTGGAGCGTCGGGAAGCCGAAAAGGAGGGAAGGCCAGAATCCTTCCAAAACCATTGTAAAATTAATGCTTTTGGCCTCTAAGAGTCCTCTTCTGAGGGCTCTTGGAGGCTTCTTGGAGCGTCTCGGCAGCCTCTTGGGCCGTTTGGAGGTCACCTTCGGCGTCTCGGAGCGCTCTTTGGGCGTCTAGGGGGCTTCTGGGGCCGTCTTGGGGGGTCTTGGGGCCCTCTTGGCCCGTCTTGGGGCCCTCGTGGGCCCGGAAAGGAAAGCGCACCACAACTCGTCCCCCCGCCTCCCCTCCCCTCCTTCCCCGACAGAGGCACCCCGGCCCCTCAGCAGAGCTGAAGCTCAGGCTCTAGGCTGTAGGCTGTAGCTGAGACAGTCTCAAACTCACACGCCGGATCGGCGGATTTGTTCTTGTAGTTCTTGCCGTAGAGTTGCGATGGTGGCCTCTTCGCTGTTATGTGAGTCGTCGCTGTTCTTCAGTTGTGATCTGTATTGCTTGGCTTGTCCTGTGACGCGTTCAAGCTGCAGTAGTCGTTGCTCGTTCTGTCTGGTAGTTAGCCCCTGTCTTGTTGTGCTAGTTCTGCTCGTCGTAGTGATTCGTATTGCTCTGTTTAGCATTTTCCCTACCAGACAGACGGAAGGCGGCTCCTTTTAAGAACGGTTTCATCTTGCTTCCAAGGGGGTAATTCAGCAGCACAAAGGAAGGCTTGCGGGGAATAAAAGTAGGGACTCAGGACTGGAGGGTGTATTCCAGCATCGCTGATTCACCCTGAGTTCAATATGTTCCTCCTCCTTATCCTCGTCCTCGTCCTCCTCCTCATCCCTTCTTCACCTCCTCCTCCTCCTACTTATCCTCTCCTCCTCTCCTCTTCTCCTCCTCCTCCTCCTCCTCCTCCTCCTCCTCCTCCTCCTCCTCCTCCTGTCTGCCTGCTCCTCACTCTGGTCCCATCGCTGCTGCTGCCGCTCCTCTTCCTCCTCCGCCCCCTCCTCCTCCTCCTCCTCCTCCTCCTCCTCCTCCTCCTCCTCCTCCTCCTCCTCCTCTTTGTCCTCCTCCTCCTTGTCCTCCTCCCTTATGTACTGTGTCTTACTGCCTCCTTGCCTCCCTTACTGTTCCCCCTTTTCTGTTGCCGTTTCGGCCTGGGTACGCAGGTCGGCCGACCTACGTGCATGTGTTAGACGCGTTTTAGTTTTACCGTGCGCACGTCCGCTCAGGACAACATGTTCCCATACCGTACCTTACCCTCCGTTTCCACAGTTGGTAGCGGTGCTCAGGCTCCCTTCCAATACCTGCGTTTTTCCCACCGTCATGGCCGCGCGGTTTCTCCGCCGACATTTTGTTCGCCCTGTTTTTTTCACCATCATCAACTCCGTGTTCGGCAAGGTTCATCCTCCGGATCACCATGCCAGACGCACAGCCAGGACAACTACCTGCACAAACACGACGTTACGACCTACGAGAAGCGCGGCGCCCACCCGCCGCCGCCGCAGCCTGCCTCACCCCTGGGGCGTATTCCACTTGTTTTTGGATTGCTTCCGAGGCCCATCGGACCTCAAGCTGAAAATGAGGAAGGACCGGTTCCCATCAACAGCGTCGGCCCGCGGCCCCGAGCGCCCCGCAATTGCTTTGCGAGCGCCTTGGGGGAAGCAGGCGGATAAGAGCGAGAATGCGAGTTAGAATTCGCTGGGGCGCTGGACAACTGTATTGCCAGACGGAGCAGCGCAGCAGGCCTGGGGTTCCGTGTCTACGTCCTCACAGCTCAGCAAACCCACCGATTCTCTACAGGCTGGCAGGACGAGACCCCGTCGGCACAAAACACGAGGGGCACCACCGCAACTATGTTGCGGAGTGTCGCGAACGTGACGACAGCCGCAACGACGCGACAGAAGGCGAGACCGAATGCGCGAGGCTCACGGTTAGAGCGCGGCCGTCGGTGGGCCCCCAGCCTCCAGCACCTCCTAGAGCTACGGAGGGACCTCCATTCCGGATGGAAGGCCGTCGGAGTGGGCGCGATTACCCTGGCCAGCTGCCCCGCCTGCATGGGCACTGTGGACGGCAACGCGGCACCTCCGCACCAGGGAGTCTGAGCAACAAACTCGGGTTCCCTTCCAACGTTGGGCGCGGGAGGTGATGACATGGTCAGCGGCGAAGTCCGACCGTAACGAGTTCCGCCAGGCGCCCCACGTCTCGTCGCGTTTCACCGGCATGGCCCGAGAGCGCGTGGCCGACGCCAGCCGTCCTCTTCAAGGGATGAACAATCAAAGGCAACCCAGTGCCACCGCTGACCTTCCCTATGCGCAGTTCGGCCGAACGCTGGGGCCAACTGGGTGAGGGGGAGCGGGCCTCGGCAGTCTCAGCGCTCATGAACTTCAACCGACTGCCGCGGAAACGCATTGATAGCCTCCTCGCGCGCTTCGACATCCACCGCAACCGCGCTCAACAAGTTAGTCAACTCATGATTGAGGGTGTCAGCTTCCTCCTCTTGCGCGCGGTGGGAGTGTCGAGCGCGCAGCTGGCAATGGTCTTGCAGCGCTGCAACATGGCACGCCCGGCAAACGCAACACGACTCGCACATATGACGAATCAACTTCGACGCTTTGGGCGCATGATTGAAGGGTCGCCTGGCAATCTCGCCTCAGCGGCGCAATCGACCCAACGGCAGACATTCCTCGTGGGTGCGCCTGCGCAAGATCAGGCTCAAATTCCCGATGGCACTACAATCGGATCGAGTTGGGGCGGCCTGGGTTCATCTGCACCAGGGGCGGCGCAGAGCCTGCCTGCGCCGCCGCCGCACGCGCGGGGGGCACTCCCATCAGTTGTCAGACGTAGGCGCCGACTGCGACACCATCAGCTCATTCGGCGAAGGTGACATTGCCGCCGACGACCCCGAGCTACGTGATGCCCCCGTGGAACAGCGCTGCGCGCATCTGTTCTGGGCTTACGATCGCGCCAAAGCACGATGGCGACGCTTCGACAACCGCGAGCCCGCGCGCCGCGTCTGGAGAGTCGTCAAGAGGACGGACAAGGGCCATGGCAAGGGCTGCCGAATTGCCCGAGAACGACTTCTGAAAGACATTCGCGGGCTTCGGGAAAGCCAAGGTAAGGGGAAAGGGTGATGCAGTACCAGCGGCGCGGGCTCGAGCCGTCAAGGCAAGCCCATGGGCCCCGACGGCGTGCGGCGCACATGCCACGAGTGCGACTCAGAGGAACACCTCGCGCGCGACTGCCCACGGCGCCGTGGCCAAGGACGCGTTCTATTCCTGAGCGCCTACGCCCGGGCCCCAGCAGCACCCGCGCCATCGTCATCTCTGGGGCAGCAAGGGCACGCCGAGCCCAGCTGAGCAGCAGCCCCTGGCGGACATTCATTCGGTTTGGACGATAAGGGACCGCTCCAGCCACATGCAGACTGCACCTGCAGGCTCGGGCGAAAGTGGCCTCATGCAGAGCGCTGGCCCCTGGACCAGCGGACAGCCTGCGCAGGCATCGGCAGCGCCGCGGCCAGCAGCAGCAGCTATTTCGCCGAGTTCGCCGTCCGACGGTTCGCGGCAACAGGTCGGCCACAGTCAGTGGCCACGTTGGGCGGGCACATCATCTTCACAAGCACCCGTCGCCCAACCCCGACGAAGCCGAGCTGCGACGACTTCGACAGGAGATGGACAAGCTTATGGGCCGTGTGCAAGCCTCTGCGCAGCCAGAGGGTAGCGCACCTGCCTTGCAAACCCCACTCGGCAGCAGCGGGGGATCCTGCGCCTTCCGCGCCGACAGCACCAGCAGCACCACCAGCACTACCACCCTGGACACGAATTGTCGGCGCCTTCCCTGTGGGACAGGACCAGGGGCGGGACTGGCTGGGCGGCCCCCGCAATGAGGCCGCTGCCCCCGCGCCGCCAGCCCTCGACGTGCAACTGCCGAGTTGGGCCTACATGCCATCAGTGCGCTCGCTCGGCAGCAGCGCACCACGCGGATCGAGCTCCACCAGGCCGCCACAATCGGCACCGGCACCTACGCCGCCGCTGGCGCCAGACATTCCCTCTGAATTGGCCCTGCTTTTCACAGACGGGCCAGTGGATGCGAGCCAACCATCGGGGAGAGTTGCCATGTGGTTTGTCGGCCGCGAGACACGAATGTCTGGCGGAACCGGTCCGATCACAACGAGCCGTCCATTTCTCGATTACATCCAGCGTCGACATTTCGACGAGCCCCACAGCACACAGCCAGCATTGGAGCCACTACGACAGCAGGCAGATCAGCAGCTCTAAGCCGCACGGATTTGGGGAGAGACGCCGACGAACCATACTTACGCGCCGGCTGCAGCGCCAGCAGCACCTTCCATAGTTACGATGTCCAGGGCGTGTCGGCTGCAGCGCCAGCGGCACCTCCCATATTCGCGATTTTCGCTGGCGAAGATACTCCTCTTCGTTCTCCTTCGAGATTCGAGCTTCAACCTGCTGCTGCGGCTGCTGCTGCTCCTCCTCATCATCCTGCCTCCCCCTCTCTCTCTCGCCTCCTCCTCCTCCTCCTCCTCCTCCTCCTCCTCCTCCCCAACCGTCCTCCTCCTCCTCCTCTTCCTCCTCCTCCTCCTCCTCCTCCTCCTCCTCCTCCTCCTCCTCTCCCTTCCTCTTCCTCCTCCTTTTCCTTCCCTCCTCCTCTTGCCGTTCCTCCTCCTCCTCCTCCTCCTCTCCTCTCCTTCCCCCTCGTCATCCTCATCTTCCTCTTTCTCATTCTCCTCCTCCTTTTCCTCCTCTTCTTCCTCGTCGTCCTCCTCCTTTTCCTCCTTTTTTCTCCTCCTCCTCCTCCTCCTCCTCCTCCTCCTCCTCCTCCTCCTCCTCCTCTCCTCTTTCTCCTCCTCCTCATCATCATCCTCCTCCTCTTCCTCCTCCGTTTCCTCCTCTCCTCCTCCTCCTCTTCCTCCTCCTCCTCCTCCTCTTCCTCCTCCTCCTCCCCCTCATCCTCCTCCTCTCCTTTTTCCTTCTCCTCCTCCTCCTCCTCCTCCTCCTGCTGTTCCTCCTCCTCCTCCTGCTGTTCCTCCTCCTCCTCCTCCACCTCCTCCTCCTTCTCCTTCCTCCTCCTCCCCGTTTCCTCCTCCTTTTCCTCGTCCTCCTCTTCCTCATCTTTCTCCTCCTCCTCCTCCTTCTCCTCCTCCTCCTCCTCCTCGGAGCCATTTTGGCTTCCGAGCGAACGGCGGCGGCCGCGGCTCTTTGCAGCCGGCCGCTGCCGCTGCGCTCCTGGGAGGGCGCAGGGCCCACCAGCGGCCGGCGCGCTCCCAGCGAAGGCTGGCGAGGCACATTGGCGCCAGCAGGTCCGAGGAGAAAAAGGTAACCATGCCGTTGCCTTTCATTCGGTTTCTCCTGTTTCTAGGGGCACGAAAAGTGGCATAAGCATAAAAACTCGGAGGTCCGCGCGGATTTCGCGGATCGGCGCTGGGGCCCCCCAGCGGCGCCTCCGGCGCCGCCCCTGGCGCGCTCCGCGCGCCAGGGAGGGGGGTCCAGCGCCGATCCGAGAAATCCGCGCGGACCTCCGAGTTTTTATGTTTATGTCACTAGGGAACATATGCGAACCCTACCCCTGCCCCCCAGAAATCACGGGGGGTAGGGGTAGGGTTCGCATGTGGCCCCCTAGTAATCATGCCGTTGCCTTTCATTTGGTTTCCCTTGTTTCGGCCTCTTGGGAGGCTCTCGTCGCCACCGCTGGAGTCGCTCCGAAGTTGTGGTCAGAACGCACCCTAGGAGAGGGCCGTGGGGTAGCAGTATCAGTACCTTTGAATTTCCCCGGCAGGGCCAGCGTCGCGGGCTGTCCCACCGCCCATGGCGGCGGCTGGACTCACAAAGAAGTCGCACGCGCACTCCGACGAGGAGGCGAGAGGGAGGGGGAGGAGGACGAGGAGGAGAAAGAAGGACCAGTGCAAACCCAATACTCATCAACGATGTTCGAATAAACCCTCCCTCCAAGCTCTGTCATGATAGCCCCTTACAAGGGTTCATGCCCACTGAGGGAAGTGCCCCTTTGGGATACAATCGTTCGAAGATCATGAAGCGGGGCAAAACACCATTCTCAGACCTCCAACGCCACGAATCAACTTGACTGTTTCGTCTTGGCGATCCTGAACCGTGCCAAAAAACCATATTCAGGATTTCAACACAGCGAATCAACGTACCTGTTGCGCCCTGACAATCCTGAAAGTCTTCAGAATAGAATTTTTCGTACGTGAACCATGGGTACCCGTGCAACTCGTACAAGTTGTTTAGACGAAGGCGTGCGGCGTTAAGGCAAGAGCCACCGTTTGAAAAGGAACCAGCATCAATGCGTGAAACATCTATCATGTGTTCAGACGAATGTGCGCGTTGCTACGGCGATAGCCACACTTTAAAAACGGCCCGCCCTCAATCCATCAATCCGTAAAGCCCTTGCGATTGTTTGTAAACGAATGCGCGCGGCGCTAAGGCGGCAGCTACATTGAAAGAAACACCCGCCCTCCATCCGTGAAGCTGTTGCAATTTATAAGCATCAGGATCATACGTAAATGGAAAGGAAGTCTCAGGAGAAACGCCCGTCCCGCCCTTTCGACCAGCCTCCGGGCGCGACAGGGAGGAGTTATCTATAAGGACGAGGAATGAAGGATGAGGAGGAGGAGGAGAAGGAGGAGGAAGAGGAGGAGAGGCAGCAGCAGGAAGTGCAGGAAGGAGGAGGTAAGGAGAAGGAGGGAGGAGGTAGGATGGAAACGCAGGAAGAGGAGGACTAGAAGGACAAGGCTGCTGCTGCGGAGGAGGAGGAAGAGGAGGCACAGGGAGAGGGGGGCGAAGTGTGGTGGAATAGGCGCGAAGGGAAGAGGGAGGGAGAATAATAAAGAGATAGCAGGGAGCAGGCAGGATGGTCCTACTTACTCCTCCATGCTCCCTGCTTCGTATTGTATCGTCCCTCTTTCTCGTCCCTCCTCCGCCTCGTCCTCGTCCTCGTCCTCGTCCGCATCATCATCATCATCATCATCATCATCATCATCATCTCATCATCATCATCATCATCATCATCATCATCATCATCATCATCATCATCATCATCATCATCATCATCAGCATCCTCCTCTCCTCTCCCTCCCTTCCTCCCTCCCTCCCTCCCTCCCTCCCCCCTCCTTCTCCTCCTCCTCCTCCTTTCTCTTCTTCTCCTCCTCCTCCTCCTCCTCCTCTTTCTCTTCCTCCTTCTCCCTCTCATCCTCCTCCTCTTCCTCCTTCTCTTCCTCCTCCTCCTCCACTTCCTCCTCCTCTTTTTCCTCCTCCTCTCTCCTCTTACGCCTCCTCCTCCTCCTCTCCCTTCTTCTCCTTTCCCTTTTCCTCCTCCTCCTCCTCCTCCTTCTCCCTCTTCCTCCGCTCTTTGCCTCGGCCTCCTTCTCCCTCCTTCTCCGCTCTCTCGCCGTATTCCTCCTCCTCATCATCCTCACCATCATCATCGAAATCACCATCATCGCCAGACATCATTACCACCATCATCAGCATCATTATCATCATCGCATCGTCATCAGCATCATCAACATCACCATCATGACCATCATCATCATCATCATCATCATCATCACCAACATCATCAATATTATTATGCTGTTTCATCGTCAGCAACATCATCATCATCATAATCATCAGCATCATCATCGCCATCATCATCAGTATCATCATTATCATCAGCATCATCAGCATCAGCACCATCATCATCAACATCATCATCATCATCATCCCTGATTCCTCTTATTTCCTCCTTCCTCCTCCTCCTCCTCAACCTCCTCCTCCTCCTCCTCTTCTGATTTTCCTTTTTCTTCTATCCGTATTCACTTTTGCTCCAGATGCCCGCTTCCCTGGGGATGAGGTCGGCACTGCTGATCCGCGGGCAGACATCGGTTGTTGGTGAGCTCCGGGCGGAGGAAGACATTCCCTCCACCTCGGCAGGCGGGGTGGTGGGTAAACTGAGGCATTTCCAGTTCTTGTCGCCCTATCCGCCGCCAGCCGCATTCCCTACGCTTTCGCCAGGCGGAAGAAGAAGGCAGTCGAGGCCAGCAACGGCATTCCTAATGCTCCTGGCTTTCTCTCTCTCTCTCTCTTTTTTCTCTCTCTCTCTCTCTTTACGACCGCTCCGGGCATGGTAGTTCCGCCTCCGGAGGCAGCGATGGCGGCATGGACCCGAACTCCTAGGACCCGTACATCGCTGGACCCATCGACGCGGGGCTCTCCTCCAAGTCCACTGAGTTCAAGGCCAAGCTGAGTAAGCTCATAGCAGGACACGCCAAGACAGCTTGCGCCTGTGCAATATCACTCGCCTTCGCTACGATCAAAGCCCGGGAATCCGCCCTTTAGCCAGTCCCTGCTGCTTGAAGAAAGGATGTGGGAAAACATAGCAGGCCAGACATCGACTCCGTCGAACGCCGCTTCAAAACCCCGATCGGCATCATCGTTTCGAGTTAGCTCTTTGGACACCAAAACGATCGACCTCTCGAGGCAGATTAACGATATGCGTGCCTCTATGGGTGAGGTAACGAGCTCGCAATGGCCAGTCGAGCCACCCCCCACCGCCACGGGTGGATTCGACCTGATTCAGGCGTGATGTTGGTGGGACCATCCTCAAGGTTGTGGTCCCCCCCTCACCATGATGCGCAGGACTGACGTTATTGCTTCGACCGAGGTGCGTCACAAGACTGCAGATATTTCTGACTGCTCAACAATCGGTGGCGACGGCATGGACCAGACATCCTCCGTGCAGTTCACATGTGAGTGCGGTACTGCTGGAAAGAAGAGGCAGGAAGCTCTGTCCATCCTGCGTCTCCCTGGCCAAGGTCAATGGGTTCGTTTTCCTGTCCTTGCGTGGGTGGCTCCACACAAGAACTTCACGTTGGCCCTGACAGAAACCATTTCACAGCAATATGGAGATCAAAGCAAGAAGATCACCAACATGTTGCGTGAGCAGCTCTGCAGTCACAACATCTTGTTCGACCGTCAAAGCGCTTGGGCTTGAAAGAGTTGGAGCCCTGTTCTTCAGGTGAAACCCCAGCCTGGCCGCGATCTTACCAAGTGTTTCTGGCATGACGCCGCGTTGCCGCGGCGTGAGTGGTCTAGAAAGCAGTTCCTGCGCATCTTCGAGCAGGTCGTCGAGCCGACGGCTACGCCCGATTGGTCTCTGTAGCATCTTCGACGGCGTCTCTGAGCACAAAGTCGATGGCTGTTCTCCGCGCGTGCCCGCTTCCATGTCCTTCGTGACATGGAATGCGCGTGCCGTTTCGCTGGCGTGGTCTGATGGCAATGCAGAGAGCAGCGTACCTCCGCAAGCCAGTGCCACAAACGCCATCTTTGCGATCCACGGGGTATATTCGGATATCGACGAGTTAAGGGCCCCCATGAAAAGGGTGGCTCACTGTGCGCGCGGTCCCCTTGCAGAGATCTGGGAAGGTCCTGACAGCGGTGGGTTGCAACCGTTGTTCCCCTTCTTGTTTCGGCTTCGCTCTCACCCTCCGCTTCAATTCTAATCATGGGAAGAGCGCCAAAGGCGGCGCGGTGGAACGCGCAGGCTGAAGCTCGCCATGTTAACGTTTATAATTCATCGCCTGGGCAGGCCCACAGAGTGCGCGAGGAGATGCGAGAAGACTTGCCATGGGCTGAAGGTGATCACCGCTCCAGATTCGCGGTTGTTCGCGGCGATTTCAACGCCGTCGATGCTGGCCAGCTCTTTCCGGCCAAACCTGAGCGGGCTCGCCCGGCCAAGTCGACAAATGTTGCGAGGACGCCGTCAAAGACGCGGCCAACCACTCTTCGCCGAATGTTCGAGATCGCCCCCGAGGGCCCGCGCGCGGGGCAGCGATTCAAAACGCTGGCCCGTCTGGATCACATGGTTATCCGAGCCGAGACGGACGCCGCGCCAGCTGCCGCGCCACTTCGCGGCCATCGGCAAGCCAGAGCAGTTTTCGGAGGAAGAGGCATGTGATCAGGCAGCTATCCGCCTGGCCCTTCAATGCCGGTCGCCCGTCGAAGCCACTGCCAGCCCGATTCCATGACAAACTTCAGGAGGGTTTCATGGGCAAATTGGAGGCGCTCGCTTCCGCCGATGATAGCGACTCTGGCCGTTCCCCCCCCCCCCCCAAGCTGCGGAACGCGTGCGTGATGTGGATGTCTGCAGCAGCCTGCGACAGCGCGAACATGGCCCTGCATGACGAACCAAACGCAATCGAAGCCCCGCGTGCATTTGCGTGCCAGGCTGCCGGGGCGATTCGGAGACAGGATGCGCCGCCCGCGGTCGAGGCGCGCAACTCGTCCAGCGTTGCCCATGACTTCACTGGCGTTGCTGGTGGGGACGCGGCGCCGGTAGATCCCGCCGCTTTCGATCGCGCGGCAATGGCCGCGGACGTCGAGGGGATCCAGACTGCTAGATACGCGGGCAAGGGACTTGATCGCCCATCGTCGGGCATGGCCATGGCGGCGCCGAGACCAGCTCAGATTTGGGATCCTTCTGCCCGTTCCACCCTGCGCGCTATCAAGGTCGGCGGAGACGTCTTTTTCTCCGCCCCAGAGGCGCCGGGTGCCCCCGCTGACTCTTGGGCGCCAGTCTTCTCGAAGCAAGCCTCGCCCCCGCGCGGCGCAGCTGCCCGCGTCGACAAGTTCACCCGAGCGCGCTGCTTCGTCGCCCCCCCCCCCCGCGGCGCGACGGAGTCGGCCCTGCAGAGAACGTCGCCCGCGAGATTGGCACCTGGCTTCGGCGGTCTCCCGTGCGCGGCGCGAGCGGCTCGCGAGCATGAAGCTTGGCGTTCTGTCGCGCTTGCCGCCGGTTGATGGGCCGTCGGCGAACGCGCGCGGCGCCTGGCGAAGCGCTTCATGCTCCCCCCCCTGAGGGCTCCTAGACTCAGATGGCAGTGACTGCGGCGCCGCCAGGCCCCCAGACGTCGTTCAAATCCTCAGGCTTCGGAACTCTCAGCGCGGCGCCCACCCCCATCGCCAACCACGCCCGCTCGTCGTCGCGGCACGGCTTCGCCCCTGGAAGGCAGCTCACCGCCAACGTCCTCGAGCTGGGCACGCCGGCGAGAGCGGCCTCGACCTTGCCTCGGACAAGAGCCGCGCGCCCGTTGATCATCGCTCGCGGCCTCGGGCAAACGTTTTCCAGCCTGAACCGAGAATGCATCGGAGGGCACCAACTATACACCAACACCGATCTTGGCCAGGCCAATCCTGGGCCCAGAATCGGTGTATTTGCTTTCTTGCCCCAGGCAGGAGGGAGTACACACCGATCCTAGGCCCAGGGTGATCCTGGCCAGGATCGGTGTTGGTGTATAGTTGGTGCCCTCCTAAATGCATGATCGCTGCGGCGGGGGCATCTGCGGTTGCCACCTGCGCTCGCGCTAGCCATTCGTTGAACTCTTTCACGATGCCATCGCTGCAGCGGGCAGGGCGGGCGGCACGATTGCTGAGATGTTTCAGATCAGCCGCGGCAGCAGTCAAGGGCGCCCATTGTCTGGCAGCCCGCGCGCAGCGAGCGGCTACTTCCCCTTTCCCGGAAGGCCCGAGGCGCAGGATCGAAGGTCAGGCTAGAGGCGCCCTCCGCGCTCGCGCTGGCGACGCTCGCGGCACCCCCCTGGAGGCGGTGGATCTCGCGTCAGCTGCGCGCGCGACGGCAGTGGCAGAGAAGCTCGAGGGCCACGGGCCCAGACATCCGACGTCTCGATTTTTTCGAGACGCGGGCCCCCGACCTCCCGACCACTTCCCCGGGACCGGTTTTTCATCCCGAGTCGTTTTTTGACGGTCCCGAGGCCCGGCGTGGGCCCCGAGAGGCCCAAAACTATGGAAAACCTCCGTTTTGATTTTTTCGGGACGCCCGAGGTCTGGGGGCTCGCGCCGCCCAAGTGAGCGGGGCTCCCATTTGCGCGCGCCTTCCCCGCTTGCATGGCGGCCCGGGCCCGCGCCATCACCTGTGCAGTTTTGCCGCGGCGGGGTCCGCTTCGGGCGGGGAGGAGGAGGAGGAGGAGGAGGAGGAGGAGGAGGAGGAGGAGGAGGAGGAGGAGGAGGAGGAGGAGGAGGAGGGGGCTCAGCTTCCCTGTCTGGGGCGACGGCTCGGCCCCGCTGCATTTCCACCCGCGCGCCCCGGCCCGGCCCGTCGGCGGAGCGCGCGGGCAGGGCCTCGGCGTCTGCCTCCTCGGGCGCGCCGCCCGCGCACGGCGCCGTCCACTGCGCGGCGGGGGCCCTTCCCTCTCAGGAGGGAAAAAAACACACACAGGCACGATTACCCCTCGATTCCCAGAAGATGTGGAAAAATATGGGAAGTGGGGGCGAAGACAAAAAAAACGAAAATATGGGGAAATGTGGGGGGTATTTGTATTTGTGTGTATTTATTTGTGTCCTGGGGCCCCTTCACCCTCGGCGGGCTGCGTTGCGCGGCCCGCCGCCCCCCCCCCAAGCGCCCCCCGAATGCTCGCGCAGGCGCTGGCAAAGCTTGTCCGTTCCCTTGGGCATCGACGCCGGTTGTCTCGGCGGCCGGGGCGCGCCGGAGATTCGATCTTGAGAATGTGCAGGGCGGGCCGCGCTCGTCCGATCAGCGCCGCGCGCGCACCCCGATCGCGCGACGACGCTGAGCACGTCGACGGGAGGTTCAGCAATCGCAGGAAACAGAAGAGCTCCACCGAAGGCCGCTGTGCCACCGTCCACATGCGTCCCCCACACTCAGTACAGCGCTTCGTGGCCCCATAGGGAGCTCCACCGAAGGCCCCAGTGCCACCGTCCGCATGCGTCCCCCCCACTCAGTACAGCGCTTCGTGGCCCCATAGGGAGCCCCACCGAAGGCCCCAGTGCCACCGTCCACATGCGTCCCCCACACTCAGTACAGCGCTTCGTGTCCCCATAGGTAGCCCCAGTGCCACCGTCCACATGCGTCCCCCCCACTCAGTACAGCGCGTTCGTGGCCCCATGATAGGGAGCTCCACCGAAGGCCCCAGTGCCACCGTCCACATGCGTCCCCCCCACTCAGTACAGCGCTTCGTGGCCCCATAGGGAGCTCCACCGAAGGCCCCAGTGCCACCGTCCACATGCGTCCCCCCCACTCAGTACAGCGTTTCGTGGCCCCATAGGGAGCTCCACCGAAGGCCCCAGTGCCACCGTCCACATGCGTCCCCCCCACTCAGTACAGCGTTTCGTGGCCCCATCCACCGAAGGAGCTCCACCGTGGCCATAGTCCACCGCCACCACCGTCCACATGCGTCCCCCCCACTCAGTACACGTTTGCGTGATAGGGAGCTCCACCGAAGGCCCCAGTGCCACCGTCCACATGCGTCTCCCCACTCACAGCACACTCGTGCTTGCGTGTGTGGCCCCATAGGGCTCCACCGAAGGCCCCAGTGCCACCGTCCACATGCGTCCCCCCCACTCCGTACAGCGCTTCGTGGCCCCATAGGGAGCCCCACCGAAGGTCACAGTGCTACCGTCCACATGCGTCCCCCCCCCACTCAGTACAGCGTTTCGGAAGCCCCCAGTGGGACCGTCCGCATGCGTCCCCGGAGCCCAATTTGGCATTTTCACCCACCCAGTACAGCGTTTTGTGGCCCCATGGGGAGTTCCACCGAAGCCTCCAGTGGGACCGTCCGCATGCGCCGCGGAAGCCCAATTTGGCATTTTCACTTACCCAGTACAGCGCTTCGTGGCCCCATAGGGAGCTCCACCGAAGCCCCCAGTGGGACCGTCCGCATGCGTCCTGGAAACCTTACTTGACACACCTCTCACCCAGAACAGCGTTCCCCCCCACCCAGTGCAGCGCTTCGTGGCCCCATAGGGAGTTTCACCGAAGAAGATTTTCACAATTGCGGTGCCCACAACTGCATATGGTCGGGTTCTTCGCCAAGATAATTCCAACTTGAAATTGCGTCGGAAACCCACCTATAAGAAGCCGAAAAAGTAGGGCGGAAATGTCTGCACCCAATATAGAATAGGGCGGGAATCCACATAAGTAGGGCGGAAACAGCAACAGAAAAGTAGGGCGGAAATTGGCATCAGCGGGGCTTGAAAAGCAAGGCGGAAATTCCAAGCCCTACGTACGAACTTCCCCAAAGTGGGGCGGATCCGGAGTCAGGCCCACCCCCTCCGCGGCACCTCCGCCTATCGGCGCCTCGCCGCTGGCCGAGGCGGAGGGCTGGCGCGCCGCGCTCCAGGTGGGCAGCGAGCTGCTGGTCCGCTCCGACGGCTGCCGCGGCGGCGAGTGGGTCGCCGGCGTCGTCACGGCCGCCGACGTGTCCAACGTCAAGGCCCCGCGCCCAGGGGCGATGCTAGGGGCGAGTAAGGCATAGGGTCTGCACGAACGAACTGGGCACGTCGGGGGCCACATGCGAACCCTACCCCTACACCCCACGATTTCTGAGGGGGAGGGTGGGGTTCACTTCGTTCGGGAGCTCCCGAGCGAAGTGAACCCCTCCCTCTCCCTCAGAAATCGTAGGGGGTAGGGGTAGGGTTCGCATGTGGCCCCCTAGCACGGAAAGAATGGGCACAATGCCCAACAGCAGTTCCCGTTCATTTTGAACAGGGCTCGCTGTCCGCTCCGCCGCGGCCTGTGTCCATGTGAGACAGAAGGCCGCCTGCCCAACAGCAGCCGCTGTCGGTTTGGGACAGCATTTGTTGTTGGGCATTGTACCCATTTTTTCCGTACCCATTTCGGGCGTCCAAATAGGGGGGGGGGGGGGGACGCATCGCCCCCCCCCAGTGTCGCCCCCTGATCGCCCTGCACGGGCGATGTATATCGCCGAGTCCAGGCGTCCAAATGGGGGGGGGGGGGGGGCGCATCGCCCCCCCCCAGTGTCGCCCCCCTGATCGCCCTGCACGGGCGATGTATATCGCTGAGTCCAGGCGTCCAAGTAGGGGGGGGGACGCATCGCCCCCCCCAGTGTCGCCCCCCTGATCGCCCGGCACGGGCGATGTACATCGCCGAGTCCAGGCCCAGGGATCCGACGCCGTGATTTTTGCGGTGCAGGGCCCCCAGACGTCTCGAGCCCTCGTTTCTGACGGTCCCAGGGCCCAGCGAGGGCCCCTGGAGGCCGAGAGTTGCGAAAGGAATCTCCCGTCTTGCTTGTGTCAATGCGCTGGATCTCTGGGGGTACAGTCGGGGCGCTGAAGAAGGAACCCTTTTCGTTGGGGAGGGGCTCCGCGTTCCTTAAGTGTTTCGCAGCTTGCCTCAGGTTTTCCTTTGGTTTTCGATCGGAAATCGAAGTTCAACTTATGGAAAAAAAGAGGCCTCGTTCCTTATTTAGGGTTCCTTGGGTCAAGGCCCCGACTGTAGATGTGTCCCCCCCGTTGCCAGTCCCCCCCCCCCCCTCATCGTTGCCCCGCACCCGCGGGCCGACGGTCCGAGGAGGAAGGGGTGCCCGCCCCTCGTCGCCAGGGCGGGGCACGCCTCGGGATCCTGGCCAGAGCGTGCCCCGGGGTGCGTCTGGGGTCCTTCGGGGAGCAGCGGCAGCAGCATCTACGGTCGGGGCGCTGAAGCAGGAGCCCTTTTTCGTTTGGGAGGGGCTCGGTGCTCCTTGACCGTTTGACCGTTTGCCTTAGGTGTTCCTCGGGTCCTCTTATGGGGAAATCGAGGTTTTCCTTACGGAGAAAGGAGGCCTCGCTCCTTCGCCTTACGGCAGCGTCTCGACTGCAGTGGCCTTCGGCCCATCCCGCCACCGTGCGTGGGCCCGGGGGTCAGAGTCCTCAGGGCTGCTTCTTGGGGCCTCTCCGGAGCGCTCTCCGGGGCCCCTTGGGGGCAGTCCTGAGGCCCCTTGGGGGCCTCTTTTGGGGGCCTCTTTTGGGGGCAGCGGTATAGCTGTATCTGTTTGCTTTCCCCGACGTGTTCCGAGGTCGAGGCCACGCCAGAATCCGCTCCGGCCCGATCAATCCGATCCGTTGGGCATCGCTCGGACGTGTGCATTTTTCCTTCGACGAGGACCATCGAGGAGCATCCTTGATCCTTTGGCGAAAAAGCCACGCACGAAACCGAAAAAGGCACAGGGAATGGACGTCCGAGCGATGGCCAGATCCGATATCGATTCAGGTTGGCCCGATCCGATCGGATGCCGACACTCTGGCGGCCCGGAGCCGCCAGGGGCTCTTTGGGAGTGGCGGGGGTGACGAGGGAGAGCAAGAGGAGGAGTGGGCTCCCAGCCTCCGGTGGGGGAACGCTGAGGAGCAGGAGGAGGAGGAGGAGGAGGAGGAGGAGGAGGAGGAGGAGGAGGAGGAGGAGGAGGAGGAGGAGGAGGGGGAGGAGGAGGAGGAGGAGGGCGAGAAGGATTCTGCAGAGGCTGAATTCGGCCGCGCGCGTCGGCGGCCGCGTCGGGCGGCTGCGTCGGTGCGCACTCGGACCGCTCGCCTCGGGGCCCTCCTCGGACTCGAGGGCCCAGGGGCGCAGGAGGAGGAGGAGGAGGAGCAGGAGCACGAGGACGTCGTCATCGTCGCGGTGGACGCCGTCATCGTCGCGGTCTCCGCCGCGGTCCCAGGCATCTGCAACCTACAGGCCCAGGCTGGCACAGCCCCTCTCCCCCAAGGGGGGCGGCAGTCGCCATGGTGGTGAGCCGTTCTCGGGGTTGGAGGGCTGCGCCGGCTCCCGAGATCGAAGTGCTTGGGCGGACGCGCGTCCGCGGCGCAGGGGCAGGAGCAGGAGCAGGAGGTGGAGCTCTTGACCTGACAGAGACCAGCCGCAAGCGTGATGGTCAGCATAACAGAGAGACATGCCAACAGCGGTGACTCGACCAGAGTCGCCCGAGTCGCTGGCTTCGGCAAGGCAGGCGTGCTCTACCTAGAAGGCCGCGTCGGCGTGAGCGTCAAGGAGATGAGTGTATTCTTGCCCCGTCCACTCCCCCACTCCCCCCCCAGTGGCGTGAGAGGAGGACGCGGCGGCATCTGAGCCGACACGGCATCTTTCCTTGCGCGCAGCAGTGCTGGCAGGCCAGGAGATGCGCCTGATTTGGAGTGACAGCCTCTGAACAGATTCTGGAAGTGCTACGAATGCGAACATTTGATCATGCCGCCCAGCCGTCCGCTGGCCAGCAGGCATTGTTCGGACAGGCCACAGGAGTGCTGGGCAGAGAAGGCCCCGCAAAAACCGAGCAGAAGCAGAGAGGCACCGCACGGTGGAGCGCGTGCTGTCCAGCTTCTCCCGGGCACTTGCGCTTGCGCACGGTCGGTCGCGGCAGCAGACCGAAGGCAGATCATACAGCAGAGCCGCCCATGCTGCCGGAGGAGGAGGAGGAAGAGGAGGAGGAGGAGGAGGAGGAGGAGGAGGAGGAGGCGCAGGAGGAGAGGAGGAGGAGGAGGAGGAGGAAGGAGGGCGCAGGAGGAGAGGAGGAGGAGGGGAGGAGGAGGAGGAGGCGAAGGAGGAGGAGGAGGAGGAGGAAGAGGAGAGGAGGAGGAGGGGGAGGGCCGTGCCTGGGAGGGGTCCTCGGGGGCCCAAGCCCTGCTCGAGGGTGCCCACGACCCTGCCGAGGGCCTGGGGCTTCGCGTCCGCAGGGGCCGTTGAACCTCTTCGGGAGGCAGCTCGAGCACAGAATCTGGACCACCATCTCGACGGGCATTGGCCTCCTCCTCCTCCTCCTCCTCCTCCTCCTCCTCCTCCTCCTCCTCCTCCTCCTCCTCCTCCTCCTCCTCCTCCTCCTCCCCTCCTCTCCTCCTCCTCCTCCTCCTCCTCCTCCTCCTCCTCCTCCACTCCTCCTCCTCCTCCTCCTCCTCCTCCTCCTCCTCCTCCTCCTCCTCCTCCCTCCTCCTCCTCCTCCTCCTCCTCCTCCTCCTCTCCTCCTCCTCCTCCTCCTCCTCCTCCCTCCTCTCTCCTCCTCCTCCCGTTGCTTCTCTCCCCCCTCGCCCGTTTTGGCAGTCGAGAACAGGCAGCGCGAGTTGGCCTCGAGGAGGGCATCAGAGGGGCGGGGACGCACAATGGCCCCTCCTCCGGCCCACTCATCCCCCCGTCGATTTCCAGGGCGCTGCTGTGCAGTGATCGCGCCGTCTCCAGCTGCGGGCTCAGGCATGTAAGCATACACGCGGTGAGCTTCCGAAGACTCTGCCCCCACGTCCAGCACAATTCCCCACACCTCCCTCCAGAGATGCGGTATGGGGTCCGTAGCCGCCGTGCCAGCACCGACTCCTAGAGTCATGTCGGGCGTGTCCCCCTACAGGGGGATTTTCGACGAAAAATTACAAATACCCCAAAAATACACCAAAAATATCAAAAAACATTTAAAAAAAGAATAGACCCCAGGCTATTTTTAGACTATTTTTTGATTATGTTTGGGTATTTCTTATTTTTCGTTGAAAATCCCCCTGTAAGGGGACAGGCCCGACTTAATCCTAGAGCTCAGGTGCCCACGAGCGGCTTTCCGGCGGAAGTCAGTCCGAAGCTGCGCGCTCCTATACCTCAATGCCACCGGGGAGGCAGACACCTCAGCGGCAGGCACAGTCCGGACGCATGCGGACAGAGGGCCGTGCTTGCGAGCAACCAACTTGTGGTCCTGGCCCAGAGCCGCCACCGAAGGCAATGGCGTCCGAGAGCCGATCCGAGGATCGCAGCGTCGCAACAGCCTACTCTTCGAGACAAGGGTCTGGGAAAGACCAAGCAGGATCGGCAACCAAACAGCGTGTCCATATCAGGAACTGGTCAGCCGTGCCACTATTCACCAGGTGGGTACCCGGCTGTATATCCATTGCGAACGTGATAATGCGTAGGGCCCCCCCCCAGAATCGCTGCTGGCACATGCCTAGTTCACCACACGCTAAGCAATTCGGGTTGACGCCCCCCTTGCGTCATATAAGCGTTGCTGCGACCAGAACCCATCAGCATACATTTGAGGAGCCCCTCTTGCTGCAAGGTCCAATAAGTCCCCAGCGAAGGTGGCAGGAGCAATGATCTGAGGGGGCATAGAAGGGGAGGCTGAGGACATCAGGCGGCCCGCGACTTGTGCTTCGTAAGGCCTTGTCGCCAGAGGCACCTCCCCGTTGCCCTATCAGCCAATGGGCCACCCGCTTCGGGGCACGAGTTCTCTATGCCCACGAGGCCCCTCAGGCACCCAATCGGGTGGGAGACTCAGCAGTCCACCCGGTCCTTATCATAGTGGCCATTAGGACCGAAGCTGTACCCCGAATGTCGGACCAAACTCTGGACTCGGGAAGCTGAGACAGTCGGTTCCAGGCACCGCTCAGAAGACGGTGCATATCTGAACGAGTTCCCCAACCATCCCACAACGCATGGAGTCACGCAAAGATCGGAGTCTTCATGCAGACGCACTCAGGGTCAACCTGCGGTCGTTGGATCCTGAGGCCAAGCGCGAGCGAACGTCCTACATGACGGAACACACATCCTGAACGGGCAAGCTGACGAGTCTTCAGCAGGTGTGTTTGATCATACCGTGAACCCCGACAGTCCAAAGCATGTTTGGTGCGAGGCGCATCTGGACCAATTCGGTCGTCTTGCCACCAGCCTTAGACAGCCGCTTCTGCCGAGGGATCCGACTCTGCATCTTGGCCAATATTTGGACCTGAACGTCGTGCATCAATCGGTGGCCCCGCCAGAGACCAACCTAACGTTCCTGACCGAGCGGGTGAAAAATTTAGACGAGGCAGTGCCTATTTTGCGAACACGCAAATCCTGGCCCATCGCAGTCTGGTGCCATTTGGGCACGGATATATGCAAGCCGAGTTATTGCAGGCGGGAGGCGAGCAAATCTTCCGCCCGCTTGAGGCATGGAGAACCCGCCAATCACCTCCCACTCTAAGAAGTTGCAGGCCATCAACCAGAATCGCTAAATCCATATGCCGAAATGCAGCCACCACTGCATCAGCGGGAACGATCAAGGCAAGCCTGAGCAGGGAAATAGCACAACTGCGTCAACATCTGTATACATCTGTCGTGCGAAACGCGGCCGCAAACTCCGCGGCGAGCATCTCGAACACACCCACCCGACCCGGAGCATGCGCAACCAGGAGGACACAGCGGGCTCTACCATGAGACCCGTGACGTTTCCCACAGGGAGCTATCACATGATTGGGACCGTTCTCGCAAGCCGTGTGAGGGACAAGAAACGTGGACCCCGGTGCCCCGCCCTGCTCTCGGGCCAGTTCCAGATTGGAAGTCTTGTTTCCAGTTGCGCATGCCACGTGAGGCTCCCGGTTCACCGCGCCAACAGTTTCGAGCAAAGCGTTTCTCCCACGGGCCAGCAGTTTTCCAGCGAGACCATCTGGACCACATCTCGGGAGGGGGACGTGCAGTTCCGATACGGTCACCTCCACGTAGCCGAGGTTTTGGCAGTGGGGCGGTCAGCAGCAAGGCCCAGCACTTGGGCACGTGAAACAGGCGATGCATGTGTGCCCAGATGCGTAAACATACAGCGAAGGCGTCCTCGTCCTCGCCCATAACGCCTTGCAGAGTGCGCGCGTGTGTGTATGGTGTGTGAGTGTGTTTGGTGTTTGTGCGTGGGTGCGTGTGCGTGTGCGTGTGCGTGCGTGCTTGTGCGTGTGCGTGCGTGTGTGCGTGTGTGTGTGTGTGCGTGTGTGTGTGTGTGCGTGTGTGCGTGTGTGCGCGTGTGCGTGTGTGCGCGTGTGCGTGTGTGCGTGTGTGCGTGTGTGCGTGTGTGCGTGTGTGCGTGTGTGTGTGTGTGTGTGCGTGCGTGCGTGTGCGTGTGTGTGAGTGTGTTTCTGTGTGTGCTTGTCTGAGTGTGCATGTGTGTGTGCCTGTGTGCGTGTGTGCTTGTGTGTGAATGTACAGTACATGTGGATGTGGATGTGCATGTGAATGTGAATGTGTGTGTGCCTGTGCGTGCGTGTGTTTGTGTGTGTTTGCGTGTGTGCGTGTGTGCGTGTCTGTGTGTGTGCTTGTGTTGTAGTGTAATTGTGTGTGTGCTTGTGTGTGGTTATGCGTTTGTGTGTGTGCGCGCTTGTGTGCTTACTGTGTGTGTGTGTGTTTGTGCGTGTGTGTGTGTGTGTGTTTGCGTGTTCGTGTTTGTGTGTGTTTGTTTGCTTGTGTGTTTTTGTGTGTGTGCTGGTGTGTGTGTGTGTTTGTGTGCGTGTGCTTGTGTATGTGCGTGTGTGTGTGTGTTTGTGTGTGTGTTTGTTTGTGTGTGTGTTTGTATGTTTGTTTGTTTGTATTGTGTGTGATCGTGTGGTGCTTGCGTGTTTGTGTGTGTGCGCGCGTGTGCATGTGCGTGTGCGTCTGCGTCTGCGCGTTGGCTCGAGGCCCAAGGAAGCGTTGGCTCAAGGGCGCAACACAATGGAACCAACCCTTTAACTGCCACAGCCCTCACTGCCACCTACACCCTTTCCCATCCATCCAGAGTTGGTGCCGCCATGTTGCCCGTGAGCCTACAATCTGATCAGGGTGCCGCAGCCAGCGTCGGCGGGAGCGACATGGACACGACCGTGGCCGAGGACGCGAGGGCGGGTTTGACGCAGGCCGCCGGCAACCTCACGACATAGTCACCAGTGGGGGAGGACACGGAGATGGCTGATTTGGACCGTCTCGATGTTTCTGCGCAGCCGACGTCTGGGTTCATAGTCTCCTTTCGGGACGAGCTCATGGTGGATCTTGTCGAATAAGAGGTCATGGTTCACCTTCCCTGGGTCGCCGCGGCCAACACGGGGCGGGCCGCCACGAGAGGCCCCGCGGTCGTCTACCCGACATGTTGGGCGGACCTCCAGGGCATCTTACAGAAGCTGGGGTACGGGGTGACCGCCGAGGAGGCGTGGCAGCTCTGGGGCCTTGCGGCACTTGCGATGCTCGACGGTCCGGACCCGTCGGAGCTCCTGATCGCCAACTGGAGCCGCACAGCTGCACAGCTCTGCGGGCTCGCGGTGGCCCCTCCATGGATGGATTCGGACCTCGCACTGGCGCGGGGGTTCGACGCCAGGGTCAACGATGCGGCGGCGACCTGCGCGTCTGCGTTGCCCATTGCTCTGGCCCAGCGGCGGCAGCGCAAGGTGCCGCGGCTGCCCCTCCACAAGGAGCTGGGCGCAGTCGCATTGCAGCTTCTTTCGAGCAGTCTGCCTGGGGGGACCTGCATTGCCACTCAATGGTCTGGGATCTTGGGAGCAGAGCTCCAGACGGCCTCTGACATTGCCGCTGCTCGTCGGTTGGCGGGCTGGGCGGAGAAGGGGGATGAGAGCCTCTGGGCGCAGATCATTGGGAGGCACGTTGCACTGTGGGCCCCCGTCAACCAGAATGCGCTCACCGGGTTCCTCTCCCAGTTCATGCGTCGCACGGCTACTGCGGAACGCCCAGCGGCCCTGCACCTTATCGCCCCCGTGCCGCTGCAGGCGGGCATGGGGACACCCGAGACGGTTTTGGACCTCTGGCACTCCCCGCTCCCGTCGGCGAAGTGGGCCCCCATCGCACGGGCATGCACGATACAGTAGGGGTCTTGAGGAAGGAACCCTTTTCGTTGGGGAGGGGCTCCGTGTTCCTCAAGTGTTTCGCAGCTTGCCTCAGGTTTTCCTTCAGTTTTCGGTAGGGAGTCGAAGGTTAACTCATGGAAAAACAGGGCCTCGTTCCTTATCTAGGGTTCCTTAGGTCAACGCCTCGACTGTAACCCTGACACAAGTGGAGATGCTGCTTCCAGGTGGTGCACTTCCGCGTCGCGCGTGCCAGGGCCTCGCGGCTTTTCCATTGGAGCCACACGGCGCCGCGGGGGTGCCCCGCGCTTGCGGGAGCCGCACGCCGCCATCTGCACAGTGGAGGCGCCCAGGGTGATAGCACTCCTCCTCCTCCTCCTCCTCCTCCTCCTCCTCCTCCTCCTCCTCCTCCTCCTCCTCCTCCTCCTCCTCCCCCTGCTCCTCCCCCTCCTCCTCCTCCGCCTCCTCCGCCTCCTCCTCCTCCTCCTCCTGGACCTCCGGGCGGACGAGTACACCCGCACCATGAGCCTTCTCACGGAGGGCATGCTCCAGGAAGTCCTCGGCCGCGCACCGCGGCGCAGCCCACTGAGCACCCCAGCGATCCCCCGACTTTGCTTGGACGGGGTGTTACCCCCCAGCCATCCAGGAGATGGATATACTTCTTCTTCTTCTTTTTATGATTATTATTCTTCCCTGGCGTCGCCGTGGGGAATCACTAGCCTTGGATACCTTCCACGGCTTCCGCTCCATGGTCGGGCACGGGGAGGCGTTACTCTTGGAGTTCTCCTCCAAGCTTGCCGTGCCGCACTATTGGCCGCTCTGCTCACAGCTGGTCGCCCTCTCGCCCAGCAGGGTCGTCGTGCATACGGAAGCGGAGCCAGAAACGTGGACGGGCAAAATGGATTTTGTGATGCAGAACGACGTGGAGGAGACATCTGTCCGGCTACGCTGGCGGGCGTCCCGGCATGGAGGCAGGGTGGTCGCGGCGCCGTTTGCCACCTCCCGCGGGTTGGCAGCTTCGCGACGGCGTGGCACAGCGCCATTGTCGCTCCACGACTTCCAGACCGACGTCGTCATCCAGGGGGCAGTGGGGAAGGAGGGCGGGCAGGTACTGAGGGTGCTCATGACACACGCACTCCAGGCCACGGGGCCTGTCAACCAACGAGACTGATTATCAACGATCGCCGATGGTGGGGGAGTACATCCATTTGGCCACTCAGGACCCCGCCGCGCAGCCAAGCTGTTTCAGGGTGCTGCCCTCGTCTTTGGACGACGTCCGCAAGCTCCACAACGCCCTCCACGGTCAAATAGTGAGGGTGGGGTTGGACAGAATCGGGACAATGGCCTGCAACGACCTCATGTAGAGCCGCGGAGTGCCAGGAAACGGGCGACGGAGCCGGGCATGAGTACCCGCCGACTCCATGATCCCACAGAGTACTCTGGACATGTGCATGGTGGACTTCAGTACCCGGAGGCTGATGACCCCACGGGTTTCCTCCTCGAGGTCGCATGGTTCCTCCGCGTTGTGCCTATAGCGTCGAGCAGCCGCCGCGAGATTGAGACCACGCTGGGCCCGCGGGCGGTTTGTCATTCGGAGCTTCATTATCCCTCATCTTCCCCTTCTTCCACTTCCACTCGCCTTGCGAAGCTAACCAATTTGAATTCGCATAATTTCAACGCTTGCCTGTCAGCCCAAAGTTCCTTCAAGTGTCCACCGTTGGCATGCAGTGAAGAAGATATCGCCCCCCGCGATCCAGGCGCTCTCCTGAGGCTGGATCTGCCGATCGCGCTTTACAGGCGGCAGCGGCTCCCACGGGCGCTCGGGGTGCTCCCGAGAGCAACTTGCCTCCCAGCTGCATGCCCGCGGGCTCCTCCGACGCATTTGCCGACGTCAAGGGAAGGGCAATACCAGGGCGAGTTCAGCGCAGCCACCTGGAAAGCCCGAGCGTTATTTTGGTCGGTTGAGGGGCGGTTCCGCGCCGAGGTCGCCCACGCGAGCTGGCTGCTGGAGCGTGCAGACATATTGATGATCGCGGAGGCGCACGGCACAAACGGCGGCAACAAGGCTTGGCGGCCTCCTGTCGGGACCCGGGCGGTCCGCTGGCCCTTCCGCGAGCACTGCCGGCGCCGGCGCCATGCGTCATCGCGCAGCTCAGCTTCCTGGCCAAGTTTTCCGCCGAGCCTCGGTGGACCGTCATTTGGACTGGACGGGCCGCGATCCTCTCTCTGAGAGGCGTTGCAGGGGCGTTGGACATCATAGTATTGTAGTTTCACGCTGGCGGGACCGTCAACGAGCTAGACAAGGTCGGAGTCCACCCCGATGCGATGGAGCATTGCTCGACTTCTCCCACGCCCCCGAGGGCACCTCCGAAGTCGCCTGGCCAATGCCATCCAGCCCTCTCATCGGGTACTCACGCTCCTGGGCGGGGATTTCAATTGGCCGGCGCTCAAGACTGACCGCCGGCGCGCGGCCACGCTGCAGCCCACAGGCGGCCGCGACAACGGAGAGGAGAGCAACTTCCGGCGATCAGTCTGCCAGCGGTCTGGGTTCGAGGAGCTCTACCAGCCCGAGATGACGCACGCGTGTGCCACGGCATCCTCGCGGCTCGATCGCGCGTACCTCAACCACCATACTTTCGGAGCAGATCGACCGCGAATCACAAGTTGTGGCGCTGGAGTGGAAGCGCGACCTCTCGGCGCATCGTGCTGCGCTGGCTGCCCGGCGCATCCCAGCCAGACTGGGCGCGACGAGGCGGCTTGTGGCTAGGTCGGTGCACGCCCATCCAGATTTCCCTCGACGTCGTGCGCTGGCCTTCCAGGAGCGGCCTGGCGCTCGCCCTGCAGCGTCAGAGCTGGAGCGGCCGCCTCTCCCGAAAGAGGCAGCGCGAGCGGTGGCCGAAGGCTGCGGCGCCCCCGCCGCGGGCCCCCCGCTGGCGGGAAGGGCGGGGGACACGCGCGGGGCGGTCGCGCGTTTTATCCGGGCGTCGGAGCAGGGATTTCTCTCGCGGACATCTCGCAGCGCCTGCTGCAGTGTCCTCGCATCTCCTCCTCAGTGGTGAACCCCTACGACCTACGGGGAAACCTGGCGACCTCCCTTCGCGCCCTCCGCGAGCGCGCCGTCGAACTCGCCCGGGGGGGACCCGCTACGCCTGCTCAGGGAGGCTCAGGACGACGCCGGGGAAGGCGACGGCCCCCAGATACAGCGGAAGAGGCAGCAAGGCACGCGATTGTTGTGCAAACTTGCGCTTGGCCGCAGTTCTGGCATCAGGGCCATCATCGACAAACGCGGCAATTTCGTGACGGGGGCGGCCGATATGGCGGGAGCGCCGCGGCGGCATTGGGGGGGGGACTTTCTGGGAGCGCGGCATTCGGCAGGATCGCCTCGAGGAGTGGTTGATCGAGGACGCCGCCGACCGGGGGCTCCATGGCCCCGCGCACGCGGTGGCGCACGAGCTCCAGCTCGGACGCCAGCATGTTCAGGAAGCCCTCCGTCTTTCCAACGACTTCTGCCCAGGGTCGGGTGGGCTACCCTATTGGGCTTGGATGGCGTTAGGGGAATTGGCGGCGAGCGCAGTGCACGGGGCTTTCCAAGAAACGGTGCCCAAAGCAGGGGAGGAGCGAGTCCGGCGCCACTGCGCCGACTTCAACGAGAGTCTGCTCTTCTTCCTTCCCAGAGCTCTTGAGAACCCCGCGGGAGATGAGGCCGCGGCCTTCCCTGCGAGCGGCGCGCGGCCGCTTGACGTGACGAACTGTGACAACCGCCTCTTCGCCAGCGCGATTCGCCTGGCGGTGGAGCCCGCAACGCGGATTCTTACCAGGACGCTCGCTGATAGCGAACCTTCTAGACGTAGACGAGGCGATTGCCCGAGTGGCCGCAGAAGGGGAGGCCGGCCTGGCTGCGCATTATGACTTTGCTGCCGCCTTCCCTTCAAAAGAGCACAATTTGTTCCAACAGTTATTCGCTTCGCTGGGCCGGTCGCCCTGGCTCCTCCGAGCCACCGGCGTTTTGTCCCAAGACAATGTTTGTTCCATTAAATTAGGTGGAGCCTGCTACCTCGGGTTCCCTCTGACGCGGGGCATCCGTCAAGGATGCCCCCCCTCTCCCCCCCTGTTGTTCGCAATGGCAACGGGCCTTATGTTGCGCGGGCTGCGACGGGTGCCCCCTTCGGCCTGCACGCGCGCGTGGGCTGGCGATTTGGCCATGATCCTTGGGGGGGGGGGCGCTGGCCACCTCCGCTGTCTCCAGTCGCTTTTGTTTCCATAGATTTTGCTGTGGTGCCTCGGCTCCAGCTCAACGTGCGGAAGACGGTCATTGCCCCGCTGTTCCAGTTCCAGGGGCAGGAGGTCAGGGGCGAGGTGGCGCGCCGGGCTCTTGATTGGGGATCCGCCCGGATGGCGGGGGCTGCGAAGCATCTTGGTTTTATGGTGGGCCCAGGGCGGGCCACCAGTTCCTGGGGCGCCCCGCCGCGCAAATACATAGAGCGGACCAGAGTTTTGGGGCGCCTCGGCATGGGCTTTCTCTTATCGCTATAGGCGTATCGAGCGCACATCAGCTCAGTGCTCCAGTTTGTTGCTCGGCTGGAGGACCTACCTCTTGACTTCCTCGTCCACGAGCAGAGAGCCTGTCAACTCTGGATGGTCTCATCTTGCCTGCGGGACCTGCGGACCCTCAGTTTTCCGAGCTATCTGCCGGATCTAGGCGCCATCGCAGCAGCTGCGAAGGCCCGCGCGGTGCGATTCGAACATGCCGCCCACGGCGGCCTCCGCGCGCAGGAACGCGCATCGAGGTTGCGGGATCTCCTCCCGAGTCCTTCCTGTTCCCTGGCCCATGCTGCTTGGAGAGCGTCCTGGGCGCCAAACTGTTTCTCGTTCAAGCTTGCTGGCTCCGACAGTGATCTACAGCGACGTGTAGCACTCCACCCTGGAGGAGGTGGCCTACACTCGAGCGTTCGTTGCGGTCGGCAGGGCAGGGCGACGGATTTGTACAGGGAGACCAGGCCCATAGCTGCCCATGTCCACTTGCGCCGTCGGCTCGACAGGGGGCCGTCACGGACATGCCTAGGCCGCCGCGTGGAGCGCGCGTTGATCACATTCCAGGTTCTGGGACGCAGTGCGGCCCCCCGAGTCCAAGCCATCTACTTGCGCACAATTTGCGACGGTTGGTGCACGCGTCGTCGCTTTCAAACTAGCGGTCCTTGCGCATTCGCTTGTGGCGTTGGCGACGATAGCCTCACACAATTTGTACGCTGCCCAACAATTCGAAGGCTGACTGCAGAGCAGTTCGACGGGCCAACTCCGGCTCCGGAGTGGGCCCTCGATTATTTCTTATGCATGCCTCCGAGCAGTGTCTCGGGAGCGCTGGGAGGAGACTCGCTCCTCCTGCAGCGCGCTCTCGCCCTCTATGCCCCCTTCAGGCTCCATCCTGGCATCCGGCATCATCAGTTTTCCCCCTCCGAGTTCTCGGCGGCGTACACCAGGTTCCTCCTCGAAGGGGCGAGGTAGCCTTTTGTTGCTCCTCCTCCTCCTCCTCCTCCTCCTCCTCCTCCTCCTCCTCCTCCTCCCCGCCCGCCGGCCGGCCAGACGAACCGCATGCGGGCACTGGCGCTCTTCCTCCTCCTCCTCCTCCTCCTCCTCCTCCTCCTCCTCCTCCTCCTCCTCCTCTGGTTCCGTAGCCATTTTGGCTCAAGGCTGATGCTTCTGCGGGCGGAGCCCGCATCGGCGAAACTGGATACCGCTAGTCCGCGGCATACCCTGTCTGTTTCGCAGAGCCTGGTCCGCCCCAGGACTCTGCGTGCCGCCTGCAGCCCGCAGGTGAGCACTCCTGGTGCACAGCGACCCGCGGCATGGGAGATGTTGGCAACGCAGCGGGGTATATCGGGTGCAAAGCGTGCGGCTACAAGTGGAACTGGAGCAGCAAAGTCGAGTGCTTCAAGTGCAAGGCGAAGCTCCGCCCCGCCGTCGGCGCCCCACCACCACCGTCTGGAGTTTGGGCACAGAATGGACCTCATTCTGCGGGTTGGCCACGCTCGGGACGACTGTGGAAGAAGTGGGCACCTTGGCGGCACTCCACGTACGCAAGCACCAAGGCTGGCTGGGACTCCGTGGAGGCGCAGAAGGGCGATGGCGGACAGTCCGACCCGATCTCCACGGCCTCCCTCATCACAAGTTTGGCGGCGTACCAGGGCGTCGGCGAGAAGGGCGACCCCACCATCACGGCCGCCTTGGACTTGTTGCGTCGCAAAGCCCAAGAAGAGGAGGCCAACGCCAAGCCTGCGCCAGCCCCACCCAAGCAGCGCACGGGCGCCCAGCTGCTGGCGGACGCCAATCGCGCGCTCAAGGAGCTGGACATTCGCATTGAGAAGCAGCGGACGAAGCTCACGGGCGCGCAGCTGTACCTGGACGACCAGCTCGAGAAGATGGACAAGTTGGCCCAGCAGAGGGTCGAGGTGCAGCAGCGGCATCTCACAGCACTCCAGCAGGCCAACCAGGAGTCGGGCATCATCGTGGTCAAACCCGATGAGAAGACCCTCAACGTCAAGTTCGAGTACGACGGCTCACTCTTCGAGGGTCTCGAGGAGTGCGACATACCGACCGAGGAGATGGACAGCATCATGCAGTGGAAGAACGAGCTGGAGCAGTTCCAGAAGGAGCAGCTGGGCACCCTGCAGGCGAAGTTCAAGTACATCGAGGAGATCCACCAGAAGGCAAAGAAGGCAATGCAGGCCCCCAAAAAGAAGCGTAAGGTCGAGGCGGGTACAGAAGGACCCAAGGCGGAGGCAGTGGAAGAGGAACCCCCAGCGTCGGAGGCACCCACCACAGCATCGCCAGCGACCGCAAGCAACGGCACAGGTGCGACAGCCATCAACCCTGAGGACGAGAAGAAGAAGATCAGGGACGCCAATCAAGCAGCCTTGGAGCAGGCTCGGGCTGAGAGGCGTAAGGCTCGCGAAGCTCATGCGCAAGCTGACGGTCTGGCTGATGGTACTGAGCAGTCTGGGCTTTAGCGAGGCGCACTCCACCCAGCAGCAGAGCGAGGAGTTCCAGGTCCTGTTCGGCAACATCACGGAGTGGGGCCCACAGGTACAGAACTACGTGCAAGGCCCAGCGGTGCAGCAGTTCGATTGCCTGGCGTTTGTGGAAACGCACAAGGGGCCAAACCAAGTCTCGGCCATGAAGACGTTCCTGCAGAAAGAAGGATGGAAGGCGACAGTTACCCCCGCGGTCCCCAGTGGCAAGTCGAAGAAAGGATGGTCCGCGGGTGAACTCGTCGCCACGCGCGCGCACATACAGTCCACGTCCCTGGAGCACTGGAAGGGCAAGCACGACAAGCAAGGGGACACGGCCTTCGTCGGTTTCTCCCCCATGGTGCTGCACCGCAGCATCGGCAATTTCATCATCATCGCGGCCTACCTACTACCGACCCTGCGTTTCACGGGCAGGAACCGTAAGGTCATGGCAGCCCTCACGGCCTTTGTGCGCTTGTTGAAGGACCCATGGCTCGTCGTGGCGGATTGGAACTGCGTCCCTACTGAGCTGCTCGCATCTGGTTGGTTAGAACAGATGCGAGGCGAGATCGTCACGGGCCCAGAGGAGGTCACATGCGACAAAGGCAAGGGCTCTCTCTACGACTACGGCGTCGTCGCCGCGGGCTGCAAGGAAGGGCTTACCATTACCAAAGAACTGACGGTGCCATGGGCGACGCATTGTGGGCTTCGCATCAGGCTGGCTGGCAAGAAGCAGCGATGGTGGCACCGCACGCTGGACATTCCCAAAGCGTTGCCCACGGTGCCGAGGCCGAAGAAGCAGAAGGACCTGGACAGCAAACGGAGTAAGCAGCAGGCACGACGCCAACAGAGGCGCGAAGAGCTGGAACCTGTACTTCGACATGGTTTTGATCTCCTCGAGCACGGGCCAGGCACAACGACTACGAACACATCCCCGACAGCGCAGACTCCGAGCGCGGACTCACCGTCCATCGGCTTCCATATCAGTTGCGTTACGTGGGAAGAAGCCAAATGGGGTTTCCCTGGCAATCTACCAGATATTCAACTCAGAAGGGACCGTTGGCGGCCTCAGGCCTATCGCGATCGGCCACTGCTGGCACAGAAGTTGGCGAACAGCTACGGCAGGTGGATCGAGGCCGTGGAGGAGGCAGTTTTGCAGCACTCAGAGGTACCCCAACACCAACGAGACGGCTATAGAGGAAGGGCGCAGGGTTTCGGCATCAAGTGGACAAAGAGCACAGCAGCGCCAGGCAGACCGCATCTGTACAATGCAGAGGCTGAGTGGTGGGCCATCACGCACACGCAGGTGATCGCGATCAATGGCCTGGTGAAGAACAACAAAGACCCACAACAGCTACAACAACGAGGGCAAGAGTTTCGACAGCGGATGCAGCAGGTACATGTGGTCAGCAAGCACAGCGATATCGAGCTGCTCAACCAGTGGCAGCAGAGCGCACACGACATCTTCAGCCCAGCACGGCAGGAGAGAGAGGACGTGATAGAGGTCACCGAGAGATTGGCTGGACAAGCAGCGCGGAGAGCTCTGGCAGATGGCACAAAGGGCTTCATCAGGTGGGCGCAGGATATGTGGAAGAAGACCCCTGGAGCCCTGCACAGATGGACGAAGGGCGCGCAGCAGCCGCGGCTCGAGGAGATGATCTCAGGCACGATCGTGGCCGATCCCATCCTCATCATGAACCACAAGAGCGAGAGTTGGGCCAAGAAGTGGACGGCTGCCCCGCATAGACAGACAGCACTTGCAGGCGCTCTTCGACGTTGCCGTCTCTCGGCGGCCCAAGAGGACCTCCCGCAGCTCACGATCCAGGACCTCAACGCTGCCACCCACCGCATGGGGGTCAAGAAGGCACGAGGAATCGATGCGATAGGCCCCTTGGACATCGAGAGGCTCCCAGACCAGGCCAAGTACAGTTTTTTGGATATCATCGCGCAAGCCGAAGAGCATCTGATGTGGCCCCCACAAGTCCTGGGCACCATCGGCGCGATCGCGGGCAAACCAGCAGGAGGAGATCGAGCCTTAGGGCTTTTACCTATGACGATTCGTATATGGTCACGGATGCGGTCAGGAGTGGTCGAGTCGTGGACGCAGCAGTTGGAGGACCACTGGGATACGGCGTTGCGTGGTTCCTCGGCGTTACGTGCGGCTTTGCTGCGAGCTACCCTCGACGAGACGGGCCATTCCATGGGTATTGCACATGCGGAGTTGTTCGCGGATATGGAGCAGTTCTACGATTCGTTAGACTTGGGATGGCTCATAGACACGGGGATCGAGCTGGATTTCTCACCGACAATTATGGCGATGGAGGTCGAAGCGTTCCTGGGTCCACGGCACCTCAAGCACACGGAGTGGATCGGACCCAGGATCGACCCGTCATGTTCGATCGTGGCGGGCTCGGCCCAAGGGACTAGATTCGCCAAGGTGTACCTGTTCCCTCTCTTGGACGCAGCCCAGAAGCGAGTCCAGGCAGCGGGGCTATGGACATACGTGGACGACACGGTTGGAAGGGTCGAAGGTACCGAGGAGACGGTGGAGCAGCAGATGGTGGAGTTGGTCGATGAGTTCATCATCCAGGCTGAGAAGCGCAGCCTCATCATCTCGCCCAAGACGGTGCTCGTTGCATCCAATCCCAAGCTCCGAAGACGAATATGGCGCAGACTACAACGGCGAGGACTCCCTGGTAAGCAACAAAGTGACATGGTGGACTTGGGCACCGACGTCAGTGGCATGGGCAAGCGCACACAGAAGAAGGCGCGGGCACGCCAGCGAAAGGCCAAGCAGCGAGCGGGCAAGATTTTCAGGTTGCGAAGGATGGCGACGCGTGTGGCAAGGATTACCAAGGGCCTCTTCACCACAGGCGTCTCACCCCAGGAGACTTATGGGCACGAGGTCTGGGGAATCGCACCCAGCCGAATATTACAGTTACGACGTATGGCCATGAAGTCGGCGGCTGGCACAGGACCAGGAAGGTGCTTATCCACTGGCATGGCTGTGCTGTATCACTTGAAGGACCCAGGCATCAGCCTGCGACGGCAACTTGTCAGCGAATGGCTACATCAATGGCTTCTTCACCCAGAAATTCATCGACGAGTTCGACAAGCATGGGGACCGACCTACCGTAAGCTGATCAGGGCAGGCACGCAGCTGTGGCGCAAGGTACACGGCCCAGTGGCAGCGGTGCAGGCTACTCTAATGGCGGCGGGGTGGAAGCCGATACAGGCGGCACTATGGAAGCGACCGACACCACAAGGTGACGAGCAATGGCAGCTCCCCTTCATAGACGACGATGGCAAGTGCGACATTGATGCTATTGAGTACACACAGCTGCTGGAGGATCTGGAGCACGACCTGGAAATGGCGAGGTGGGCACAAGCAGCTACGCATTTGCACGGGGACGATTTGCAGCGAGGAGGAGACATATGGCACATAAGTAAGGAGCAACAAAGATACAGCCAGCGGGCGGAATGGCAAGATTGGGCACTCAATAACGTGGTGGTTACGGGTGGGCAATGGACTCGGCAACGACAGATTCAGGCTGGCTACGAGTGCGACACGAACATCTGCGAGAGGTGCAAGCAAGAGCCCGAGACCATCTTCCACCGCATCTACACCTGTACGGCCAACACAGGACACGAAAACTATGAGAAGACGGACTACTTGGTGCCAAAGGCGCTCGCTGGCGTCGAGGCAAACCCGACCCTATGGCTCCGAGGTATACCGCCCAGAGAGCTCACTCACCCAGAGGTCAATGACACCGACAGGCAGGACTACGTCAGGTTCGGCGATCACGAAGAAGCTCGAGTGCCAGGACGCAGCCTCTATCTATTTGGTGATGGCTCAGGCGGTTACTACGGGGGCGACCCCCGCAGGAGACGGGTAGGCATCGGAGTGGCGACCATGAAGATGATCGACGGCAAGTGGAGTATGTCAGCAGGCACGATGGCAGACCTACCAGGACGGCGTCAAACCGTACCGCGGGCAGAGATCACGGCCTTCGCGATTGCCATAGAGGAAACGAGAGGAGACATCGTGTACGTCACGGACCACTACCCGCTCCTCACAGCTTGGACAAAAGGCAGAGCTCAAGACCCTGGGCGAGGGAAGAACGCGGATTTATGGGCACGCATCAAGAGGGCGGTGATGGACACGTCCCCCAGACACATCGAAGTGGAGTGGACCCCGTCGCACCAGGACGAGGACGAGGTCGAGCTAGTCAACCCGATTTTTGCGATGGGCAACAGTTTTGCAGACGCACTTGCTACGGTTGCGGCAGAAGCTTCTTGGGAGAGAGTGTCCACGCCAATACCACGTACAGACGAATGGGATGCGATCTGTGCTCATGTACGATTACGAGCGAGGCAGGCCTTGGAGGACACGGCGAACATTGACCCTTGGTGCGCTGAGAGGCCCACCACAGCCAAGGCCAAGGCCAAGAGGGACCGAGTAAAGGAAGTCGTCGACAAGATGAAGCAGCACGATATGGTCAGGCTCAAGAATAAGTGGTTTTGCACAGCCTGCAGGCAGTACATCGCAGCGGACGCCCTGCAGGAGTTTGCCAGCACGGCATGCAACGCTACATACAGCACGGCCAACGAGATAGTCGAGGTAAAGGGCGACAGGTTCATGGGCAATGGCAAGATACATGGCAGCCACGTGGTCAACGAATGGGTGCGGTACGGACTGCTATTCTGCGCGCGGTGCGCAGCACATGGAACGACCATCGGGAAAAGGCTACGCGAGCAGTGCAGCGAGACGATCACCAAGTACGGGCAGGATGCGCTCAACAAGATTCGGGACGGACGCTACCCTGGCTACAGGAAAGAACCACCGCGAGCTGCACAAGAGGCACAAATTGCTAGGCAGGTGCGTGAGCTGCTTGACCAAGAGCGGCTAGCGCCGCACGAGTACAGCGGCCCTTTGGTTGGGAATGCGCCCCCTCCAGCACCGCACCCTATACCCCGACCGAGACGGATCACGAGAAAGACTACAGTGGCAAGTAGTCGACCAGCAGCGGTGCATCCAACAGATTGCGAGTGCGAGCCCCTGCCTGAGCCGAGGTCACAGGAGGTGGAGGATTACGACGACCCCGAGGTGCAGAGGGACATCGACCACTTCTTCAGCGAAGCGCCCCTGCGCGGGGAGGAGTCAAACCGAGGCGTATCCCAGCGTGGCGAGGGGTTAGGCCACTTTACACCCCAGCACGGTGAGGGGTTAGACCGTACAGATCGTCGTCATGCAGCTGGATCGGAATCTGCCCCCCGCGGCACGCACTGGAAGCACGCAGCCCCTTTGGCCACGAGTGCTGAAAGTACCGACCGTGGGGGGAGTCAGAACGTACTGGTCAGGCATAACCACGACGACGATTGCAGGATGGACGACAGCGATGGAGTATTGGATCAGAATCCAGGCGCGATGGGGCTACCGCCGATCGTTGAGGATACGGGGCCACAAGATTATGCCGACATGCGTGCTGATCTTAGAGAATGGGCAACATTGTGGTACGACGATCTTACGTGCTTGGCCAGAGACAGCGACAGCTGGCAGGAGTGGTGCGTAGCGATGCTCACGCAGATGCTCACCGACGACAACAATCACCCCCTGTGCCGCACATTGAGGCGCTGGTTCCCAGGGCAGACGATGCAGCAGATCATCGAGCAGCAGTGCGGGAGTGCGTGGAGACAAACAACGACGAGAAGGGACGAGTTCTACGAACGTCTCCACGCGCCAGAGACAGAACCCGAAGAGTATCGTAGATTGGCCCATCGGCATCGGCGTGAACTGGCACGGCTACGAGACATGTTCCGCAGGGCGTTAGGAGATCGGGCGCCAGACGGGCAAAGGCCGCCATCCCCACGATGGCCTGAGGCAGATGACGATCATCAAGCAGGAGACCCCGTGGAAGCTAGCCTCAGTCGCGGCAGCTGGTGCTGCAGGCTTGAGCGGGCGACTGCTGGGAGTATGGGTGCCACGTCACCTACAAGAAGGACGTGCGGACCTTCCACGGCGACAAGCGCATCGGAGGCAGCATCAAGCCCAGCGGGCGGGGGACCCCGGCGTGGCGAGGGGTTAGGCCACGATACTCCCCAGCACGGCGAGGGGTTAGGCCGATGGGAACATACACTGGCGTGCTCGAACAGGTTAGCCAGGGCCGCGGCAGGCGACTACATCGAGCTCGAGCTCTACGAGGAGGACGACGACACGGTACCCCAGCACGGCGAGGGGTTAGGCCGTATCGACGATGAAGGTACCTTTCGAGGCGAAGGAGAACAAAGGGTCGAAGAGCGGCGTCATGATGGACAGGAGATAGCGGGGGTACGGCCCCAGGAGCACCTCGACCCGATCCCCATGAGCCAGGGACAGCCCGACGACCGCTACAAGTGGAGCAAAGTACCCCAGCGCGGTGAGGGGTTAGACCGTGTTTACGACAGGGAGACATACGGAAAGCAGTACATCAACCCCCAGAGCGGTGAGGGGTTAGACCGCAGCCGACCCTCGCAGGGCGAGACTGCGAGGGCAGGCGATCCCCAGCACGGTGAGGGGTTAGACCGTAGGCACCCCCTGCGTGGCGAGGGGTTAGGCCACCAACCCCAGCGCGGTGAGGGGTTAGACCGCGTTTTACCCCCGCGTGGTGAGGGGTTAGACCACAATGTTCCCCTGCGTGGCGAGGGGTTAGGCCACGATGGTCCCCAGCGCGGCGAGGGGTTAGGCCGATGGGAACATACACTAGCGTGCTCGAGCAGGTTAGCCAGGGCCGCGGCTGGCGACTACATCGAGCTCGAGCTATACGATGAGGACGACGACGCTGCACCCCAGCACGGCGAGGGGTTAGGCCGTATCGACTATCAAGGGCTCCCTCGAGGCGAAGGAGAACAAAGGGTCGAAGGGCGGCGTCACGATGGACAGGAGATAGTGGGGGTACGGCCCCCAGGGCACCACGACCCGATCACCACGATCCAGGGGCAGCCCGACGACCCCTCCGAGTGGAGGAGAGCACCCCAGCGCGGTGAGGGGTTAGACCGCGTCAATGAGAGGGAGCAGTACGGAAAGCAGTACGTCCCACCCCAGCACGGTGAGGGGTTAGACCGCAGCCGACCCTCGCAGGGCCAGACTGCGGGGTCAGGCGATCCCCAGCACGGTGAGGGGTTAGACCGCACACACCCCCTGCGTGGCGAGGGGTTAGGCCACCAACCCCAGCGCGGTGAGGGGTTAGACCGCAGTTTTCCCCTGCGTGGCGAGGGGTTAGGCCACAGTTTTCCCCTGCGCGGCGAGGGGTTAGGCCGCAAAGTGTACTTCGAGCAGGAGCTCTACGAGGAGGACGTCGTGGAGCTCGCCGCCAGCGGCGTGTCGCGGGCGCGGCCCTGTGCGCCTGCTGACGCCGCCGCCGCCGCTCGCGGGCCCGCCGTCGTGAACCCCTGTGTGCCAGCGCTGGCACCAGGGAGTGGGCCCTCGCAGGCCAGAGGGCCTGCGAGCGGCGGTGGAGCATGCTGAAACTGAAACCACGGGCTCGCCATGTCGAGCGGGGGCTTCTGTGCCTGCTCGGGGTGGCGGGTCTAGTGGCGAGCCTAACCTAATCCTCCTCCTCCTCTGGCTCCTCCTCCCCTCCTTGAGGACATATCTGTCCGTATGTGCCTGGCTGTTTCGGCACTGGCGCGTTGGCAGTTGCGCCTCGCGATTCTCCCACCATTCGTGGCTTGGCTCATCCCGTCTGTGTGCTGCCACTTGCCGGGCGATTGAGTTTGCGTGATTATTCACGGAGCTTGGTCTCCGACATTTAACTTTGCAGCACTGCTGTCAGCTCGGTCTGACCCGGTCCGGAGCGATCGGTGTTTTTCTTCTTATGCTACGCTGGGCGACGCGTTTGGCTTTCTGCGTGTGTGACGGTTGGAGGCCGTCTGGGGTTCGCGCACACACGCTACGTTTGTCTAGCACGGTCGGCGCTGCCAGCGAGTGCGAATGATGTCCGACTCGCCTGTGAAGGCAAGCGCTTCAGCGGACAGGAATCGTTTTTTCCCCAATGCGTCTGGTCTGCAGCATCAGAAGCAAAGCGTATGGGTCTGCGCGTGCGTGTGCGAGTGCGCGTGCGCGTGTGCGCGCGCGTGTGTGCGCGCGCTGCACGCGCGGCTGGTGGACGGCAGCTCTTCCGAGGTCGTGGGGTCCAGCTCGCACCCGTCCGCGCGCCAGCGAAGCTCAGGAGCGGGGTAAGACGTAGCAGTGCTTCAGCGCTCATGCCAAGCCATAGCCAGGGCCCCAGTTTCCGTAGCAAGCGGGAGCCCAGGCTCCGCCCATTCCAGGACCTCCTTCTTAAACTTGTGGCCCAGACGGGCCCCTCTTTGACGGGAATCTTGAACCCGCCCCCTCCAGGCTCTGGCCCATGTAGAGGCCGCGTGGTGTTCATGTTCCTGGGCCCACTTACTCACCTGCCAGATCCGCTCCTGAACGTCGGTCTTTGACCAATCCAAAGGCTCCGAGTCCTTGCGCTCCAAAAAGTCCCGTGTTTGCTATCCGTGACTAGTCCACGAGCGTTCGCATCAGGACCTCAGCTTGCTGCAAGCCCTCCAGGGTGGGTTTAGGCCCGCACCAGAGGTCCGGGGCGTTGAGGAGCCGTCGCTCGAAGACACGCCGCATCCCGCCTCCCCCGATGGCCCGAGGGTGGGCAGGAGAAGGCTGGCCCAGCAGCGGGATGTTCTGGCGTTCGGTGTGTACTTTGCTTATGCCTCTTGTGTACCTGGTTATATTTGTCGTCGAACGGACCATCGGGTGGAGCATCGACACCACCACCACCACCACCACCACCACTGAGTCACCTCTGGCGTGGAGGTCCACGATGCCTTCCCGAGCTGGGGATGGGAGGTGCCTCGAGACAGACGTCGTAAGACATGGGGCCACGCCACTGAGAGGTCCCTTCCTGGCTCTTCTCGATGGCAGTGGTGCTGCTGGTTCTCTTTGCTCCCAGTCTGTGAGCGTGAGCTCCCTCGGCACAGGCTCCCCGCCATTGCCTGAGGCTTCGCCGTCTCGCGCGGGCCGTCGTGGGTAGGCCGCTGCTTTGGCCGTCGGTCGGGTCTGCAGGTAGGCCGTCGTCTTGGCCGTTGACGTGTCCTTCGGGTAGGCGTCGGATCGTCCGTCGTCGGCCGCGGCGCTGGTCGTGGAGTTGGTCGTCGGGCCGCCCGTCGGTTTGTCCGTCGGGCCGGCCGTGGGGCAGCCCGCCGTCGTGTTGGTCGCCAGCGTCTTTCGTGTGGCCGATGTCCTGCTCGTGGAAAGTGTGTGTTTCTGCTCGGTGTGAGTGGCGCTGGCATCGCTCCAGTCGCTGACCACCGCGGTACCGTGTGCGCCTCCGGCTGCGGTTTTCTGTGCTATTGCCTTTGCGCTCTGCGATGCTCGGGCCATCCTGGTTCCGGTCGTGGGTCTCGGCGGTGTCCACGTCGTGTTTGATCACGTGGTCGGTCTCGTCCCTGTGGTTGCTGCCAGTGTCGTGCCTGGCAACCTGGATGACTCGTACACTTGAGGGAGCCGACTGGTGAGCAGGTTGGAGTCGGCATAGCAGGACCACGTAAGCTTGATAGATTCCATGCCAGACTTCGCGTTGCTGGTGCGCGCGACATGCCCCAGTCGTCGGATAGCCCTGCCCTTGATGTGGGCACCATCCGAGGGCATGCCTTTGCCTGGGAGGCTGGAGTGGTCACAGGAGAAGTTGCCCTCAAAAAGCCAAGTAGGCGGCTTTTCCCCCGTGGGGCCCGAAGTGGTCCCACAGAGAGAGTTCTGTCGGGGTGGCTGTGCTGGCACCCGTGGGCGTGAACTTCGGAGGAGGAAAAGGTACCCATGCTTCTACCCCCTCGCCCGTTTTCCTTTTTTTGGACCTCCAGCGAGGCCCTCGTCGCCACCGCTGGATTCGCCCCGAAATCCTGGTCAGAACGCACTCCGGGAGAGGTCCGGGGAGTAGCGGTATCGGTACCTTTTGGTTTCCCCAGAACCGCCGCCTGCAAACCTCGCTCTGCCATGGCAGGCGCCGCGCTGAGTCCAGGGCGCAATCTGCGGATCAGGCCTGCCCGTGGAGCAAGCTTGGCCAGGGCCTCGCCTGGTGGGCCTGGCCTGTCGTTCTCTCCTTCCCTCCTCCCCTCCCCTCCCTCTCCTTCTCTCCTCCCCTCTTCTCTCTCCCCTCCCCTCTCTCCTCCCCTCCTCTCTCTCCTCCCCTCCCCTCCCTCCCCTCTCTCCTCCCCTCTCCTCCCCCTCTCTCCTCCCCTCCTCCCCTTGCCATGTTTCCATAGCGGGCGTTTTCGCCCAGTTTCGGGCACCGGGGCCCTGGCAGCTCGATCCGGCTCGACCAACTGGCGCAGAAAAGATGGGGTCCGGGGCTCCCGTGGTGATGTTCTGCGATGTTGCATTTTTGCCACGCCGGACGTGAGGGCCTGTCCCTCCTCACCCTCCGCCTCGCCCTCCTCCCCCTCCTCCTCCATCCCTCCTCTTCCTCCCTCCCTCCTCCTCCCCCCTCCCTCCTCCTCCTCCCTCCCTCCTCCTCCCTCCTCCTCCTCCTCCTCCTCCTCCTCCTCCTCCTCCTCCTCCTCCTCCTCCCAGGACAGCTTCCGCTATCAAAGAGTGCAAAGAGTCCTCCTCCTCCTCCTCCTCCTCCTCCTCCTCCTCCTCCTCCTCGATCTCCGCCGACGACAGCGACGGCTGCGACGAGCGCTGCAGCGGCGACGGCGACGCCGGCGGAGGCGACGGCCTCGGGCGACGAGCGCCGGCGGAGACGACGGCTCCGGGCGGCCAAGCCGACGGCGACGCCGACGCGACGGCGGCGAGGTGCTGGCCTTCGGGGGCGTGGTCAAGGGCCTGGTCCTGGCACGCAACTCGCCGTGCCTCAAGCAGAAGCCAGAGGTCCCCTCGCTCGACGAGCTGCCCTCCTCCACGATGCGCAGCACCAGGACGGGGCGGGGGGGGGGGGGGACGGGAGGCGGCAGAGCGGGGGAAGATATATCGAACGTTCTGCCGTCAGACTCGCGCTGCCTCTTCCTCCTCCCCCGTCCCCCCTTCCCGCTGCCCCTCCTCGTCGTCCTCCCTTCCTCCTTCTCCTCCTCCTCCTCATCCTTCTCCTTCTCCTCCTCCTTCTCCTCCTTCTCCTCCTCCTTCTCCTCCTTCTCCTCCTCCTTCTCCTCCTTCTCCTCCTCCTCCACCTCCTCCTCCTCCCGCGTCATCGCCGCCGCCTCCGCCGCCTCTGCCGTCGCCACTGCCGTCGTCGTCGCCGTCGCAGGAGCGGCGTCGTCATGAGCGGCGGCAGCTCCGCGAGCTCGAACCCGTCGCACCATCGCAACCTCCTCGCCAACGCCCGCAGCACGAGCAAGGCAGGGCGGCCCTTCTCGTGAGGGATGCGGGGGAGAGGTGATCAGAGTAGCGAGATGGTCTGAGACGGGGATGTATCCATAACCACCGCATGGGGGATTGATCTTAGAGAACCTCGGTAGGCAGCGGATACAGACACACTCGGGCCCCAGGGGGCCCAACATCTGCATATCCACCACCTGCTATGGTCCCCGAAGGTCGATCTCCAAGGTGGTGATTATGGATCAACTCCCTCTGCGCACAATTTAATCGTGCGTTCCAACATTTGCAGGTTTTCTCGTTGTCCCGCGCGGCCAGAGACGAATGGCCGAGTGCGAATTGACCGAGGACCACTAGAAACTCCAGAACCTCCAGATCGTATCCTGGGCCAGTCGCATTCTGCCATTGATCTCTTCCTGAGGGTGGAATGAGGAGGACTACAAGACTTTACGCGCCCTTGGGTCGCATAAGCGTAAACTTTCTTCGGAGGTTCGCGCGGACCTCAAAAGTTTGGAGTGTTATGCTCAACGATCGCGCCCCGCTCTGGGGTGCCGTGAGGGGAGTATTGGGTCTATCCTGACTGTGTTGCTGCAGCTGTCTTGGGGCCGTCCGGTGACAGGAGGAGGGGGGAGGAGGGGGAGGAGGAAGGAAGGAGGAACGCGGGAACCGTCTTTCCGAAACGAGGAGCCAACACCACAGGATGGTTGGGAAACAATGGCAACCCAACAGCAGTTTTGCAAGATTCCCCAGACAGTGCTTGCACTTAGGGGTTCTTGCATCTCCTCTAAGGAAGTGGGCCAGTTGGGCGGTCTGGCGGCTGTGTCGTCAACGTCGCCGCCCCGTCGCCGCCTCGTCGCCGCCCGTCGTCTGGGCCGGTTGGGCGATCTGGCGGCTATGTCGTCGCCGTCGCCGCCCTGTCGCCGCCTCGGTGCCGCCCGTCGCCGCCGCTCGATTGTGTCATTGATTGCACGGACAAAATTCGCGCCTGCGGCTCGCTTTCTGATCGCTCACTACATAGATTGCGCAACATAGATCCCACAACATCGGTTGCACCACAGAGATCGCACAACACAGATTGCACAAGTACATATCTTGCACCAGATTGATTGCACAGCTCTTGTGCGACTGCAATCCCATCGATTGCATTCCAATCGGTTGCAATCTATTGCGCCGCATAGCTTACATCACATAGCTAACACCACGTAGATGAGTACGTTTGCTCCTACCACAGATTCTCGGGCTTACGCCGCACCGCCGGCGTAGTAGATGCCTGCCGGTGGGGGCCTCGTGTGGGCCTTTTGGGGGTCTGGTGGGACCTCCTGGGGGCTTCTTGGGGCCGAGTGCTCGGAGTTTCCGTTCGGGTCTTCCGGCTGGCTTTCTTTTGGAGTTGGTTTTGGGCGCCTCTGTGGGCGTCGTGGAGGCCGCTTCTGCCGTCGTGGGGGCCATGTGGGCCCTCTACGAGCGTCGGGAAGTTGAAAGCGCGAAATTTCCCCCAAACCGCGAACAATGTGTTCGGGGAAGCTATGATTTGCCCTTCTTGGTGCTCTCTTGGATGGCCTCTTGGAGGCCCCTCGGGGCGTCTAGAAGGCTTCCTGAGCCGTCTGGGGGCCATCTTGGGCGTCTAGGCGCGAGCCTTCGGCGTCTCGTGTCTCTCTTGCACCGTCTGGGGGGTCTTTTGAGGGCCTCTTGTGTTTTTTTTGGGGGGGCGCGTCCAGTCGGGGCCCTGAAGAAGGAATCCTTTTCGCTGGGGAGGCGCTCCGTGTTCCTTAATTGTTTCGCAGTTTGCCTTAGGTTTTCGATATGATATCGAAATTCAACTTATGGAAATAGGGGTCTCGTTCCTAACGTTCCTAACGTTAGGAACGAAGGGCGTTCCTAACGTTTAGGGCGTTCCTAACGTTCCTAAGTTGACAGTCGGGGCGTTCCTAACGTTTAGGGTTCCTCAGGTCAACGCCCCGACTGTATTCTACCCAGGCAGAACATCTGCAGCGGGCGACCCCCCCTTCGCGGACTCGGCCCGACCTCTCGGGCCGGCGGGCGGGGCCCCCTCCCCTCCCCTCCAGATCGACCAGGCCAGGCTCCGGGGGGGGGGGCGGATCTGGGAAAGGCATCGTGTTTTTTGTGGAGGACAGTCAGTGGAGAGGAAGCATGTTGCCAAATAACTTCCAGATGTATGCAGCATGTGTTAAGCATGCTTTGAACATATAAGCACATGTTTGGAACATGCTTAGAACATGCTTCCGACAGTTTAAACACATTTGAAATCCAATGATAGGACTGCTAGGGTGTCCATTGCCGTGGCATCCACAATCGTATTTCACACGCCGATGACACCCGAATGGATTGGCGGATGTGTTCTAGACGTCGGAGGTTCGGGAATTGGACTGGGCCTCTCTTGAGGCGTCGATCAGCCTGGCATATCCACGTTTTCGCAGGCCGAGCTCTTGGGGCGCGACCCCATGGATGCGGGGTGTTTTTTTTCGCGACGGCCCCGCGTGGAGTGCATCCATGTGGTCGCGTATACACGGGAGCGTGCCAGGGAGCGCGGTTCGCAGGGGCGTGGATATGGATATGCTCGCCGCCCGCGGTCAGTTTTCCCCGACCAGGCCTTTGCAAACATCGACCTTGAATCTCTCGTGGGGCCCAACCGTGTCCATGGTCTACTCTGGATGAGCTTGGGGCTGTCCACGGCGCGAGAGTCCCTCCCGCGGGTCGACTTTCGAGGGCCCATCGCATCGCCTGGACGTGTGCATGTTTTTTCTAGGCGAGCGCCTTCGAGGAGCATCCTCGACCATCGGGCCAAAAAAACACGCGCGAAACCGAAAAATGCACGGGGAATGGACGTCCGAGCGACGGCGGGGGGCTCCCGGGGCCAGAAGTCGCCGAAAGCGCCGAGAGACCGCCGCGAGCCTCCATCGTCGGATTCTTCCTCCTTCCCTTCCCGAGAGAGGAGGAGGAAGAGGGGGAGGAGGAGAAGGATGACGACGACGACGACGATCACCACCCACCAAACCACCCCAACCCAACCCGAAGGCCTCAATTTGCCCTCCATTTCCGGTTGTGGGGGGGTCGGGGAACATCGAGAAAACACATATGGAACCCGTACCCCCCCCCAACCCGAAATTCGGGTCTTCGGGTTGGGTTGGGGAGGTCTGGTAGGTAGTCAGACGACGACCACGACGACGACGACGACGACGACGACGACGACGACGACGACGACGACGACGACGGCGTCTGAGGCTGATCTACCAGGACTTTCGGTGTACTGTCCCTCTCGTGGGTCATTTTGTCGGGCCTCGTGACATGGTTGGTGGCCTTTTCGGTGGCCTGTGGGGCCGTCGTGGCACGGTCGTGGAGACGTCTTGAGCCGAAAGAACGCCGGAGGGCCTCTCGGGAAGTTTTTGTTGGAGTTCTCGTCGAGTGCGTTCGGGGCTTACGGGGCCGCTCTGCGGCCGTCGTGGGCGTCTTGGAGAGAGATGTGGGGCATTCGGGGGCCCTCTTGGGCAGTCTACTGCGTGCTAGTGCAGGGTTCTCGCGGGCCCCCTGCCAACGGCGGCTCCGCCCGCACCGCCAGTAATGATTTCTGCGGCTGGCATTATCGGTGTTCGCCATGCATGCATGGGGCGTCAGGCGAGAACCCACGTTTGCAGACGGTGGGCGTCTTTCAAAATGCCAGAAGGGATGATTATCGCATGGCCTTGGGCACACCCCGCCGCCGTGCCTGGGTTGCGGGTTTGACGCCGTTCGGATGGCTGATGGGGTCGCTTGGGAGGCGCGTCGGGAGCGTCATGGAGGCAGTTTTTGAATCTGTTGGGGGCCTCCTGGCGGCGTTTGGGGGCTTTGACAGACAAACAGAAGCCGCGCAATGGATAGGCACATGCAAAAATAGTTGAGATAATGGATTGCGCTGCTAGCGGCTCGGTTGCAGACCATCGGTAGACTTTGTACCGAATGGGAGGCGATGCGTTGACCTGCCGGCAATCCGCGGAGAGAGAGGTGAAGGAGATGGAGGAGGGAGGGAAGGAAGGAGAGGAGGAAACAACCAAATCACTTCTACTTGCACCATCTCGTGACGGCGGCGCGTGACTGCACGTCGCTCCCTGGGAGCTCCTGGAGCCCGTCGGGGCTCCCCCCCCGAAGCTTCCGGGGCTCGGGAGTGCAGAGGATGTCTCCACTGCAGGCGTGGCTGGCCCCTCGCTCGAGCGCTCCCCCGAGGCCTGGGGATCCGACGATTGTGGGCATCAGCTGCAAGAAGCATGCGTCTTGGCAGGCTGCTCGCGGGTTCACGGGCGAGCCGGCCGTAAAATAGCAGCTGGCGTCGCAGCAACAAGTCGGACGGTCTCTGAGCACCTGCACAGTCTAAAACGCCAGCGTTGCCGACGCGAGAAGCATATGCAGGAGCGATCGTGATTATTTTCCTGAGACACCGCGCCTGGAATGCATCTAGCTTCGCCCTGTCTGCTTGCAGCAACACACAAGGTTCGAGGCCATGGAGCAGTTTGGAAAAGACGCACGCCTCCAAAACCTTAATCTTGCGCTGCTCGCTTGGCGTGGTTCCACACAGAGCGAACTTTCTCAAATGCTCCTTTTGCCTCTCCTAGGCGCATTGGTCAACTCACTCTTCTGCTTGCCGTCGACGTTGGGGAACCCGCCCAGATAGACGGCACTGCTCTGACACGGGATGGATTCGCCGTCTGGCCCTCTGATGTTCGTTTCGGACCTGATCCAGAGAAGTATACACACTGCTCATTCCTAATTATTCGAAAGTTCTTGATTTTATGGGGGCCAAGATCCTTTCATTTCTAATTCTTCTATCCTGGGCCTCTTCCTGGCCGCTAGGGGGTCAGGAAGAATTAGAAACGAGCACAATTAGAAATGAGCACGATTAGAAATGAACGACGTGTAGTTTTGCCCACGTTCAGGTCCAGACCAAAAGTCCTCCCGATCTGGACGACTGTGTTCAAATGCTCCTGAAGGTACTCCAGCCTGTCTGCCACCAACCTCGTGCCGTCCGCGTACAGAACGTCTGGAGTGACCAAGTGCGGCTTCGTTGCCCTTTCCCTGGCGTGCCCGATCATTTCCTGATCGACGATCTGCAGTAGCACAGGCATATCAATGATAAACAAGCGCGGCAACAAAGGACATCCGTGCGCTATTCCTGCTGCTTGCGTTCTGCTGGTTGTCGTAGAATGCCCATGTTTGACAACAAATGTTCGCGCCCTGTGGATTCCTTCAACCATCTGAGGCATCGCTGGCGGCACTCGAAAAAGTCGGAGTGCTTGAAGAAGCCCTTCTGGTCGGGTACGGTCGAATGTTGTGCTCCAGTCTAGAAGTAAAAAGAAACAGCGTGCCATCCTTATCCTCCAATGCAGCGTCGATTAACCGTCGCGCCAAGAAGAGCGCGTCATTCGTACCGCGTTTGGGTCTGAAGCCGTATTGTGATTATCGTAGTTGTTTTTAAGCGCCCCCTGTTTGAACCCTCCGTAAGACTATGCTGGCTAGTATTTTTTTAGCCCATTGCCAAAAAGGAAATTGGCCTATGGTTGGACGGCTGGGATGTGTCTCCCTTTTTGAACAGTGAAACAATGGACGCCTCTCGCCAGCTCCTCGGTATATCCTTCTGCTGTCAGCATGCGCAACATAATTCCCGAAGGTCTACAGCACGTTCATCTCGCCATAAAGCTTGCCAAAGTTTGGGCGGCACCCCATCGATTCCAGAAGCACGCGGAACACGAACATGTTAGATTGCTTCTCGCACTTCTTCCAATATTATGTCTCCTGTATCGATGCGCAGATACCCATCTTCTGTCTCCAGTTGTGGGGGTGGGTCGGCAGCTGCAGGAAGATACCATTGAACCTGTTCGAGATAGTCTGCCAGTGCGTCTGCTTTGTGCGCGCCGTCCACCAGTTGCCCAATCAAATCCCGAATGCGCCCCTGAGGCACCGACTTCCCTTTTCGGAGACACCGAACAGTTCGCCATCCATCCTTTTCAATCGCACCGTCGAGCTTTGTTTGTCGATCAGCGCGGGCTGATTTGGGAATATGTTTGTTCAAATTCTTCACGTACTCGTTGTTGGCGCCGTGCTGTCTTCCAAGATCTCTCTCTGCCATTAGCAGCAGCGTCCGGGCAGACATCCACGGCCGGCCAGGGGTGGCTGTCTGGACTGGCAGGGTGGACGCCATGGCTTTCTTCATGCACGTCTGGACTGGCAGGGTGCGTCTGCTTCGCCCTGAAAGATCGCGATCGGCACGCTGCGCATTCCAAGAGTCAACCAAAGAGAGAGTGCGCATGTGTGCTTGCAGCCGCTGGGGACCGCAAATTGTCTTACATCATATGTTGTTGTTGTCGGTGGACGCTCCTCAATCTTAATGTTGATGTTCACGTCAACCACCTGGACAAAACGATGCGATTGCAACTGCTTCCACCGGTCGCTCCAAATGTTCACGGCACAAGAATGCCAAGCGTCAGTGATTGCAACATGGTCGAGTTGTTCGAACTTGCTTGGACAGATCGGTTCGCATGGCTTGACTCCCAAGTCGTGGTATGTGATCTTCGATTCTAACCCAGTGTTGAAAAACGTATTTGCCACCATGGCCTCCCATGCTTCGCATAATTCAAACAGCAACTCCCAGTTTGAAGTTGGTGCCCATTCTTCCCGTGGATTTTGAAATACATACTCTCCCAAAACATGATCTTCCCCTGGAAGCCGCTGCAAGATCCTCGCATTGAAGTCAACCAGAGGAATAGTAGGGCCATGCGACGCACACGTTTTACTGAAACCCAGAAGGTCTGCAAAGAAGTTGTGCCTGGCGTCGTAGTCGTGCTCGTTGGTCCACGCGCACGCCGTGATGATCGCCAGTACGCCTCCCGTGACCCGGAGCCGAATGCATGCCTTTCTGTTGTTTTGTTGCCGGTACCCTTTGATAGATTGCCGCGCCCAAGGCGCAACAATAAATCCAACTCCTGCGTACTCCGTTCCGTTTCCTTCCCCGCCAATTTAAGATGACGAAGTGGTTCTCAAATTCGAATACTGGCGAGCCCTTGCAGTGTGTCTCTTGGAGACATACTACCGCTATGTCCATCTCTCGCATGTGCCGAATTAACTCGTACCATTTTGCCGTATTGTCCAAGCTAATGCTTTCGACATTCCAGGACGCTATGCGGCTGCATGTGATAGGCCAACAAGAGTACGTGACCCATTTTCCCAAAGTTGACGCCTCTGCCACATCACCAATGCGCCGTCGTGTTTGCTACATGGCAGCTGCAGCACCTGACCCACCCTTCTTGCCCTTCCGAGTCCCTTTCGCCGCAGCCCCGGCTGAGCACTTCGTTGGCCTTGGCGGTGAGGTGCTCCACTCCTGGGCTCTTTGTAAGGTCGTCCCACGTTTTCCAAGTTCCTTCCCAATGATATTGAGAGTACGGTTTACGACTCGTACTGCTACCACGGGTTCTTTAGCGATCTTGAGGGTGTGATTATCAGTGTCCACTCGAACCTCGGCTTTAGAGTACCTCCATTCCATGAATTGCTTGGGGATCCCAAACAAGAAACTTTCTGTGACACGTTTCTCAATAAGTTGATCCGGACGGGTCCAAATTACATTCGTCCCGTGCTTTAGTTGAGCACTCCCGATGATATTCACGAATTTGTCCCGGACATGGGCAGAAATGAAGTTTGCAAACAATATATTGTTGAATTCACCCTTCGCGAAGATCACGATGGGTTCTGGTGCGTGCAGTACCCCAGCTTGTTCTTTAACGAAGTTGACTGCCAACTTCATCGAAGGGAGTCCTCCCGAACCTCCGATAACAGCATTGTTCTCCTTGTTCCTGTCTTGGTTTGTAGCTACATCTGCAAATTGGCGCGCAAGCTCCAATATCTAATTTTACATGTCGGTTGTGTATGTTGCTCCAGAACGTGCAGATGGTAATCTTGGGGGCTCCAGAGAGTCCACGCGCGCCGCAAGCGAAGCAAGATCCTGTTGAATTGGAGCCACTGCGTTTTTCAGATCATCTTGTGAAACACTGTGTGGTTTAAAAGCCTGAATGTCGTGTTGTAGTGGTTGAAGCTGTTCTCGAAATATGCCCAACTGTCAAAGCTTGCCCATCATTATGAGTCCTGGAGGCCTCGGCTAAGTTCTCGTTGAATTGGCGTTGGCGCTCAGCTGCGAGCGGATCACGATCTTCGTCGGAGAGGCCGTGCATCTCGTGAAGAGGGCTGTGTACAGGGCTGTGGACACGCAGGGCTTTTTGTTTACTCTTAGGCAGCGGTGAATGAATAGGCTGATGGGGGTCCCCGAAGTAGTTGCCTGACGGGAGTACCTGGCACCCGCGTCGAGTCACCACCAAAAGAAGATGCCATCGTTGCGGTATCGAGCTGCAGGTGATAGGAGTGAAAGGAGACGTATGCTTTGGGGGGCCCTTTGGGCGCTCCCTGGGGGCCTCTTGGAAGCTTTTTGGGGACTCTTGCGGGCATCTTGGGGACGAGAGCTCGAAATGTCCGTTCGGGCTCCCCCTCTAGGCCTCCCCTTGGGGCCGTCCTCGGGGCCTCCACGGCCGTCTTGGAGGCTTCTGGGGCCGTCTTGGGGCCCTCGTGATTCCTCGTGTGCCGTCTTGGAGTCCTCTTGGGGACCTCGAGGCCCGTCTTGGGTCGATCTTGAAGGCCGCTTCGACCTGGGTGGGCCTCGTGAGAGCACAAGAGGCGAATGTGTTGAAAATGCCGGTTTTCCGAACAGAGTGGGACGGTTTTTGCTCTTTGAAGGCCTCTTGGAACGGCCCGTGGCGACTTCTTGGAACGGCTGGGAGGCCTCTGGGGCCGTCTAGGGCCAATCTTGGGTCTTGGCGCGATCTTCCGGCGACCCGTGCCCCTCTTGGACAGTCTGGGGACCCTCTTCGGGCCTTCTTGGCCCGTTTTGAGATTTTCTATCCCCCGCGTCGCGTTCGGCCGGTCCCTGGGGGGAACGCCCCCCCTCCAAATCGACTGGACCGAGGTCCTGGGGGAGGCGCTTGGAGAGGGGGAAGCATTTCACACGCCGATGAACCCCAAGGGGTCGGCGGATTCGCCTAGACAGTGCCTGCACTTAGGGGTTCCCACTTCTGCTTTAGGGAGCTGGGCCAGATGGCCGGTCCAACTCCAGCCCTTTCGTTCCCAACCATATTGTGGTGTTGGGTCCTCGTTTTGAAGCGGCAGCGCCCCGCATTCCTTTCTGCCTTCCGCCTTCCTCCTCCTCTCCTCCTCCCCCTCCTCCCTCCTCCCTTCCCTGCCTGTGCTCTCCGCATGCCCATCCCATTTTGGCACACCCCTAACACGCTTCGTGGCCCCATAGGGAGCTCCACCGACGGCCCCAGTGGCGGTGCCCACATGCGTCCCCGCAACCGATTTCGGCACACCCCTCACACGATTCGTGGCCCCACTGGGAGCTCCACCGACGGCCCCAGCGTGTGTGCCCACATGCGTCCCCGCCACCCATTCGACACGCGCTTCGTGGCCCCATAGGGAGCTCCACCGACGGCCCCAGTGGCTGTGCCCACATGCGTCCCCGCCACACATTTCGGCTCACAAGGAGCTCCACTCACGGCCCCAGTGGCGGTGCCACTGCGTCCTCGCCATTTATTTTGGCACGCCCCTCATATGTGTCGCTGCCCCGTAGGGAGCTTCACCGACGGCCCCAGTGGCGATGCCCACGTTTCGTGGTCCCATAGGGAGCTCCACCGACGGCCCCAGTGGCGTTGCCCCAGTGACGTTGCCCACATTCGCCCACGCCTACCACATAACCTGCATCATAGACCTTCACCACGCAGCTCACACCACTTAAGCGAGTATGAGATGCCCTGCCACATCGACTGCGCGACGTAGATTGCACTGCGCGGCTCACACCTCATGGATGAGTACGTCAGCTCCTACCACATATATTGCACCGAAGAGCGGGCACCACGTAGCTCATACCACATGGATGAGTACGTCAGCTCCTACCACATAGAGTGCACCACATCGACCACATAGCTCAATACACATGGGCGCGTACGTGCGTGAACTCCTACGACATAGACTGAGGCGCGCTGCTTACACCGCATATCTCGCACCACTTGGATGATTACGTTAGCTCCTGCCACATCGGTTGCACCACATTGCTTGCGCCATGCACATCACACCACATCGATGAGCATGTTGGCTCTTGCCACATAGAATGCACCAAGCGTTCTCCATGAGACCCGTATTACACAGATGGCACCTCTACGAGCCATCACGCGGATTGCAGTATGCGGGTTGCCCAACATGGTTTGCCCCACATAGTTTGCGCCACGCTTGCACCAAATAGACTGCACCACCTATTGTACTAGAAGCCACTGTTTGGGGTCCATGCTGGCTAACATAGCGTTATAGTGCTCGGACACTTTTACATGTCCAAAATTATCCCAGAATCCCAGATCGTGCCAAAACACCGTTCCTACGGCTCCAACGCCGCGAATCAACATGACTGATACGTCTTGACAATCCGGAACCGTGCCAGAACGCGATTCAACCCCGCGATTCCACGTGAATGTTGCTTTGTCATGGTTGACAGTAGTCAAGCATGACACAGCAACATTCCTGAGATTACAGCCTTGCGAATTTTTGAAGGAAGTTGCTGCAAGGTTTTCAGACGAGTGTGCGCGACGCTCAGCGAGAGCGACACGTTGAAAAAGAATTGGCCTCCATCTTCAAACCTGCTGCAACTTTGAACACGAATGCGCGCGGCTCTGAGGCGAGAGCTGCCTTTTGAACATGACTTATGCTGCATCCGTGGAACTTTTGCAACTTGCAGGTTGGGGGGTCGTCAGTGGTCTGGAAGTCTCAGGCGACACCGGCAAGCCTACCGACAACACGTGTGGGGGGGCCCGACAAGGGGGAGTTATTTCTCACGAAAAGAGGTGGAGCACGAGAAAGACGACGAGGAGGAACGGGGTTCTTGAAGAGGAGGGACGACGACGACGACGACGACGACGAACGAACGACGACGACGACGACGACGACGACGACGACGAGCGAACGAGGAAGACGGGCGACGGACGACGGACGACGACGAGAAGCCGAGGCCAGCCTCGCGCTCCCGGCAACGCCCTGGGGCCGCAGCTGGAGTCCGGGCGGGACCACGGGCGAGGTGGCCGAGCTCGACGGCACGGGCTATGACCGGGCCGGGCCTTCGGCCTCCCGCCTCTGTCCTCCTCTCTTGTCTCTATGTTTCCCATCCTCCTCCTCTTCCTCCTCCTCCTCCTCGTCCTCCTGCGCTCTCCTCCTCTTCCACCCTCCGTGTCCTCCTCTACCCTCCTCCCTGTCTTCCTGCTTCGTCTCATCTTCCTCCTCCTCCTCCTCCTCTTCATTCTCGTTCTGGTCCTCCTCATCCTCCTCCGACTTGTTCCCCATGATCCTTCTTCTCTTCCTCTTATGTTTCTTCCTCTTCCTTCTCAGTCTTCGCTTGCTCCACTTTCCAACTTCTCCTCCTCATCTTCTAACTTATCGTCCTCCTTCGCCCCGCTTACTTCCATACATATATATAGATATAAATATACTGAACAACTAACCTTCTTCCTTCTGCCCCTCCGCCAGACGTGTTCGTAGGATAGACTTATCAGGCGTTTCGCTTGCCACCTTCGCACGATCTTGAAACTAAAAACTCGATCAGCTTCAAGGATAGATGACCAGTGTTTCTATGTGGGTCTTACCGTACAAGTTTGCAAATGCTTCAAGGATGGAGGGCTGCTGGTTTTCAAAATGAGGGACTCGCTCTAGCGTCGTGCACATCCGCCTCGACAGTGTGGAACAGCGTCAAGGATGGAGGTCGTATCGTGTTCCAAAATGTGGTTATTGCCCGCAGATTCGCCCCAGAGCTTGCAGCAGCATCAGCGATGGCTGGACGATCGTTCATAAAACTGCGGCTCTCGCTTCTCCGCCACGCTTGGTTGCAGCAGCCTTTGATGGTGGTCCGGTCGTTTTCAAAGTTCGGCTCCGCCGCAGCGCCGCGCACGTTCGTCTTCGGCTTCACGCGTGGAGGGCCGGTCGCTTTCAAGAAGCGGCTCTCGCTACGGTGCTGCGTGAAGTCGCCCCGCAGCTTGCAACAGCTTCATCGATGGATGGACGATCGCTTTCAAGAAGCAGCTCTCGCGCCAGCGCCTCACGCCTCTATTTTGAATGACTGCAGCAGCTGTTGATGGAGCGCCAGTCGTTTTCACAATGTGATGTTCACCGTAGCGCCGGTCACATTCGTCCTCTTAGTCTGCATCGGCTTGAAAAATGCGGCTTCGGCCCTAGCGCCGCGCGCATTCGCTGTCAGCATGTGCAGAAACTTCAAGGATGAAGCTCGGTGCGTTTTCAAAGTGTAGCCTTGGCTTTAGCGCTGCGCACGTTCGTCTAAAGGATGTGCATCAGCCTCAATGATGGAGGCGGGCTCGCTTCCTGGATGTAGCTCCCGCCAGAGTGCCGAGCACGTTCGTTCTAAACATCCGCAACATCTTGAAGAATGGAGGGCTGTTCATTTTGAACATGGGGGTACCAGGTCAGACTTGCTCAAAGCTGAAAACTGGAACCTTGAAGATGCGTAGAAATTGCACTGATGGAGGGCGGCTCCGTTTCAGAGTAGGGCGCTAGCTTCAAACATCTTCAGACAGCATGACCAGGACGTGCAATGTGGCGCAGCAGTTGCACGGGTAGGGTAGCACTCTCTTGTCAGAATGGGTTCTCTTTCGCTGGACACGTTAAACATGTGTAATCATACCGCTTCGCATGTCTGACCATTGTCTGCAAAAAACCAGTTCTTTAATCGCTTCGCTTACTCCGCCGGTCCGTATTGTGCCATCGCAGGCGTTTGCTTGCGCGTTCGTGGCCTCTTGGAGGCCGTTTGTAGGCCTCTTGGAGCATCATTTTGGGCCTCTTGGCAGTATTTCTGTGACCTCTTGGGGCGTCACGGGGGCCTCTTGGGGGCCTCTTGGGGGTCTCTTGGGGCCTCTCGGGGGCCTCCAGGGGACCTCTCTGCGCCTAGAGCTCGAAATGTCCGTTCGGGTCCCTCGTCTGGGCCCGCTTTCGGAGCCGTCTTAGGAGTCTCTTCGGCCATCTTGGAGGCCTCTGGGGCTGCCTTGGGGCCCTCTAGGGCCGTTTTGGGCGCTCTTGGAGGCCTCTTGGACCGTGTCGGGGCGATCCTGGAAGCCTTTGTGGCCGTCTTGGGGCGCCGGTAAGCCGAAAAGGCGAGAACGCCAAAAATCTTCAAAAAATTAAAGAATCAGGACAGATGTCTGCCTCTGTGGGCCCTCTTGCGAGGTCTCCTGCAAAGAAAAAATTATTGCAGTGGCCTCCGGCCAGCGCCGCCGATCTCATGACTGGCGACGACGGCGAGCGGTGAGCATGATGATGAGGATTGGGAATGGAGGCGATGGAGTAGGATGAGGAGGAGGATGATGATGATGAGGAGGAGGAGGAGGACCATGATGAGGTGGAGGGGGGTGGAGGGAGAAGAGGCAGGAGGAGGATGCTGCGGATGAGGGGGAGCAGAAGGAAGCGGGAAGTGGAAGAGGGCGAGGGGGAGAAGGAGGAGCATGACGAGGATGAGGAGATTTTCGGCGGTTGTTGGAGATGTTCGGCGGTTGTTGGAAAGCCTCTCTGGGGCCAGGTGTTGGCCCTCTTTGGGTTGACACCTCGCCGATTTGGCGCACTCTTTGAAAAGCTTCGTGCTAGAGCTGTCTGCGTCACAGTTCTTTGTGGAGCCTTGTGCATCACAGGTCTCTGCTGCGAGCCATGGTGTTTATGGGGTCTCTGGGGCCCTCGCGCGGTCCTCTGCGGGCCCTTGTGAGATCGCGGATGTGAGGGACACCGAAGACTGGAGAAGATGTGGAAGCGTGGAAGAACCTTGTGCGATGCAGCGGTCGCTTTCAGACGTCAGCGCCGCGGTAGCATTGGGGCCGGTTTGGGGCTTCTCGGGGGGAGTCTCGGAGGCAGCTTGGAGGCCCCTGGGAGGCGTTTCGGATGCATGTGTTGGGACTATCGGGGGCCCTTCGTCTGGACGCCCGAAATGAGCACGGAAAGAATGGTACGATGCCCAACAGCAGTTCCTGTTCATTTTGAATTCGCTGTCCACGCCGCCGCGGCCTGTGTCCATTCGAGACAGAAGGCCGCCTGCCCAACAGCGGCCGCTATTGGTTCGGGACAACATTTGTTGTTGGGCATTGTGCCCATTGTTTCCATACCCATTTCGGGCGTCCAAATTTAAGGGGCTTCAGGGGGCCTCTTCGGGGCCAGTTGGAAGCGTCTTGGGGCCTCTTCAGGTCTCTTGGGGGCCTCTGGGGGCCTGCTGGGGGCTGCTTGGGCCGTCTTCGGCACTTCTTCCGCCGTCTTGGCGCCCTCCCAGGCGCCTCTTGGGCCCGTCCTGGGGCCTTCTTGGGCGTTTTCCCGGGGCCTCCTGGGCCATCTTGGGCCCTTTTTGGGCCATTTTGGAGCCCTCTTGGCGGCTTCTTGGGCCGTTATGGGGCTCTCTTGGGGCGTCTGCGACGCCCTGAGGCCCAAGAGGCGAACATGTGAAAATTACAAGTTTTTTTTTTCCGAGGGCATGGGACATGTTTTGCTTCTTTGGGCCTTCTTTGGGAGGCCTTTTCCACGGTTTCTGTTGGCACCTTGGATGGAGACTTCTGGAGCATGTTGGGGACATATTGGGCGTTTCGCAGCGATCGTTCGGCGACTCGGGGCCCTCTTGGCCCATGTTGGGGCCCTCCAGGGCGAGGGGGCCGTCCTGGAGTGAGCTGGAACTCCGATTCCGCCCCGGGAATTAAGTGCACCCACCCCTTTAGAGAGCTGAAGCTCAGGAATTGAGGCTCAGGCTGTTCTGGGGGTCTTTGGAAACTCACACGCCGGATCGGCGGATTCCTGTGTCAAGCCAAGGCTCGCGCATAAATGGCCATCATTCAAGGGGGCGGGCTTTTGTAGAGCGAAGGAAGGATTGTTGGGATCTGTGCGGGCAGGATCCGGGACGGGCGGATGTATTCCTTCTCCTCCCGCATCCTCCTGCCCCCCTCCTCCTCCTCCTCCTCCTCCTCCTCCTCCTCCTCCTCCTCCTCCTCCTCTTCCTCCTCTTCTTCCACCACGTGTATGTTCATTCCTGTCCTCCTTCTCTTCCTCTTCCTTCTCTTCCTCTTCCTCCTCCTTATCCGATGTGCTTCGCTACGTTGTACAATCGGAAGTATGCTCGACTTGGCCAGATGGGGTAACGATCCGACGCCGATTCGCGCCTTTTTCTCCTTTTACCTCCGTCCTGTCTCCTTCCCTCGCTCTCTTTTTCTCTGGCTCTCTCTCTCTCTCTCTCTCGTTATGTCTCTGTCTCTGTCTCTCTCTCTCTGTTTCTCGTTTTGTTTCACGCTCTCTCTCTCTCTCTCTCTTTTCTCTCTCTCTCTCTCTCTCTTTCTCTCTCCCTCTCTCTCCCTCTCTCTCTCTCTCGCTCTTTCTCTATTTCTACACTTACCTTGCTCTGCCTACTTTGTTGTTTATATATATATATATATATGTGTATCTTTCTCTCGTTCTCTCTCGCTTTCTCTTTCTCTCGCTTTCTCTCTTTCTTTATTTCTCTCTCTCTCTCTCGCTCTCTCTCCCTGCCTCTCCCTCTCCATCCCTCACAATCCCTTCCTCCCCGCATCCCTCCCCTTCCGTCCGCCCTCCCTCCCTTGTTCTTGCTCCCACACCTCTCTTCCTTACAGAGCTTGTCGTCACACCATCAGGGGTGTCGGTTGGGCGGGCCGGCCGCTTCGCTTTTACATTCCTTCGCAATGTACAACACTGACGCCTGCAAGTACCAAGTGGTACACGAACAGAGGGCGGACCAATTTCTCACACGACTTTCTCGGTTTGGCGCCGAGCCCGAACACAGTGCGTCTTGAAACGGACTCATCGTTATAATCACTACGGGCGGGCCGCTTCCAGAACGTAGTTCTCGCACCAGCGCCGCGCACGTTCGATTCAACAAGTTCCAACCGATTCACAGATGGCAGGCGGCTCTTTCTCAGCTCTCGCTTGACAGTTCGCTGGGCTCGATCACGAGGGCTAGCGTTGAGCAGCGTTGCCCGGAAGGTGGCCCCTTTCTGTGCACCCGAGAGCGCCAGAGACACGAACACCCGGCAGCCGCGATCCTCGATCGCCGATCCCGAGGCACCCCTTCCGCCGGTTTTGGCCCACCACGCTTCGGCGCGACCCGCTGTCCACTTCCCGGGCCCCTCGCTTCGACGTCCCGGGCCTTCCCCGGCCTCCCGCCCCGCGGAGCGTAGCGACGCGCCATCTGCCTGCAAACCACAGCGCGCCGCCGGGGCCGGCGCCGCCGCCGCCGCCGCGACACGCTATCCAAAAGTTCCCGACGGCATCCGTGTATGCGGCCTCGCGGGCTGGGCGCTTGGGCCGCGCCCCTGCGGAGACTGTGCGCTCCTGTTGCAGACGCCGGGCGCGGAACTGGCACGCTCGCGCACGTCGGTTCGCGAGGGCGGCCTCGCGAGCTGAGGGGGGGGGGCACGCTCGCGTGCGTGGCTGGGCGCGCGCGCGCGTTCCTGGTTGCGGGCTTCCTCGCGTCGGGCCCGAAGCCGAGGCCAAGAGGGCAGCGGCTCGGGGCCCAAGGTTTTCAAGAGGCGAGCTCCGCGGGCGCCCGCAGCTCCACTCGAGTGCCCGAGTGGTGTGGGGGCGCCGTCCTCGGGGTGCCCGCGGCCGCCGCCGCCGCCGCCGTCTCCTGTTCAGCTTCACACCCCCGGAGGTCACGTGGGGCGTTCCAGAAAGGGCCTCGCCTCACGGATCGAAAAGGAGTCGTCGTCTCCTCCGCGGGGGGGGCTGGCGGGGAGTCGGCGGAAGGCGGCGGAAGTAAAACGAAGCCGCCTTACGGATCGGAGGAGTCGTCGTCTCTTCTTCCAGCGGGGGGGGCTGGCGGGGAGTCGGCGGAGGGCGGCGGAAGCAGAGCGAAGCTGCCTCTGCCAGCGGAAGGCGGCGGAAGGCCGGCGGAAGCCAGCGGAAGCAAGCGTCGGCCTCCCAAGAGATGACAACCTGTTTGGGTTCAGGCGGGCGCCACGAGGCCTCGGTGCTGGTCGCAGCACGACCCAGCAACGGGCGAGAAACGGGGTGGGCACGGGTGGGTCAAATCCCGAGCGCAGGGCGCGCGCCCCAGGCACACACAAACCTGTGGTACCTGCGCGCGGCCGCGGCGGGCAGCGGTGGGTTCAGGGTTTCTGGGGCGAGCCACGTGCCCGTGGGGCCACGGCGGTGCCGGCACGAGCGCGCCGCGGGGTCCCTTGTATCGGGCCCGACGCCCGGGGCGGTGCCGGCACGAGCGCGCGGCGGTGCCGGCACGAACGCGCGCGCGCGCGTCCTCTGCGGGCCGTCTCGTGTCAGGCCTCCTCCTCCTCCTCCTCCTCCTCCTCCTCCTACTCCTCCTCCTCCTCCTCCTCCTCCTCCTCCTCCTCCTACTCCTCCTCCTCCTCCTCCTCCTCCTCCTCCTCCTCCTCCTCCAGCCCGAGGCCAAGAGGGCAGCGGCCAAGCTGCACGCACCCGAGGTCACGTGCCCGGGGGGCCGCGGAGGGGGCCACGCGGGCGGCCGCTGCGCCGCTCGGGGCGGCCCCACGGCAGCACGGCCGAGGGGGTGCCGCGCGTGCACGGGGCGCCAGCTGCGTGCGGCGCCACGGCCATTCGCGCAGAGGCCACGGGATCAGCGGAAGAAAACGGGTCGTCTTCACCGACGTTGGCGCGCAAGTTGCCCGCGCAAGGTCGCGCGTAAGCGCCCTCGCTTCCAGTGCAGCGTGCCGCGCTGGCGGCCCGCGTGAGCCACCGCGTGAGGTGGCTGATTGTGTCATCTCGCGTAAGGCCCGTTTGTTTTCGTCGATTACCTTGGTTCCAGCGGCGCCATGCTGCCGAGGCCGCTGCGCCGAGGAGGCGACCGAGGCCGATGAGGGGGGCCAGGGCGACGAGAGACGAGGGGGCCGCGGCGCCAGAGGGGAGGAGAGCTCGGCGTCGTCAGTCCAGAGCTGGCCCGCTTGGAGGAGCGGGCGAGGCAATGGCGTGCCACAAGAGGCACAGAAAACGACGCCAACAAGGGCGCAGGCCATTTATCAAAGCGCGGGTGGGGGCGCAACGGCACGCCTCGTCCCATAGGCTTTGGACGTGGAGCACCATAGGCTTTGGACATGGACCACTGCTTTGTTGCGTCTGCCACCTGCCGAAAGCGGCGGCTCTCACCCGATGTCACTACCACTGCCACGAACCATCAGATCAGCGGCCACTGTTCTGAGACTTACTGAAACAGGGAGATAGAGAGAGAGAGAGAGAGAGAAAAAAAAAAAAGAGCAATGACGCTGAACGAAACAGATGTGAAAACGATATCCTCCTCCTCCTCCTTCTCCTCCTCCTCCTCCTCCGTAGCCGTTCTCCTCCGTAGCCATTCTGGCTCGAGCGGAGGCGCTCGCTGGTGCGCCGCAGGCACGCCGCGCCCCGCGGGCGCTCCCGGCCGCGCGATGGGTCGTGGCGGGCGCGGCGGCCTCTCGGTGCACCATGGCGCCTCGCCCGTGGCGGGCGCATCTGTCGGCGAGGCCGCCGAGCTCCTGCTGCGCGTGCAGTCTGGGTGCACGGCGGCAGAGGTACAGCCGGGGCCCTGAAGAAGGAACCCTTCTCGTTGGGGAGGGGCCCCGTGTTCCTTAGGTGTTTCGCAGCTTGCCTCAGGGTTTCCTAGTGTCTTCGATTGAAAAGCGAAGGTTAACCTGTGGAAAAAAGGCCCCGTTCCTTATTTTAGGTTCCTTAGGTCAACGCCTCGACTGTGGCGCCAGCTGCGGGGGCGGCGAGCGCGGCGAGCGCGGCGAGCGCGGCGTCGGCGGCTACCTCTGGCCGTTCGGCGCTGGGCGACCGCGCGCAGGCGATGCTCGGAGCAGCAGCGGAGCTGGTGACCTTGCTCGGGTCGCCTACTTCGGCCGCTGGGCTCGCGGAGGCGCGCGCCCGAGGGAGGCGGATGCCGTCGGACCTCGAGAGGAGTTGCAGGACGCTCGGCGGGGCTGCGGCCTTCCTTCGCCATCCGCGTGAGGCGGAGGCTGTCGTCGCCAGTCTTCGGCGCTGGCTGGAGGATGGCGCCGTGCCCAGAGCGGGCTTGCAGGAAGATGGCATCGAGGAGGTGCTCGGCAGCGACGGCAAGTTCGAGGGGGCTGGCCACACACACACAACATTTGGAGCTCGGCACACAGGTGGTGACCGATGTGTTGGAGCCCAGGGAGGCCGAGGGCAAGCTCGAGCACACCATGAGGGAGCTGCTGGGCGAGCAGGTGCTGGAACTGCAGGCTGTCAGGGAAGAGCAAAAATCAGCGCACAACGGACATGCGCATGGAGCATGAGCAGCTGGTGCATCAGTTGAACCACGAGCAGCAGACGCACCTCGTGTCCAAGGAGCGGATCAAGCAGGTGGGGCACGAGGCGCAAGATCTCGCGCACACGGTGGAGGAGCAGTGGTTCAAGATCGCGCAGCTTGAAAAGGCCATGAGCGAGATCGCCTTCCTTGCAGATGTCCCCGCCTTCCCCTTCCTGCACATCGCCGGGGAGGCCCAGTCGTGCAACGTCGAGCAGCTCCAGCGCGACGACGACGCCCAGGAGACCAACGCCCTCCTGCTGAGCACCGCGGGAGACCAGGGCAGGCAGTTGCGCGCCGCCGAGGCGAAGAAGAGCATCTTGGACGGCCAGGTGAGCTCCACGGACGAGAGCACGCAGGGGGCCCTCGGCAACCCGTGGAGCATCGTGAAGAACCTGGGCTGTCCCTAGCACGACTTCGCGAAGGAGAAGTGCAACGGCGACGTGCCGTCGGTCCAGGCGAGGTGGGGGGCCGCGCAAACAACCCCAACAACCCCCAGTCGGCGCTGGGCAGAGGACCTCTGCGAGGACACCACGCTCGCGGTGGTCGACGTGGAGGAGCACCATGGTAAGCCCGCTGGCCACGCGGCGGCGGCGCTAGAGGGCGAGGATGTCGACGGGGACGTCCTGATCCTGAAGGCCTCGCAGTCGCTGAAGGACGACGAGGTGGAGGACCCGCACGACGAGCGGAGGCGTTCGGGAGGACCGCGGAGGCCGCTGATCCTCCAGCGCCATTTTTTCCAGACCGCTTGCCTCGACGAGATGGCCGTCGACCTGGAGGAGCTCCAGCGCATGCTGTCGAGCTCGAGGAGCTCCGCGCGGCCCAGCTGAGGTACGGCCTCGTCTCCAAGGCCAGGCGGGCCAGGCAGACGATGCGCGGGACGTGAGGGGGCCCGCTTTGGCCCGTTGTGCCCCCCTCGGAATTATGGCTCGTGCGGCGCACCTCGGCGTGGGTTTCGGGGGTGGTGCCGCCTGCTTCCCGCCCCGCGCGGTTTGGGCGGCCGCTGGCGGCTGCCGTGGTTTTGCCGTGTTTGCCCCCCGCGGGGGTGGACTCCGCTTGGCCTTGGTCCTCCGGTGGAGGGCCGCGGTTGGGGCGGAAGCTTGTTTGGGCTTCGGTCTGGGTGCTCCTCGTCGCCACGGCCCCAGCGCCTCGCGCAGGGCGGCGGCGCGCACCTGGCGGCGTAAAGGTCCCCCCCCGTGCGCCGATTTGACATCTGGGGCCTCGGTGGTTGTCAGCCTGCTGACGGCCGCCAGGACGTCTTTGATGACGTCGCATCCATCTATCCTCGTCGTCGTCCTCCTCCTCCTCCTCCTCCTCCTCCTCCTCCTCCTCTTCCTCCCCTCCGCGGTTTCCTCCTCCTGCCCTTCGGCGTCGTCTTCCTCATCATCCTCCCCCTTCCCCCCCACATGCCCATGCTCCTCCCATTCCTGGCCCCGAAGGACAGGGTGATGTTTGAGGCCGCCAAGTCAAGCGGGTTGATCTTCGATTCACCTTGCGCCAGGATCGCAACATAATGTATGCACATGATATGATACCAAGGGAGGTCCAGGCCGTTGCTCGCTCGCCGCGGAGGAAGGAGGAAGGAGCCTGGGAGGAGGAAGAGGAAGATAAGAGGCCATTGTGACGGCCGACGTCGTGCAAAAAACTACCGCGCCACTCAGCGCCACTCAGCGCCACTCAGCCACTCAGCGCCAGTCAGCGCCACTCTACGCCAGTCAGCGCCACTCGGCCGTTGAATGGCGCAGAGTGGCGCAGAGTGGCGCAGAGTGGCGCTGAGTGGCGCTGAGTGGCGCATTGGTGGCGCGAAGCGCGAAACGGTGCTGGGTGGCGCTGAGTGGCGCTGAGAGGAGGAGGGGTAAAAGGAGGAGCATCAGGAGGTCGGGGAGGAGGAGGAGGAGGAGGAGGAGAAGGAGGGGGCAGGAGAAGCGGGAGGATAAGCAGCATGGAGGTTGAGCATCATGAAGAAGAGAAGGAGAAGGAGGAGGAGGAGGAATATGTAAGAGGAGTAGTAGTGGGAGGAGGAGAGACAGGAGGAGGAGGAGGATTTGGAAGAAACTAAGGATGATGAGGAGGATGATCAGAAGGAAAAGGATAATGATGAGGAGGATGAGGAGGAGGAAGAGGAGAAGGAAAAGGATGATGATGATGATGATGATGATGATGATGATGATGAGGAGGAGGAGGAGGAGCGATGAAGATGATGAGGAGGATGATGACGACGACGATGACGACGACGATGACGACGACGATGACGACGATGGTTGTGGGGAAGACGGGAGGGAGGAGGAGAACGAGGAGGAGGGGGAGGTCCCGAATCGATGGAAATCGAATCGTGTAGGAAAATACACCCTATGATGCCACAGGTCTCTACATCATACCATGTGATAGTACATCATACCATGTGATAGCGAGGGTCTCTCAATACATCCACCGCTCTGGATGATGACCGTGGCATGAGGAGTGAGGTGGAATGAGGAGTGATGAGGAATATTATCAAAGATGAGGGGGAGGAGGAATACGAGGAGAGAAGACTGAGGGGCCAGAGGACAAGGAATACCAGGATGAGAAATCGGAGGAGGAGGAGGAGGAGGAGGAGGAAGAGGAGGAGGAGGAGGAGGTCCCGAATCGATGGAAATCGAATCGTGTAGGTAAGTGTATCCTATGATGCCACAGGTCTCCACATCATACCATATGATAGCACAGCACATTGTATTCCTGCCCGCGAGGGTCTCTCAATACATCCACCGCTCTGGATGATGACCGTGGCATGAGGAGTGAGGTGGAATGAGGAGTGATGAGGAATATTATCAAAGATGAGGGGGAGGAGGAATACGAGGAGTGAGGACTGAGGGGCCAGAGGACAAGGAATACCAGGATGAGAAATCGGAGGAGGAGGAGGAGGAGGAGGAAGAGGAGGAGGAGGAGGTCCCGAATCGATGGAAATCGAATCGTGTAGGAAAGTGTATCCTATGATGCCACAGGTCTCCACATCATACCATATGATAGCACAGCACATTGTATTCCTGCCCGCGAGGGTCTCTCAATACATCCACCGCTCTGGATGATGACCGTGGCATGAGGAATATTATCAAAGATGAGGGGGAGGCGGAATACGAGGAGTGAGGACCGAGGGGCCAGAGGATAAGGAATACCAGGATGAGAAATCGGAGGAGGAGGAGGAGGAGGAGGAGGAGGAGACGGGTGGAGGAGGAACAGTTGGAGGACGAGTTTGAGGGGAATTGTGGAGAAGACGTGCGAGGATGCTCCGTGCCTCAGGCCATCTGGAGCAATATTTTGCCATCATGCGAGCCAGTGAGGGTCATCCGGAGCCCTATTGGAGCCATGGAGCCCTATTTGATGTCTCTTCTAGGCATTTCGGAGGCAATTTGGGGCCACCTCAGGATACATCATGCCATAGCGTTTGGGCTATCTAGAGCCTTCTTGGGGCCATCTTGCAGCCTCTCGGGAGCCTCTTGGGGCCATCTTCTGGGCTCCGGGATTCCCGATCAAAGAGGAGGACATCGATCAAATAATGGGGGTCGCCATCGTGGCTGTCATCGCATCCATTACCGCCGTCATCCTCGCCGCTTGTTCCCTCGTCCCTCTCATTGGCCCTAGCGCCCTAGCCCATATTGCGCTCATATTTTTAGCAATCGCTGGCAGTCACGATGGCTTGCGCCATCTGCCTCCGGCACCTCGAGCCAGACGAGTCGTGGTCCATGTTGAGCGGGCATGCATACCACAAGGACTGCATATCCCTGGAGTTCGACAGGCGCCGTTTGACCCACATGATGGACCTGCCTTGCCCCCAGTGCAGGCAGATAGGTCGCGACATAGAGGCCGCCGCGGATGAGTTGTTGGCGGAGGGGGAGGACGAGGGCGCGGGCCCGGCCCGCGACCGCAGTCGCAGCCCCGGCCCGCGAGCAGCGGCGCGCCCCAAGCGCGCACCTGCCCCTCGCGCAGGCTCCGCGCGAGGGGCGTTCCGCACCCCGAACACGCAGGGCGAGGGGCACAGGGTCATTCGCGCGAGGCGCCAGTCCGCGCGGATGGCAGATCCTTCTGTCGATGCTGGGCCAGGGCCCGCGCCCGACGGCACAGGGGCGGCGGCGGAGTCGCCAGCACCGCGGCGCGGCCGCGACGAGGAAAGCGCAATCGTGGCGGCGGGGTCACCGCCACGGCAGCGCGGCGGCGAGGATGCAGGCGAGGGTTCGCCTTTGCCAACGCAGCGGACGGGTCGCTCCCCGGCTCTTTGAGGGAGAACCCGCTCATCATTTTGTCGCTCCCCTCCCCCCATCGCCGCCCCTCCGTCAGGTTTTGCGGGGCGACAATTTCGGGTTTGAGTTCAGGGACATCCGCGGCCGCGCAGGTGTCGCCCACGCAGCGCGCGACCCCCTCGCGGGGTTGCTGGGCGAGCTGCAAGCCGTGGCGAGCCAGGGCGAGTTCGAGCGCTTGATCCACCCGCGCGACTTGTTCAACGGTTTCGCAACCGTGGACGAAATCTACGCAACCGTCACTCGCGAGTTGGAGAGAATGGAGGCAGACACCAGGGACCACGTCGCTGTGGGGTGCGACCTGGCTTTTTCCTTGCGCTTGCGCGGCCCTGTGCCCGCCCCTCAGCCGCGGTCGGTCGCTAGGCGGCGGCCCTTCTGATTCGGCCAAGAGCTCCGTCTCTATTAGGAGCCGATCGAGCTCTTTTTTTGAGGGGGGGGTCGGCTTGACTCTCCGATCGAGCTCGCCAGATCGATCCCTCCAGTTAGCTGATCGCTGGCCCCGCACTAAGTCTTCTTTCTTGTCTGGCCCGCTGCGTGCAGATCAGCGCGCCCCGTGCTGAAGTCAGCTTTGGCCGCAAACTCTCTGGTGGTTTTCTTGGGGCGAGATCCCGTGGGATCTGTTGTTATGCTAAGAAACCGGCAGGTTTTGCTTATGTTGTACTTGGGCGCCCCGCCGCCTCCCTTTTTTCGCAATAGACCTGGCAGCTGTGGATGCTGCACAGTTGCGCGGCCGCTATAGTATCTGTATGTGTTTTGAATGAACACCCACAGATCCCACGGAAAACGCTTCGATTTGTTAGGGGTTCTCTTCTTGGCATTGCGAGGACGTCGCGCCTCTGACTCAGCAAGTCCCCCCCCGCTCTCGGGGCGAGATCCCGTGGGATCTGTTGTTCTGCTAAGAAGCCGGCATGTTTTGCTGACGTTGTATTTGGGCGTCCCGCCGCCCCCTTTTTCGCAATAAACCTCGCAGCTGTGGATGCTGCGCAGTTGCGCGGCTGCTTTAGTATTGAGCACCCACAAATCCCACGGAAAACGCTTCGATTTGTTAGGGGTTCTCTTCTTGGTATTGCGAGGACGTTGCGCCTCTGACTCAGCAAGTCCCCCCCCGCTCGTGGGGCGAGATCCCGTGGGATCTGTTGTTCTGTTAAGAAACCGGCACGTTTTGCTTATGTTGTATTTGGGCGTCCCGCCGCCTCCCCTTTTCGCAATAAACCTCGCAGCTGTGGATGCTGTACAGCTGCGCGGCTGCTATAGTATCTTTATGTGTTCTGAATGAGCACCCGCAGATCCCACGGAAAACGCTTCGATGTTTTAGGGGCTTCTCTTCTTGGTATTGCGAGGACGTTGTGCCTCTGACTCAGCAAGTCCCCCCCCGCGCTCGCGGGGATTCCAATGGTCTGATCGAGTTCGCCAGATCGTGCCCGCCATGGAGCCGATCGCCGGTTCCCCGCGCTAAGTCCTTTCGTGAAGGCGATCCAGTCTATCTGCCTGCGCGAGCGGTGGGCGCCAGAGGTCCTGCACCAAGGGATTCTTGCGAACGGCGGGTGGTTGGAGAACGCGGGCACGCGCTTGAAGATGCGCCCCGACGAGCAGCATTTGCGGACCCTCAACGCGCCCGCGTTCACCGGCATGCCCCCTTCCACGCGGAAGTCCAGCCTCCATCGGTTCGTCGCGGAGTTTTTATTGGAGGACGAGCGCGTCGAGGAACCGCGGGCGCCCATTTGGTCCCGGGCGCCCCATGTCTCCCCCATTCCCTTGTTGATTGGGCGCGTTGTGCCTGGAAAACGAGCGTGCAATGCGGCCACCTGCCTGATGCTGCCACTTGCCACTAGGGCTTAAACATACATGTTCTGGCGAAGCTGCTCCTGCGACGGTGCCGCGCCCATGCTCCAGGTGCCCTTGTCGTCAGCCGATATTGCTCTTGCGCTGCTCCCAAGGAGGGCCTCCGGAGGGGCGAGTACATGGCGGCGGACGGCGGCTTGCGCGGGCATCGCACGAACATTTTCAATTTCAGTCGCAGCGGCCTCTCGACTGACGAAGTCAGCACGGCGCACAAAACCCTCCTGGCCGAAGAGGGCTCTGGGATGCATCTTGCCAACAAGGCGAAACTGTGCACCCTGGTGCACTGCGAGAGAGACTCTTCGGTGACTGGCAGAGCACCCGAGCAGCTGTCTGCCTATATACGGGCAGGTGCCGCCCGTCATGGAGGTCACTAGGCCCGCGGCTGGCGGGTTCGCGAAGCGATTCCACATGCTGTTCGTGCAGGGCATCATCATGGGGAACCCTGAGCAATCCACTGAGGAGGCCGCTGCTTTTCTGAAGGACTTCTTCGGTTGGATGGGCGAGCACGTGGAGCCCGTGCAGCAGGTGAACTGCCCGGGCCTCTATGCGTACCTGTGCTGCGCGTTCCCCGTTGTATTTTTGTTGCGCGCGTCCGTTGTCGCGGAGGCCGCGCGCGGCGCCGCCGCCGCGGCCGCGGCCGCGCGCGGCATTTGAGATTGGACCGTTCAGGCGAGGCAGAACCCCAAACAACGAAGTGGCGAAGGGGGGGGGGGGGGGCGAGAGGAGACGGGAGGGGCGGCCCTGGCGGCAGCGGGGAGAGGGAAGGCCCCGAGGAGAAGGGAACGCTGAGGAGGGCGATGATGGGAAGAGCGAAATCGACGCATCCGCTTTGCTTCTAGGGGACTTTCCGTGGGATCTGATGGTTTGCGCGTGTCGCAGCAAGTTATTCAACATTTTGGGCGTTCGGGCCCCCTCGCATTTCTCTTCTTCTCCATGCCACAGGGGCGGGTTTCTATCGGAGTTGATTGAAAAGCGCGCTTGTGCTGTAAAGGAAACCAGATCCCACGGGAAATGGTTCGCATTTTGCAGAGTTTGCTGAGCGCCCCTGCTCTCTCGGGGTGATAATTTCTATTCAGGTTTTCCCTTGATCTCTTCCATTGCTCATGCGTTTGCATCCTCCTCTACCTCGCCCCCCTCTCCCCATCCACGCTCTCCCCGCGGGGGGCGGCCCCGGCGGCGGGGGGGGGGGGGGGGGGGCGAGGAGGGGGGGGCGCCGAGGAGGGCGAGGGGAGGGAGGGCGACGACGCACCCGCTTTGTTTCTGGGGGACTTTCCGTGGGATCTGATGTTTTGCACGTGTCGCAGCAGGTTGTTCAACATTTTTGGCGTTCGGGCCCCCCTCGCATTTCTCTTCTTCTACATGCCACAGGGATGGGTTTCTATCGGAGTTTACTGACCAGCGCAGATTTTTTTTTATAAGGGAAAGCAGATCCCACGGGAAATGGCTCGCATTTTACGGGCGTTTGCTGAGCGCCCCTGCTCTCTCGGGGTGATATTTCCTATGCAGGTTTCTCCTTGAGCTCTTCCCTTGCTCTTGCTGTTGCTTCCTCCCCCGCCTCTTCCCCGAGGGGGCCGCGAGGAGAAGGAAATGCCGGGGGAGGGGGGGGGGGGGGGGGGGGGGCGAGGAGAAGGAAATGCCAAGGAGGGCGAGGGGAGGAAGGAGTCCACAGGGATGGGTTGCTATCGAAGTTAACTGAACAAAAGTACGCTTTTTATTTATTAAGGAAAGCAGATCCCACGGGGCATGGCTCGTATTTCACGGATGTTTGTTGCGCGCCCTGCTCTCTCGGAGTGGCGTTTTTTTTTTTTTTTTTTTTTTTTTTTTTTTTTTTTTTTTTTTTTTTTTTTTTTTTTTTTTTTTTTTTTTTTTTTTTTTTCTCTCTCTCTCTCTCTCTCTCTCTCTCTCTCTCTCTCTCTCTCTCTCTCTCTCTCTCTCTCTCTCTCTCTCTCTCTCTCTCTCTCCTTCTTCTTCTTCCATTAAGGTTTCTCCTCGAGTTTTTCTCATTCTCTTGCTTCTGTTTTCTCCCCCGCCTCTTATGCCCCTTTCCCCGCCGCGCTCTACCCCGCGAGGGGCGGCCCCGGCGATGGCGGGGGGGGGGGAAGGCACCGAGGAGAAGGACATGCCAAGGAGGGCGAGGGGAGGAAGGAGTCCACAGGGGTGGGTTGCTATCGAAGTTAACTGAAAAACCACGCTTCCTCTTAATAAAGAAAAGCAGATCCCACGGGAAATGGTTCGCATTTCACGGCTGTTTGTTGCGCGCCTTGCTTTCTCGGAGTAGCGTTTTTCATTAAGGTTTCTCCTCGAGCTGTTCTCCTTCTCTTCCTTTTGCTTCCTCCTCCGCCTCTTATCCCCCTCCCCCCGCCACGCTCTGCCCCGCGAGGGGCGGCCCCGGCGAGGGGGGGGGGGGGGGGGGGGCGAGGAGAAGGACATGCCAAGGAGGGCGAGGGGAGGAAGGAGTCCACAGGGATGGGCTGCTATCGAAGTTAACTGAAAAAAAAACACGCTTCCTCTTAATAAAGGAAAAGCAGATCCCGCGGGAAATGGTTCGCATTTCGCGGCTGTTTGTTGCGCGCCTTGCTTTCTCGGAGTGACGTTTTTCATTGAAGGTTTCTCCTCGAGCTTGTCTCCTTCTCTTCCTTTTGCTTCCTCCTCCGCCTCTTCCCCATCTACCCTCCACGTTCTGCCCCGTGCGACCCCCCTCTCCCCATCCGCGCTCTATACCGTCAGGGGCGTCCTCCCCCTTCTTGTCTTCCTCCTGCGCCTTCTCCTCCTCCTCCTCCTCCTCCTCCTCCTCCTCCTCCTCCTCCTCCTCCTCCTCCTCTTCGGCGGCGCTGAGCGGCGTTGGGTGGCGCAGAGTGGCGCCGAGTAGCGCTGAGTGGCGCCGAGTGGCGCTGAGAGGCGCCGAGTGGCGTTGAGTGGCGCCAAGTGGCGTTGAATGGTGCCGAGTGGCGCTGGGTGGCGTTGAGTGGCTCCCAGGAGTATTGTTGGGTGGCGTTGAGTGGCGCTTAGTGGTGCAGAGCGGTGCTGACTGGCGCGGAGTGGTGCTGAGTAGCGCAATGGTTTTTTTTTTTCCGCCCGCGTGGCCGTCACGCTGAAAAATATGAAAAAGAAAACCCATACGTTTCGCGCCCCGCAGGGAGTTCAGTATGCTTCTGCGCGCCTGCCCCGCAGCCCCTCATCACCTCCTGTCCTGCGGCGCGCAGTGCCGGCGGCCCGGATTAGTGGGGCGACCCTGCCAGATCAAGAGTACCCTCGTGTCCTGTGTCTCGCGACCGATGCCTCCTACGTTCCCACGGCAATGTGGCCCTCGGAAGGGTCTTGTGCCCTCTCGCGTGTCCTGTCCAATCAAGTCCGACTGTATTTGAAGGAAGGGCCACGCCTTTCGCTGCACGCATCTGCATAAAGGTTGGGTCTCTCGCCAGGCCAACTCCGAATCCTCCTGTGCGTTGGGTCCTCGTCTTGAATTTGCAGCGCCCCTCGTCTCCTTCCCTTCCGCTCCTTCCTCCCCGTCCGCTTCCTCGGCATCGCTCGGACGTGTGCATTTTTTCTCGGCGAGAACCATCGAGGACCATCCTGGACCATCGGGCAACAAAAAGCACGCACGAATCCGCAACATGCACGGGAAATGGACGTGCGAGCGACGGCAAGCTCCACACTTTCCTCAGTGGTTCGGCACACCCATCACATGCTTCGTGCGGGCGCGAAGCGTGGCGTGACCAGGGAGTGGGGGAAAGGATGGGCAGGGCCGGTCACGGGCGTTGCGGAGAACACGAGCAAATTGGTCTTAGAAGCCAGCCCTTGTTAAAATCTTCTGGGGCCTTCTGATACGGCTCCTGCCCTCTGAGAAGCCCTCCCGCCTTCTTTCATGAGCTTACGGCGCCTACCCATACCTGTGCGACCTCTAGAAATCTCGGGGCGGAATTTCGTGGAGGCTATGGGTGTGTGCTGTTGGGTAAATGTCCCCGCTCGAGCAGGAACCCCTGGTCTGACAACCCGCACCCATACCTATAGCGCCTTCACCTCCTTGCGCCTTCCCATTCCCCATTCCTGTACGTGTTAGCGCGTGCTCATTCTTAGGCGGCCGTCCCCCTCGCGTATGCATGCTGACACGTATGCGGTGGCCTTTGGCTGGTCTCTTCCAGAGTGTAGGCCTTTTGCTAAACTGTGCCGGTTCTTGCTCTTGGTCGTCGTCGTCGCCCTCCCTCCTCCGCGAGTCCCGAATCATACAGGGATCCGACGTTCGTGGGCGATTTTTCCTCCCGCACCCCCCGACTTTTCGACGAAAAGTGAAGCTGCTCAGAAAATAAGGGAAACCTTGGGATACACCCCAAGGGGGCTATTCGGACGCACTCCTATCGAGGATGGACGCCCCCCCATCGCATATCCCAGGGTAGGGCCCGAAATTTCTAGTCAGTTCGGAGTCCCCACGAAGCCTGGGATAGGGGTCGGCATATCCCCTGTTGAAAGTGCATCCCGAGCTCCGGCCCAACCGCTGTGCTCTGGCGGGGCCGCTCTTCTGGTCGTCTGTCGGCACCTCGCCTCGCATCGTCCCCTCGCGCCACCTCGTAGAACGCGTTGCATCTGGCGTCGTTGGTCCGCGAGAGAGGCCCCGAGCCATGAACCACAGGATGAACTGTCGCATTTTTGTTAGGCGACCCCACTGCGGAAGACCCCCTCTCGCCCGGAACCGGCTCAGGTACACGCTCCCCCCGAACCACGCCAAGCGCGTGCCGAAGCCCTGGGAGCTGCCCGGGTGGAAGTCGCCGTGGCAGCTCTGGAACGAGTGCGCCCCCCGCGCGCGCGCGCGGCGCCAGGCGAGGCTGCCGCCCGCCGCCTGCCGCCGCAGCCCCGCCCCCCTCCGAGGCGCAGCCGGGGCGACGAGGGACGGGCAGCGGTACCGGTCTTGGCATCGCTCGGACGCGTGTATTTTTTCCTTCGGCGGGGACCATCGAGGAGCATCCTTGATCATTTGGCGAAAAAACCACGCACGAAACCGAAAAAAAACACAGGGAATGGACGTCCGAGCGATGGCCAGAGTTTCGACCTCTGTGGGCCTTCGCCAGGCCCCAGGGCCGCCCGAGAACTGCCCAGGAGGACGCCCCAGCCCTGGGGAAGCCCCCGAGAGGAGGTCTGGCTGGAGATCGAAATCGCGGCCGAGGGGGGAAGGCCCTCCTTCTCTCGACGATCCGCCTCCTCCTCCTCCTCCTCCTCCTGCTGCTCCTCCTCCTCCTCCTCCTCCTCCTCCTCCTCCTCCTCCTCCTCCTCTCCTCCTCCTCCCCCCCCCTGCTCCTCCTCCTCCTCCTCCTCCTCCTCCTCCTCCTCCTCCTCCTCCTCCTCCTCCCCCTCCTCCTCCTCCTCCTCCTCCTGTGTGTGTTATCCGTAGCCGCTGGCTGAAGCCTTTTGGCTCAAGCCTTTGGCTCAAGCCTGGCTCAAGGCCATCTGCGGGGACCCTGGTCTCGAGGGTGCACCCAGCATGGCCGCGCCTCGCGGGGGCCCCGCGACCCAGCCAGGCCGCGCCGTCGGTAGTCTTGATGACCCACATAAGGGCCGAGCTTCATATCCAGTCCTCTCCTGCTCACTGTACATGACATCCTCCTGTCCCTGTTCACTCCCACGCTCCCATGCCTTCGCCACTGATATGTTCCAATTTTTTTGAGCGGGCACGTAATAGCGCTCGCTAGCTTTTCCTGCCAGCCACCTGCGCGAGCGAACTCGCATGTGTTCGCATTCTTCACTGCCACTTCCAAACAAACTATTACTGGCTGTGTGTGTGTGTCTGTCTGGGGGCAAGGGATGTCATGGTGCAGCGATTGTTAGCGCTGGGGCGCGGTTTGCAACACAGCTGAACATGTTTTGCTGATGTCTTCCTCGTCCTCGTCATTCTCCTCACCATGCGTCTTCATCCTCATCGGAGTCATTCTCCTTTCCCGTGCCCCTTACTCTTCTGCTCAGCCAGAACGCCTCAAGAGATCCCACGTGAGGCTCAACAGTTCCTAATAAGCTCCCCATGAAGCCTCACAGACCATTGCAGCACATCCCATAGGATTCCCAAACCGAGACACAACATATTTTACCGTGCCCTTGCCAAAACGACCTTTTTCAGCGGGCGGGGCGGGGGCAACTCTCCAATCAAGCAACGTCGGAATTGGCACGATCGCCATTGCCACCGTGACCGCGTACATTGTGTAACCCCATCGTCACCAACATCATTGCCACCGCCGTCGTGTACATCACATTCGGTATTACCTCCATGACCATCACAACCACTGCTTTCATCAGCATTGTCATCATCATCGTAACCATCGGTGTCACAGGTATCATCGTCACCACCGTTGCACACGCAACCGTTTTGTCAAGTCTTTTTGTTGCGTTCGCTCTGCTCATCCAGCTCACGATGGTTCTCATTCAGAAAGGCTATGCTGCCATCTCGCTCACAGACTCGATCCATCCCAGTTCGTGGCATGCCCTTGTGACGAAGGTCTACTGGGTCGACTTCGTCACTCTAGACAAACAAGACTGGCGGCTTGCCAAGCTTTGCAGAAACGATTTTCCCATGCACGATAAGCTTGTGGGATTGAAAAACGCTGCGGCCACGCAGCTCGTGGTCCGTCTCAACATGGCAGCCCATGGAGAGGCAATTCACGTGCCTCAGCCAGTGCATCTGCGATGATTACAGGGACGGAGGGGGGACGCCTCCACGATGCGTTTCCAGTGCAGGGTCCAGATCCGATCGATCCGATTCGATCTCGACTTCGACCGATCCGATTCGGTTCGGGCATTCCGACGATCCGATGCGGCCCGGTGCTCGCCTGGCGGCGCTGTACTGCCCGGCGCAGCCGGTCTGGTTCTTGGTTCCATTCCGATTCCGTGACCCTGGCATCGCTCGGACGTGTGCATTTTTCCTTCGGCGAGGACCATCGAGGAGCATCCTTGATCATTTGGCGAAAAAAACACGCACGAAACCGAAAAAAGCAAAGGGAAAGGACGTCCGAGCGATGGCGAGTGACAAGAGGCACGATTCGATGCGCGTTCCGAGCCGATCCCGATTCGGTGCTGGCAGATCCTGGCCCAGCCCGTCCCGACGCACCCAGGGCCGTCCACGGACGTCTCCAGACGCCTGTTCTCTGGGCGCGGCGATCTGAGAGCCTGTTGGATACTGAGGTCACGTTGGACGGCATTGGCCACAAAGTAGAGCCCAGAAGTGGCGCCCTCTGGGTCCCCACATAGAATGATCATGCTTTGGTGACTGTTGTGCACTGGCTGGCGCCCTGAGCACCTATTCCCAGAGAGCTGTTGGCACCGCTGTAAGGAGCGGCACGCCGCTGGGCCCCTTCCCCTTTCCATCCCCCCGTTCCTCTTATCGGCCGCGAGCGAGGGGGGGTGTGGAGTGAGAAGGGGCGGGCCTTTTCAGAAGGCTCGGAAGTCCCCCGGCCTTCTGAGAAGTTTTCGAAGCCTTCCCCGAAGGCGCAAACACCTCAGAAGGCCTGGGAGCTTCGGGGAAGCCCCGCCGCCTTCTGAGAAGGCGCGCCCGCCGCCGATCTTGTCCCCTCCTCTGCGGTATCCTTCGGACGCCGAAGGCCGCCCGAGGTCGTTCCCCCCGGACCTGTCCTGGGGCCCATCCTGGCGAGATTCTCTTCGTCCTCGAGTCGCGCGTGCTTCTTGTCGGCCCGAGGTCGGTCCTCCTCGGCGTGCTTCCTCCTCTGCCACCCTGGGCGCCACAGTCCGCCCGAGGCCGGTCCCCCCGGACCCATCTCCTGGGGTCCACCCTGGCGAGCTTCGCTTCGTCCCCGAGTCCTGCGTGCTTCGTGTCGGCCCCGGGGCCCGACACGGGCCCCGAGGAGGAGCGACGGAAGGAGAGGGTCGGCCCGCCGCAGAGGAGAGGAGGGGGAGAGGGGGGAAGGCTTCTCAGAAGCACCCCTGCTGCTCAGAAGGCGCGGGCCTCATCTAGAGATGTAGGGCCTGCGCCTTCTGAGAAGCAGCCTCCTTCCAAGAAGCCTTCCCCCCGCGCCCTACCCCCTTGCGCGCACCAGCAAAAGGGGTCGACTGCGCGGAAATCGCGTGTGATTCGGCATCAGATCATGGGAACCTGGCATACCCTCGTACTTCCGTTTTTAGCGTCGATTAGCGTCGATTAGCGTCGATTCGCGTTTGGGAGTCGATGAGGTATCGCCGATTTAGCACTGATTAGCATCGACTAGCGTCGAGCAGCGTGGATTCGCAAGAGTCGACAAGATGGTGTGGGAGGCTCCCACGAGTTGCCACCGAAGCGTGGGAGCTTTCCGCGTGAGGTCGTGCGTAAGCGCCCGCTCCTCCCCGCGGTGTGCCGCGCGGGCGGCCCGTGCGGGCCGCGGCATGGGGTCGCTACGTTGCTTGTCTTAGTCGCTCAGATGCCGAAGCCGAGGGGATGGACACCCCTGGCAAGATTTTTTGCTTGGTCCCCCCTCACGGTCACCACCTTTTCCGCTTTTTTTCAGTACGATGTTTCAGGGCCAGCGATGGCGCTTCGCGTTCCTTCCGACGACTTGAATCCCGTGCCCGAGCCGAACGGGCACCGCATCGAACGATTGGGCAAGGGTTGCTCACCTGCTCTGTGTGTGTGTGTGTGTGTGGACTTAGTGGTCGGTGGAGAGAAGCGCCGTCGGCACTCCTCGGCACTCCCCGAACATCACCCCCGCCGCTGTCTCCCTCACGGCCACCCCTTTCCCCGAGGCCACGAAGGAGCGCTCGCCCGTACCGCGCCTCCCGAGCCCGAGCACCCAGCACACGTGCTCTATCACGGCCTTCTCAATCTGGCGGGCGAGCGTCTGCCTGGAGTCCGCCATGGCGCCCTCGGCCCCGTGGAAGCTCTTCGGGAAGGAAAGCCTCCACCTGAGCAGAAAGGTGGCGGCGGTAGGAACCCCCCACTGACTCGAGTCGATGCCCTGGCAAGCCATTTCTGGCCTCCTGGGCGAGAAGTCGACATGGGCGCCCGCGCGGCGCCACCTTGGAGAGTGCGAGACGCGTCCCCTCTGAGCGCGCTCTAACTCATCACGCTGATCTCCCGTGGTCCCCCCTGCACTTTCTGACAGGTACAACCACTGGAAGGAGCGCAAGGCCCTCAAGCTGGAGGCGGAGGCCGCCCAGGCTGGCGGTGGCCCGCTCGCCTCCTCCTCCTCCTCGTCCTCCTCCTCGTCCTCCTCCTCCTCCTCCTCCTCCTACTCCTCCCAAACTTCCCGGCGAATCCGGCCGCGGCGACGAGGGTCTCCCAGGAGACCCCAAAAGGCGAACATAAGGCAACGGTAGCGGTGTCGGTACTTGGTTCTCCCCTGATCTGGGACCCCCTCGGGCTCGGGACCAGGAGGAGGAGGATGGGGAGGAGGAGGAGGAGGAGGAGGAGGAGGAGGAAGAGGATGGGGAGGAGGAGGATGAGGAGGAGGAGGAGGAGGAGGAGGAGGAGGAGGAGAGGATGAGGAGGGCCTCCACGTCACCCCTCGCGTGTCGAGCGAGAAAAAAGCTCCGCGCGGATTTTCTGGGATCTGCTCTGGACCCCGTGGCGGGGCCTCTGGCGGCGCTCCGGGCGCGCGGCGCGCGCCAGGGAGGGGGCCTCATTTCCGAGCCAATGAAGCCAGGAATCGGCGGAGCTCCGAAAGCTTGTTGATTGGTGTGGGCCCCAGACAGGGTCGGCGTGGCGTAGTGCAAGCGCTGTTTGGGAATCGGAGGCAACCGCCGTCGTCGTCGTCGTCGTCGTCGCGTCTTCTGCCTGCCTCCCTTTCTCTCTCCTCCCTCGCCCGGTAGCAGAGGTAATGGTAGCAGCAGAGCAGGGAGTGTGCGGACGACGAGAGTTTTCTTCATCTTCAAAGGTGGCCGCAGCTTTTCCATGCCGGGCCCCCCCCTGGCGGCGCCAACGGCGCCGCCCCTGGCGCGCCGCGCGCGCCAGGGGAGGGGGGCCCGTCGCCGATCCAAGATGGACGGTGCCCAAGATCGGCACGACGTTTCCGCGTTCAGTCTTGGTCCGTTTTATCCCCCTCCAGCTTGTATCGTTTTCTGCTCCTCTTTGAAGAGGCCCTGGGACACACAAATAAATACAGACAAATAACCGGAGTCCCCATATTTTCCTATATTTTCTGCTTTTTTTCTTCACTCCCACTTCCCATAGTTTCCCATATTTTCCGGGGAATCGACGACTAATTGTGTCTGTGCGTTTCTTTCTCTCTTGACTCTTGCCTTAAGTCGGGCCTGTCCCTCGGAGCCTCCATTGGAGGAATATTCAAAAATAGTCAAACAATAGTCTGGAGACGATGTGTTGAGCATCTTTTGACCATTTCGGGAGTATTTTTGGCACTTTTTTTTGTTCCTCCAAAATCCCCCTGTAGGGGGACAGGCCCGACCTCAAGCTTGTATCGTTCTCTGCTCCTCTTGCCCCTGCGCCGCGTCCCCCCCCCGCCCCAACGCCCCCAGGCCGCCGAGGCCTGAGAGGCCCGAGAGGCCTGAGAGAGGCCTGGGTGTGACCCGCCGCCCCATGGCGCCTGGCGCGGTGCCGCCGCGCGGGTCCGGCGCGGAGCGTCTCGAGCGGCGGCGGAGTGAATGGTGCTCCTCCCTCAGGAGGAGGAGGAGGAGGAGGAGGAGGAGTGAGGAGGAGTAGGCGGAGGATGAGGACGAGGATGAGGAGGAAGAGGAGGATGAGGAGGAAGAGGAGGAAGACGATGAGGAGGAGGAGGTGGAGGAGGAGGAGGGAGGAGGCGGCGGCGGATGATGAGGCTCCTCCTCCTGCTGCTCCCTCATTTTGCTATTCTTTCTCCTCCTCCTCCTCCTCCTTCTCCTCCCTCCTCCTGCTCCTGCCCCTCCTCCTCCTGCTCTGCTCCTCCTCCCGCTCTCCTCTCCTCCCCTCTCTCCCCATCCCTCTCTCCATGCCCTTCTTCCTCCTGTGCGGCTTGATGGCTACAGAGGCTTCATGCGCGAAGCTGCGCGCGAGGTCAGGGATGTGTGGATTCAACCTGACCCTCAGTCTCTCCGCCCTCAGGTTCCACTTGCTCGTCATATTGCACGGTGAGTGTGGCGTAACAATGTGCTGCTGGCTGAACGGATCACATCTTCAGAAGTTCTTGCAGCAGCTTATCTGTCCATCTCTTGCGACCACGTCGTTCGCTGGCACCCTAAGTCGTTTCAGCAATGGTCTATGGCAATGCACCGCGAAGATGCCAAAGGGCAGATGCAATCAGCACGGTCTGAACCTGATCATGCTTCGAGTGCAGCTCGTGCTCGGCTACGTGCTTTCGAAAAGCGGTCTCGACTGTGAGCTCCAGTCTGAAGGCGGTTGACCCTCGCATCGCTGGTTGTCAACGACAGCATTTATCACCAGTGCGCCCGAGAAGCTGGCTGGACTTGTTGATGATAAGGTGCCCGGCTGCTTGACGTTATCTCGACAAGTATTCTGGCTGTTTCGACTTCTCGGCCACACATGGTCTATCTTATTGCGCATCAGTTGCACAGCAGAATGGGCTGCTTGTGTTATGGGATCTTTTTTGCTGGATGATGGATGGTGGATTTCTCAACCTTGCTCACGGGTTCACACTTCAATCTTTCCGACCCAAGGGTGTGGACCCAGATGATCCCGACCATGGCGGCGTCAGCCGCAGTCCCGACAAAGTTCGCACACTTGGATTGCGTAGCGCTGACAAGCTTTTAAGTGCGACGCTGAGCTTCCCGATTCAGGCGGCAGTGCAACGTGCTGCGCCTCGCTCGCGACGAGGTTTCGCTGCTTGGCGTAGTGTCTGTGTGAATGTTGTTTAAACCGATGGATATGATCGTGATGTCTGGCCATCCCGACGCTCTACAGCGAACACCTTCCATGATCATGCTGGACTTTCGTCAATCTTTCCCTTCTCTTCACTAGCAGCTCATGCAACTAGTATTGGCTCGTCTTCGATTGCCGGGGGAATTCCTTGCAACAATTCAGGTTCTGTATACGCCTGTCATGGCTGCTTCTCGATTGAGAGGGTCCAGTGTATTTGTATTTGCGTTCGAGTCTGGCATCATCCAGGGCTGTGCGTTGAGCGGGAGCCTCATGCATTATCCTCATGTTGCTTCATCCGTGATCTGGAAGTTAGCTACGAGGATCGTCGGTACGGCCTTCTTCGCGCATGCGCCGACGACGTTGGTGGAGTGGTGGGTCGCACTAGTGCTGTTGTATCGGCTTTCTCGCATCGTGGCTCTTGCGAAGCGCCTCGCGGGCCTGGCACTCGATACTGGGAAATGAGTAGTGTATTTAACGATGGGCTGGTGGAGATGGTGAGGGCGTTTCTGGTGGCTGAGTGTTCAGAGGGTTTTTGTGTTATCGCTGATCGTGTTCCTGACTTGGGCGTCTGGCTTGGCCCCAACGCTTGTTCCTCCACGTGGGGGAAGTTCAGTCAGCGTGTTCGACTCTTGGCTGATGCACGCGCTCCGTTCTTCTCTTGCTATGCTGGCAGTCCATGTGCGTGTCTTCGCCTTCATGCGGCGCACCGTGGCGGACATGGGTGACAGGCGCTCGCTGTGGTTGACGACGCCGTCAGACTACTTGTGCCCGAAATTCTGGAATGCCGCTGGGCGACCCATGAATCGCTATCAATCCCGCGATCTGTTTACAGATGCCGCTGCGCGAGTCGTTCCAGGTGAAGGGCGTTGGCGTCCGCAGCGGCTGGCGCACGCGCAGCTTCCACGTCACCTGCTTCAACTCTTGTTGATTCCAGTTCTCGAGCCAAAGTTGCGTCGATGGTGGCCTGAGCGCCGCGCTGAATGGGCAGAGATTCCTTGGGACCAATTTCGTGCGCATCTAGGTGTTTTTCCTATCTCATTGGCCGTTTCGTTTCTTCGCGCGGTGTTTGGAGGGTGCTTGACAAGTTTCCGAATCGCGCACCCTCGGGGGCAGTTGCGGTGTCTTTCTGGATGCAGAGACTGTTGGGACAAACAACCCCACTACGCGGAATGCCCGGTGCGTGACCTGGCTCATACCACAGTGACGGGTGAGTATTTCCCCACCGACCTTTTGGAAAGTTGGGGCTTGAAATGAATGAGCGAGACCAGCTTTAAGCTCATATTTGTTTCATGTGTTGCTTATCACCAGATGCGCTTCGTGAGCTCGTCGGCAGTGCATGCGGTGCGTGATGTTGTGGCTGCAGGTCTCCGCTCTTATTGCCTTGCCAAGGCCCACCCCCACCTTGATCGACCGCCTGAGTTTGCATATCGGCACCGGCGTGACGGGCGGTAGCGAGGAGACCCGCGTTCGCTCCGACGCTGGTTCCCCCCCTCCCTCCCTCCCTCCCTCCTGCTCCTCCTCTTTTCATCCTCCTTCCCCCGCTCCAGGCACGATGCAGGCCTGGGCGGTTGGCTTTTCGTTTTTGCCGTTTTGTTATTTAGGTTTTTTGGAGTGTCTTCTCAAAATAGGCAACGACACATCTTGTTTTGTTCCCAGCCGCGCAAGGAATCTAAGTGCATCCCACTCAAAAAGAAGTTTTCCTCCATTCCATCTAAACGAATTCTTTCGTATCCCGCCAGAAACGGAATGCTCCTGGTAAGGCGCAAGTGCCTTTTGCGGCGGAGCGCAAGATGATTCCTTATTCGGTTGGATACATCAAGGATTCCTTTTGTGTCGGATTATGGAAAGAATAGTCTGTGGCATAATGCATAAGTGATTCCCTGTGTGGCCGAATAGCAACGGTTCCTTTTGTGGCAGACTGCAAAAGGATTCTTTATGCGGCGGAACAAAACAATTAATCCTTTGGTGGCGGAATACGAAAGGATTCGTTCTAAGCCGGAATATACACTGATTCCGTTTTGTGAAAGAAAGGCATTGACAAAACCTTCAACACATAACCACAAACAGCCAGCAAACGAAACACATTATGAATTCTGGCAAAGTTCCCTAGGCCATCGCACTTTTTCTTCCGAAATCATGATTTCTTTGTGTTTGTTGGTTTTTCTTTGCGCTTTTCGCCCATTTGGGACATCGTTATGTATGTTGTATCCGCCTGAAATGAATCCTTCCCCCCCCCGAAATTCGGAGTCCCCTTTGATTCTGCCACAAAAAATAATCCGTGCCTATTGTGCAACGTAAAGAATATTTTCGTATCCGTTCCACCAGTAAAGCAATCTGTGTGTACGCCACTGCAGCGAGGACACATGTACTAGTCCGCCACACGTAGGAATCATGTTGTATTCTGCCACAGGGAATCGTCTTATATTCCGCCTCAAGGGGGACCCTGTGTATTCGGTCCCAGACGGTTCCGTTATATTCCACTACGCAAGAGATCTTTTTGTATGCAAGTTCATACGGGTGTAATTTGTTGTCTGCCACAATGGCAAGCCCTCTATATTCCAACACTGCAGAGAATTCAGCAGTATTCCCCTACAATAAGAATTCAGTACTATTCGGCCACAAACGGATTCCCTTTGTATGCCGCCACATATGGGATCCCGTGGTGATAACTACAGGAGGATTCCGAGTGTATGCTGCAAGAAAAGATCTTCTAATCTACGAGTAACCCCACCACAAAGACATAGTTTTCAATTCCGCAGCGCGCTGAATCCTTGAGTATTCTGTCGCAGCGTTTGTTTTGGGCATGTCCCCTCATGGGGAGTTTTTTTTTTTTTTTTTTTTTTTTTTTTTTTTTTTTTTTTTTTTTTTTTTTTTTTTTTTTTTGCATTCGGCCGTACAGAATTCCAATTGCATCCTGCCACACAGAGGATTACTTCTGTAACCCGCCCCAGAAGGAGTCCCCCAGTTTTCCGCAACAGGAAAATAATCATTTATATTCTGCCACAGCAGGATCCCATTCGTATTCCGCCACAAGGGGGGCCTTAGGTACTCGGCCACGGGAGGATTGATTATGTTTGCGTTCCGCCACATGAGAAATGCCTTGGTGACCAGCTGTAGAACGATTTGTAGAAGTCGGCCACAATATGGAGTTCTTGATTACTCGACCACAGAGGAGTACTTTTAGTATTCTGCCATCGAAAGAATCCTCTAGTATTCTGCCACCGACGGAGTCTTCTTGTATTCCGCCATCGGGCGACGGGCGTCGGGCGGGCGCGTGGCGAGCGTTCTTGGCTCGCGTGCCAGAGCCCCGACGACGGGGCTGCGTAATGAGAGCCCTCAGTGTCCTCCTCTTCCTCCTACCCCTCCTCGGTACGATCGAAGTGTCAGGCAGGCCATGGCAGGCCTAGGTTGAGGATCAATCGCTCCGGAGCGTGCTGGAACGCCCTCAGAGCGTTCCGGAGCGCTCTGGAACGGCCGTCGCGCCCGATACATCCTCCAGACCCGCCGGCTTTCAGAGATACTCTATTGATCTTTATCCGAATGTATCCTCATCCTGCCCTCCTGTCAATACGGAGAGAAGGGGTACAAAGGCCGACAGCATTGCCTGGCTGCGCATTTGAGACAGAATGTCAAAGGCCGAAAAACGGCCGCTGCCGGTTTTGGACACCATGTTTTATCGGGCACGGTGCGTGTTTTTGATGCCTGTGTTCCTCTCGAAGAACGACATGCGGCATAAACGCAAGTTCTCGGAGTTCCGCGCGGATGTCTTGGATCAGCGCTGGGCCCCCTTGGCGGCGCCTCGGGTGCCACCCCTGGCGCGCTCCGCACGCCTGGGATGGCCAGGGTGTCCAGCGCAGATCCAAGAGACCCGCGCGAAACTCGGGGAACGAATTCGCATGCGACCTCTGCTGATTCTTTCGGGCGCTGCGCGGTGCCGGGACGTATCCTATCCGCGTGACGACATCCGCGCGGAGCTCCCCGAACTTCCGCTTACAGTCGGGCCGCTGAAGAAAGAACCTTTTTCGTTTGGGAGGGGCTCCGTGTTCCTTACTTGTTTTACAGTGCTCCATGGGTTTTCCTGAGGTTTTCCATGGAACATCAGAGTTTAACTTATGGGAAAAAGGGGCCTCGTTCCTCATTTCTCGTTCCTTCGGTCAGGGCCCCGACTCTATGCGTTTCTTGTTGCTCCCTTGGGGAGCTGGCCATGCATCTGCCGACGGGCTAGATCCACCCCCGCCGCCGCGGAGGCGTGCCCCCGGGATCGCGGGCCTCGCCGATCGGGGGGGGGGGAAAGATAGGGAGGGGGAGGAGGGATGGGGGAGGAGGAGGAGGAGGAGTAGGAGAAGGAGGAGGAGGAGGAGGAGGAGGAGGAGGAGGAGGAGGAGGAGGAGGAGGAGGAGGAGGAGGGGAGAGGAGGGGAGGAGGAGGAGGAGGGGGAGGGGGAGAGGAGGAGGGAGGAGGAGGGAGGAGGAGGAGGAGGAGGAGGAGGGAGGAGGAGGAGGAGGAGGGGAGGAGGAGGAGGAGGAGGAGGGGGGAGGAAGAGGGGGGGAGGAGGAGGAGGAGGGGGAGGGGGAGGAGGAGGAGGATGAGGCGAGGAAGTATCCACAGCCGCCGTGCCCGCTGGGATCCCCCGGGTGTCCGCGGCGCGACGTCGGCTCGGCCGCGTCGCGGTCGGCTGCATTCGGTCGGTCTATGGTTCGCTCGGCCGTTGCGCTGTTGCCGTGCTGGTGCCTCCCCGGACATGCGATGCTCGGATTTTTTTTTTGTTACAGTGGGCTCCCCGAATATCTCTCGGGGGTGTACATATCCCCCACCCTGACACGTCGATTAGTGAATTGTCCGTTTTCGGTTCTCGAGAGGGCGCCGCGGCCGTCATTTTCCAGGCTTGCGCCCGCCAGGTTTGGGCCCGAGGTCGTTTTCACTACACCACGTTTTGCTAAAGGGGGTTCTGTCCATCCCCGAGTCTCGACGTCTTCCCCAGGGCCGCTTTTCATCTCGAGCCATTTTTTGCTGGTCCCAGGGCCCGGCGACGGCCCCTGGAGGCCGAAAATGGCCAGCTACAGTCTGTGAAGTTCTTTATTGTTGTTGTTGTTGTTGTTGTTGTTCTTCTTCTTCTTCTTCTTCTTCTTCTTTTCACCGCGCGATCATTTTTGGGTTCCTCTCGGCCGTGATCGTCAGGTTCGGTTTGGTCGGTTTCGGTTTCGCTGTCGGCTCGGCTGGTTTTGCGTTGTGCTGTCGCCGTGGGCGATCTTGCATCTGCAGCAGCAGCCGTGGACGTGGATGTCTCCTGGCGCCTCTCCACACGTGCACATTATGAATGCTACTCATCGGCCGTTGAAAGTAGGTAGTTTTGGATTCCCATATTCCAATACCTATACGACCACCCTTCGGGTGATAAGGAGGTTGTGGGGGACAGGGGAGAGGGGGGGAACCAACATCTGACTCAATCGATCTCACTATCGATCTCACTCAACGGGACACGACGTGACACCACGGGACACTTGTCGATCTCACTATCGATCTCACTCAATGGGACACCACGGGACACCACGGGCCACCACGGGACATTACGGAACACCGCGGGACACTTCGATCTCACTATCGGTCTCATTATCGATCTCCTTATCGATGTCACTCAACGGGACACCATAGGACACCACGGGACACCCTGGGACACCACATCGATCTTAGTATCGATCTCAGTATCGATCTCACTATCGATCTCACTCAACGGGACACCACGGGACAATACGGGACACTTGTCGATCTCACTATCGATCTCACTATCGATTTCACTTTTTGGGACACCACGGGACACCACGGGACACCTCCGGGCGCCACATCGATCGTAGTATCGATATCATTATCGATCTCAGTATCGATCTCACTCAACGGGACACCATAGGACACTACGGGACACCACGGGACACCCGTCGATCTCACTATCGATCTCACTATCGATCTCACTTGTTGGGACACCACGGGACACCCCGGGACATCTCGGGGCACCTCGGGGCACCACATCGATCTCAGCATCGATCTCACTATCGATCTCACTATCGATCTCACTCAACGGGACACCACGGGACACCACGGGACATCACGGGTCACCTCGGGACACCGCGGGACACCGCTGGACGGACGGATGGACGGGCGGGCGGGGGAGAATCATTTGTCTTGTCTTCGCCCTAGCAACGGCGGACACCACGGGACACCACGGGACATCACGGGACACCGCGGGACACCGCGGGCCACCGCTGGACGGGCGGGAGGGGGATAATCATTTGTCTTGACTTCGCCCTAGCAACGGCGGACACCACAGGACACCACGGGACACCACGGGACACCGCGGGACACCGCGGGCCACCGCTGGACGGGCGGAAGGGTGAGACTCATTTGTCTTGACTTCGCCCTAGCAACGGCGGACACCACGGGACACCACGGGACACCGCGGGACACCGCGGGTCACCGCTGGACGGGCGGGAGGGGGAGAATCATTTGTCTTGACTTCGCCCTAGTAGCGGCGGGTTCATTCCTCTCGCGCGCCCACGCAGCTTCGCCTCGCCCGCACGCAAGACACGAACGAAACGAAACGATTTCCCGATGGGAGTTTCCGTTCTGTTGCGATTTCACCCCCAACCTTTGATACTTTAAGCGCCTTCCTACTTCAATGATCGAGTGGCTTCACCTTTTCCGTCCGCCCAAGGGGATGGACGGGTACCAATATATTTTCAACGCCTTCCTACTTCATGTTTCTAACTACGTCTTCCGACCGATGTGTACGCCCCCGCCTTCCCTGACTCAGTCCAGAAGATATTCGGCCCTCTCGTCATGCTGTTGCTTACACAGGATTTCAAGCGTTGTTTTTTTCCCAGCCCTCATGTGGTGTTGGGTCCTCGTTTTGAAGAGGCAGCGCCCCGCGTCCCTTCACATTCTCTTCCCGCTCCCTCCTCCTCCCATCCCTGCCCCTGCCTTCCGCATGCTTCGGTTTCGACACACCCCTCACACGTTTCGTGGCCCCAAAGGGAGCTCCACTGAAGGTCCCAGTGGCACCGTTTGCATGTGTCCCCGCCACCCACTTCGGCACACCCCTCACACGTTCCGTGGCCCCATAGGCAGCTCCACTGAAGGTCCTGGTGGCACTGGTCGCATGCGTCCTGGCCACCTGTTTCGGCACACCCCTCACACGATTCGTGGCCCCATAGGGAGCTCCACCGAAGGTCCCAGTGGCACCGTTCACATGCGTCCCCGCCAACCACCCCTCACACGTTTCGTGGCCCCTTAGGGAGCTCCACCGAAGGTCCCAATGGCACCGTTCACATGCGTCCCCGCCACCCACAAGCCCCTCACACGATTCGTGGCCCCATGGGGAGCTCCACCGAAGGTCCCAGTGGCACCGTTCGCATATTTCCCCGCCGCCCATGTCGGCACACCCCTCACACATTCACCGAAGGCCCCAGTGGCACCGTTTGCATGCGTCCCCGCCATACTTGTCCGCTCACCCCTCACACGATTCGTGCTCCCATAGGGAGCTCCACCGAAGGTCCTGGTGGCACCGTTCGCATGCGTCCTGGCCACCTATTTCGGCACACCGCTCATACGTTTTGTGGCCCCATAAGGAGGTCCACCGAAGGTCCCAGTGGCACCGTTCGCATGCGTCCCCGCCACCCGTTTCGGCATACCCTTGACACGTTTCGCGGCCCCTATCGGGAGTTTCACCGAATGTTCCAAGGGCACCGTTCGCATGCCCCCGCCATCCGTGTCGGCACATCGCTCACACGATTCGTTGCCCCATAGGAAGCTTCACCGAAGATCCCAGTGGCACCTTTCGCATGCGTCCCCGCCATCCGTGTCGGCACAACCCTCGCATGCTTTGTGCCCCCATAGCGAGGTCCACCGTTCGCATGCGTCCCCGCCATCCGTGTCTGCACACCCTTTACATGTTTCGTGGCCCCACAGGGAGGTCCACCAACGGTCCCAGTGGCACCGTTGCGCACCAGTGACACCCCTTATAAGTTTTGTGGCCCCAGAGAGAGTTCCACTGAAGACGATGCTCTCAACTGCGTTATTCACAACATGATATGGTTGGGTCTGTCGCCGGGCTAATTCTTCTGTTTTTTGATCCGATTATTTTCGATGCTTCAAAACGGTGCTCCCGCTGCAGCGTTGGCCTCATTGTCTGGCTCCCGTCGTTCAGAATGTCGCTCTCGCCCCCATCGTGGGCCACTTTTCAGAATCCGAGTCTTTCGTCACCGTTACTGCCCCCTCATTTCTCCTCCTCCGCCTTTCCCTGGTCCTCCTGTTCCTCCTGCTCCTTCCACTCCAGTTTCTGCTGCTGCTGTTCGTCCTCGTCCTCTCTCTTCCGCTCATCCTCCTGCTCACCCGCCGCCTCCTCCTCCTCCTATGCACGCAGCTCCCCTTTTCCGATTGCGCAACACACGATGTGCTTTTGTTGGAGCTGCAAGTCGGCTGTGAGGGAAGAGGTGGGAGGGAGGGAAACAATCAGAACGGGAAGGGGTGGGAGGGAGGGGTATGATGTCAGATGAGGCGCGAACACACGTAGTTTGTCTTATTTCTCTCCCTCTCCTTCTCCCCACAACTCATCTTTTCGGTCCCCTCTTCCTCTCTCCCCTCTCCTCCTCCTCACCACCTCCTCCTTCTCCTCCTCCTGCATCCCCTCTCAGGGCCCTTTCCCACTCCGCTGGGCCGACTCGAATCGCTCGATCCGAATCGATGCGGGCATTCCGATGCGCGATTCCGATTTCGACCTCGCCCGGTCTGGCGCGGGGCCGTTCTGATGTGGCAGCCGACTTCTATCGATGTCCGGTCGATCCGGCCCGCTCCAGTTCGGCGGGTGAAGCCAAAGGACACGGGTGACGACGACGGACTCGGACGAAACGGACGACGACGACGACGACGACGACGACGACGACGACGACGACGACGACGGCGGCGGCGGCGGCGGCGGCGGCGGCGGCGGCGGCGGCGGCGGCGGGGACGACGACGACGACGACTCTGGGTATTGAGGCGCCCTCGTTGGGCCCTCTCGAGGGGTCACGGCCGTCATTTCTACGAGCGTCTGCTCGCGCCCCGGGCCGCCTCTGGGCGGAGGGGGGCCTCTCCCGGGGCCCGGCCACCTCGGGAGGCCGAGGCCTCGAGGGCCCCAGGGAGGCCTCGAGGGGCCTCGAAGGAGTGAGGAAGGGCCCTCCTCCTCCTCCTCCTCCCTCCTCCTCCTCCCTCCTCCTCCTCCTCCTCCTTCTCCTCCGCTTCCTCCTCCGCCTCCTCATTTCCTTCTCCTCTCCTCCTCTCCTCCTCCTCCTCCTCCTCCCTCCTACCTCCTCCTCCTCCTCCTCCTCCGCCGCCTCCTCCTCCTCCGCCGCCTCCGCCTCCTCCTCCTCCTCCGCCTCCTCCTCCTCCTCCTTCTCCCTCCTCGTCCTCGTCCCTCCTCCTCCCGCGGAAGCCCGAACCCTCCGGAGTGCCGTTCCGTGTCGTGTCTTGCTGTGACCGTTGCGGGCAATATTTCTGTCCATATCCACTGCAGTATGGAGTTTCGGGCTCCCTTCCCCAGAAACCTGAGGCACACTGTATATGGAGAAACCTGCCCACCATAGAGGCTAGGTTTTTATCCATATCCAGTGCGTCTCGGCCTTGAGGCGCTTCTTTCAAAAAAGGTCAAGAAGCACTGGATATGGTTATAAGTCTTGCCCGCAGACCGTGGCATCTGCAGTATCTGCCTCTGCTCGGCGCTCATCTTGACACCATTCTCCAGCGGGGCGGCGACGGCGAGGGCCTCCAGGAACCACCCGGGGGCTCCCAGAGGCCCTCCGGAGCATCCAGAGGGCCTCCCAGGGCCCCGCCAGGGCTTCCCAGGGCCTCCCAGGGAGTCCCGGGGCCCCCCAGGGCCTCCCAGCGGGCCCCCAGGAGCCCCCAGGGGCCTCCAGCCCCCCCCCCACCACGTGCGCACGACGACGTACGACGACGTGCGACGACGGGCGATGACGAAAGTTGGGCCGATCACCTCTTGCACCTTCTTCCTTGTCCCCCCTGCCTTGCAATTTCGACTCCGATCCGGCTTCACGCGGTCCGATTCCCGATCCGATCCGGTTCGGATCTGCCGATCCTTGCCGATTCGATGGCGCAGCCGACTTACACAGCCGACGCCTGCCGATGTGACGCTCGCGCCGAGCCGGTTCGATTTGTCGACCCGATGCTGGGGCCGCCTGCTTCTTTTTCCCATGCCCCTCCTCTCCTCATCCCCTCCCCCCTCCATACCCTCCCCTTCCCTCTCCTCCTCGCCTCCTCTCCCCCTCCTCCATTCCCTCTGTCGCCCACCACCTCATCGTTCCCACCAAATTCCCTCCCCTGGTCTCCTCTCGTCTTCTCGCCCCTCCTCTCCTCTCCTCCTCGCCCCCCCTCTCGCCATTCTCTCCCCCTGCGATGAGAAGTAGAATTGGCGCTGCGATACGCACGTGATGTTGACTTGAATTGAGTTGTTGATGGTGCTTACAAGGGGCTGGCACCAGGGCAGCGGTCTTCTAAGATGGTGGAGGGGCTTCTTGGAAGGCAGGGGAATTCTTAAATGGTGCCAGAGGCTTCGAAGACTGCTTCTTAGAAGCCAGGCGGGCTTCCAAGAAGCTCCCCCCTGCCTCCTCAGAAGCCCCGCCGCCATCTCAGAGGCCCACACCCCTCGCGCCACCCCCGCGTCGGCACAGATGCGTACAGTCAAGACGCTGAAATGAGGAACAGTTTGGGTTCGGAAGGGGCTCGATGTTCCTGAGGTTCCTCCAGTGCTGTTCCTCTTGCCCTCCTGGGGCACGGAGGCGCCTACAGGGCCAAGAAGGGGCTTCGTTCCTTACTCAGCGTTCCTTCTTTCAGCGGCCCGACTGAAGGCGCTTGCCCACGAACCTTTGCCGACCGCCTCGCGCGCGGCCTCCAAGGGGGGGCTCCGCGACGTGGGCTCCCGACCCCGCAGCCATGCGGGGGCGCCTCGCCATGGCGCTCCTGGTGGGAGCAAGCGCGTTCTCGGTGCGCCGCCGGCTGCGGGCCGCCGGTCCAGCTTTCTGTTCCGGCCGCGCTGAGGTCACGAGGGGGGGCGTTTTGAGGATCGCTCCTCTTCCTCCTCCTCCTCCTCCTCCTCCTCCTCCTCCTCCTCCTCCTCTCCCTCCCTCCCTCCTCGCTCCCTCGCTCCTCCCTCCCTCCCTCCCTCCCTCCCTCCCCCTCCCCTCCCTTCCCTCCCTCCCTCCCCCTCCTTCCCTCCCTCCCTCCGCCTCCCTCCCCTCCCCTCCCTCCCCCCCTCCTCCATCCATCCTCCCTCATGCCTCCTTGTTGCCTCCTCCCCCATCCCTTTCCCCATCCCTCCCTCTTTCCCCCTCCCCTCCTCCCTTTCCCTGTTGCCGCTTCGCCTCCTACTCGAAGGGCAGGCTTCCTGACCTGCAGCATGCCCGAACGTTTGCGTTTCAAAGGGACTGTAGGCAGCCGCTCCGGATCTTGGAGCCATCTTGGGGCTTCGGAAAACGAAAACGCAAACATCATGGGTTATCCAAGAAGGGTTTGGTGCCATTCTGGCATCTTGGGGGGGTCCTTGGAGGGCCCTGAGGGCACTTGAAACTATCTTTGGGCCGTCTTGGGGCGTCTTCGATGTATGTGCGAGGCTATCTTAAGCCATCTTGAGCCATCTTCAGCTATCTTGTGCCATCTTGGGGGCCATCTTGGGCTCTTTGAGGCCCTCTTGGAGCCATCTTGGGCCATCTTTGGCGATCTAGTGCCTCGCGCCCCCCCCCCCAAGGGCCAGGGGAGGGGGTAGGGGGAGGGGTCAAGACACCCCCTAGATAGCAAGGCGTTTAGCTCACTCCCACCCGCCCTCCGAACACATCAGTAACACCCGAGCCTCGGCATGTGCAGCGGTCGTCTTTGGATGGGCAGCCACTGCGTGCGCGACGCCGGGCGTGCCAGGCGCTGCAGGCACGCCTAGGCACCCATGGGGCCCGAGCGTGCCGGGCACGCCTGGTGCGCCAGATGCGCCACGTGCTCCGCGTGCGCCAGGTGTGCCGCATACTCCAGCCACGCTCCCAGGCACTCCCAAGCGCGCCCAGGCGCTCCCAGGCGCTCCCAGGCGCTCGCTCCCAGGCGCTCCCGGGCGCTCCCAGGCGCTCCCAGGCGCTCCCAGGCGCTCCCAAGGCCTCCCAGGCGCTCCCAGGCGCTCCCAGGCGCTCCCAGGCACTCCCGGCACGCTCCCAGGCGCTCCCAGGCGCGCCCAGGTGCGCCATTTTCGGGGCACGTGCAGAGTGTGTCAGGTGCGTCTGCGCGCGTGACCGCACGCATCGGGAAAAGTGTCGGCCCCCACAGTCCTCATCGAAAAGCAATGCCCATCGTTACGTCTGGTGGGCCTGCGCACAGCAGGCCATACGCCACCACCCCCGCCGTCCCTGTCAAAAACCACTTGACAGAGGTAGCGCACTATTCAGATTTAGCCGCGAGGTACATTTTGTATTGTTTTTGCTAGGGAGGGTAGCCGTGCGCACACCAGGCAATATGCTGACACCCCCGCCGCCCCTGTTAAAAACAATGCAAAGTGCTCGCGGGCCTCACGAACACGACTCAAGATTTCGGCCACAGGTGTACTTTGTATGAATTCTTATAATATATGGATGGTGGGGGGGCGCATCGGGTTGGCCGCGCATGCTTCAAATTTGGAGGCAGTCGACGCTTTGTATTGTTTGATTGACGGGGATGCTGAGGGGGGAGGCGTTCCTGGTTGGCCTCCAGTCGCCTGGAGGAGGGGGTGTATACTAATAGGGAACAGTGGTACTCCCCCGAGCAGGGGAAGGAGGGGTTTTGGAAAGAGATAAGGCAAAACTCATTAAACCACCTACGCCCAGAGGTCTGGTGGGACCTGTCGCCATCGCGCTTTTCCTTCCAGGGGTATTGGCCGAGGGGTGATGCTCTGGCCTGGAAGCCTATGGGCGCGTCCCCTTGTTGTGTGGCTGTTGGCTCGCCCACCTCGCGTGTTTCTTTTGCTTTGGCGGGTCCAGGGTGAACCATGTTCTTCCCCGCTCAATTTCGGTTTGGCCCCTTGTCATTCCCGCCTGCCCGCCAGTGCCCGCTGGAATGCCAATAATATGTTCTCTAAGTTTCTTCCCCTCAGGATGCAAGGGGCCGTCTGAGTTCCCGTCTTATTGACATGCTTGTTCCAGCCCGTCAGTGCGTGTATTTCGGGTGGTCTCCCGATTGTCGTGGGGCCCTGGTGTGTGTACACCCAGGGTTGGCACCCCCAAAGGGCCAACTGTCCCTGGAACATCTAGGACAATGCTTCATCACGCAAGGGTCGCAATTCATCCCTCCCCCCGTCCTCCTTCCCTCTCCTCGTCCTCCCTCCTCCTCCTCCTCCTCCTCCTCTTCCTCTTCCTTTTCTTCCTCCTCCTCTTCCTCTTCCTCTTCCTCTTCCTCCTCCTCTTTCTCTTCCTCTTCCTCTTCTGTTTCTTCTTCTCCTTCCTCGTCGCGCTCCTCTTGCTCTCCTTCCTCCCCTCCCCTGCCTAGCAGCGACCAGCCACCCCTGAGCCTGTGTAAGTCGCCAGTCTCTTCCTCCCTCCATTTGTCCCCTCCCCCTCTCCCCTCCCCCTCCTACCTCCTCCTCGCCCATCCTTCTCCTGCTTCTCCTCCTCGTCTTCTCCTTCTCCTCCTCCTCCTTCTCCTCCTCGGCCTCGTCCTCTTTTTTCCACCTCCGCCTCCTCCTCCTTGCACTTACTGGGGGTTGCGGGGTTGCCTGACTGTATTTCGGAGAGTGTGTAGTGTTGTAAGGCTTGCTTTGATGGGATGTGCGGCTCCTAAGATCATTGAGGCAGTGTCGTTTGCAGAAGATTGTAGTGGGCGTGTTTTGCGAGCAGGGCTTCAGAGGTCACTGGTACAGTGTGAGGAGTGGTGCAGGGGAAGTGTAACCACACAGCCGACGTGTGTAGCGGTGTTGCAATACTACATGAATGGTAATGCAATCAATCGGTTGAGACATGCCCCGGGGGATCCCAGCGCCCGTCCGGGAAGTGCACGATTGAACACGTATTCCTGATCCGCCGTCGTCGCCGCCGAGGCCGCCCGGCCACAGGTAAAACCCCAGCAGGGAAACGCGTGTTTGGTAATCGCCCTTTTTATACTTATGTATGTGTGTATCTATGTGTGTATATATATATAGGTGTATGCATGTATATATATATATACACACGTAAATGTATATAATCTCATTTTGCATTACATGTGCACAGGTGAAAACATCCTGGCGAAGGTCCCGACGATATGCAGTTGTGAGTGCCGCGGTGCGTAAGGGGTGTGCCGACATGGGTGTGGTAGCGCATGCGGAGAAGGCCACTAGGGCCTTCGGTGGAGCTCCCTATGGGGCCAAGATCCTCGTGAGGAGTGTGCCGAAATGGGCGTGGGGACGCATGCGGACCCTGCCACTGGGGCCTTCCGTGGAGCTTCCTATGGAGCCACGATCCTCGTGATGAGTGTGCCGACATGGGCTGGGGGACGCATGTGGACTTTGCCACTGGGGCATTTGGTGGAGCTCACTACGGGGCCACGATCCTCGTGAAGGGTGTGCAGAACTTTGCGGGGGGGCTCATGCGGAGAAGGCCACTGGGGCCTTCGGTGGAGCTTCACATGGGGCCGCGATCCTCGTGAGGAGTGTGCCGAGATGGGCGGGGGGACGCATGCGGACCCTGCCCCTGAGGTCTTCGGTGTAGTTCCCTATGGGGCCACGATCCTCGTGAAGAGTGTGCTGAAATAGGTGGGGTGGGGGGGCGCATGCGGACCCTGCCACTCGGGCCTTCCGTGGAGCTTCCTATGGAGCCACGATCCTCGTGAGGAGTATGCCGAAATGGGCGTGGGGACGCATGTGGACTTTGCCACTGGGGCATTTGGTGGAGCTCCCCCACGATTCTCGTGAGGGGTGTGCAGAAATTTACTTGGAGACACATGCGGGCCTTTCCGCTGGGGCCTTCGGTGTAGTTCCATATGGGGCCACGAAGCATATGAGGGGTGTTCAGACATGGGCGGGGGGACGCATGCGGGCCCTGCCGCTGGGGCCTTCGGCAGATCTCCCTCTGAGGCCACGAAACGTGTGAGGGGTGTGCTGAGATAGGCGGGGGGACGCATGCGGACCCTGCCGCTGTGGCTTTCGGTGGAGCTCCCTACGGGGCCACGAAGCGTTTGAGTGATGTGCAGAAATGATGGACATGCGGAGAGCAAAGGCAGGACAATGCCGATGACCAGTCGTGCAACTGACTGACAGGAGCACTAGTGAGAGCAAAGGCAGGAATTGGAGGAGGCAGGAGTGTTAGGGGGAGGCGTGAGGTGTGAGTGGACGCGAGGTGCTGTCTGTTTAATCCGATGACCCAACAACACGGGATGGTTGGGACAAACACGCCATATGAAGATGATGCTGGCTGGCGGAAGATCGGACCATATGCAGCTGAGAGCACCGCAGCTGTGCCTGCCGTCTCTGGTGGAGCTCCCTATGGGGGCCACGACGCGTGCCAGGGGTGCGCCGAAGCGGGTGCGAGGCCGCCATGCGGGCCCTGCCGCCGGGGCCTTCGGTGGAGCTCCCCTTGGGGCCACGAAGCGTGTGGTGGGTGTGCCGAATCGGGTGCGGGCCCGCCATGCGGACCCTGCCGCTGGGGCCTTGGGTGGAGTTCCCTGTGGGGCCACGAAACGTCTGAGGGGTGTGCCGAATTGGGTGCGGGGCTGCTAGTCCTCGTCGTCCTCGTCGTCCTCGTCCTCGTCTCCGTCCTCGTCTCGTCCCTGTCCTCGTCGTCCTCATCGTCCTCCTCCTCCTCCTCTTCCTCGTCGTCGTCGTTATCGTCGTCGTCGTCGTCCTCGTCGTCGTCGTCGTCGTCCTCGTCGTCGTCGTCGTCGTCGTCGTCGTCGTCGTCGTCGTCGTCGTCGTCGTCGTAGCCGAGGGCCTCGAAGGGCCTCCCGACGCCTCCAGACGTGTCTGGAGACCTCCTTATGCCTCCGGAGACATCTGGAGGTCTTCAGAGGCTGCCGTCGTCGTCGTCGTCGTCGTCGTCGTCGTCGTCGTCGTCGTCGTCGTCGTCCTCGTCGTCCTCGTCGTCGTCGTCGTCGTCCTCGTCGTCGTCCCCGTTGTCGTCGTCCTCGTCCTCGTCCTCGTCGTCATCGGCCTCGTCGTCCTCGGCCTCGTCGTCCTCGTCCTCTTCGTTGTCGTCGTCGTCGTCGTCGTCGTCGTCGTCGTCAACGCTCGTGCGCCCTCGTCCAGCAAACACAAGGACATAATAACGCTTGACGGAAGCACTGGTGCACGATGGTGCATGTCTGCACTGCGCAGTACGTAGGCCGTGTGGTGCATGCGGCTGCTGCGGTGCATGCTGTGCTGCGCACTGGTGCTTGCTGTGATGCGCGCAGGCGCTGTGGTGCCGGAACCACGGCATAACGTTATGCCCCCCATTCATAACGCCCTTTCATATTTTCTTGCCCCCAGTATCGTCCCCAGGACTGCCCGTCTAGCACACGTCGCCGCACAGAGCGGCCAAGCCGTTGCGAACGTGACCCGTGGCCGTGTCCCCAGTGAGTGCTGTCATCGCCACGTCGGAGGGGAAGCGTGCGTGCACAGCCGGTGCCCTCGAGTCGCATTCTCACCGCGGGTCGGGGCGTGCTCTTGCACCCCCCTCGCGCACCTTGCGCTTGCTGCCGCCCTCCAGCGCTGACTGCCGAAGGCCGTCACCAGGCCGCCGAAGGCCGCCACTGGGCCGCTGGAGGGCTCCGAAGGCCTCCGAAGGCCGCGGAAGGCCGCCGAGGGCCGCCGAAGGCACTGGAGGACCGTCGAGGGTTGCGGAGGGCCCGTCCCCTCCCTGGGCGCTGACCGCCGCGCAGCCGCCGGCCGGCCACCCGCGCGAGTGCGCCCAGCGCGAAGGTGCCTCCGGCTTCGACGCCAGCAGGCGCGCGCGCGGGCTCTGCACGGCTCTCTCTCTCTCTCTCTCTGTCGAGTTCGGAGGCAGCGGCTGCAAGGGCGCGGTGCACCACGACAACAACGACTGATGATGATGACGATGGTGGTGGTGGTGGTGGTGGTGATGAGGATGATGGTGGTGATGATGATGACTGTGATGATGCTGATGCTGATGCTGGTACTGATGCTGCTGATGTTGCTGATGTTGATGCTGCTGCTGATGATGGTGCCGATTAGGATGACGGTGACGGTGACGATTACGATGATGATGACGTTGTCGATGACGACGCCGATTACGATGACGACGACTGCGACAACGACGACGATAACGACGACGAGCATGACGACGACGACGAGGACGACGACGATGACGATGACGATGACGATGATAATGCTGATGCTGATGCTGTTGGTGATGCTGATGCTGATGCTGATGCTGATGCTGATGCTGATGCTGATGATGTTGATGTTGATGATCACTGCGATGGTGATGACAATGACTCTGTTGAGGAGGCTGATGATGATAATGATGATGACGAGGAGGATGGTGACGATGACGAGGATGATGCTGCTTATGGGCATGAGGAGGCTGGTGGTGATGATGACGATGCTGTCGATGATGCTGACGACGATGATTACGATGAGGATACTATGGTGATGATGATGAGGATGAGGATGGTGATGCTGATAGCGATGGCGATGGTGATGGTGATAGTGATGGTTATATTGTTGGTGATGGCGATTGTTGTGTGCTGCTGATGGAGGTCATGAGGGTGATGATGATGTTACCGATGATGATGACGATGATGATGACTATGATGATACTGATGATGATGATGATGATGATGATGATGATGATGATGATGATGGTGATGGTGATGCTGATGAAGAAGATGATGATGCTGATGCTGATGATGCTGATGATGATGTTGTTGATGATGATGGTAATGATGATGCTGATGGGGATGATGACGGTGTTGCTGTTCTTGATGATGATGATGGTGATGATGACAATTATGATGATGCGGATGATGATACTGATGATGATGATGGTGATGCTGCTGCTGCTGATGATGATGATGCTGCTGATGATGATGATGCTGCTGATGATGATGATGTTGATGATGATGATAGGGGATGTCGTTGCTATGATGTTTCTGGTGACTAGCGGGATGACTGCTACTCCTTTTGATGATGATGCCGATGCTGATGATGCTGTTGCTGATGCTGATGCTGACGATGTTGATGATGTTGATGCTGATACTGTGGATGATGCTGCTGATGGGGATAATGATGATGCTGATGCTGCTGGTTGTGCTGATGTTGATGAGGATGTAGCTGTCGTGGTTGTTAGTGATGCTGATGCTGTTGACGATTATACGGATGATGCTGCTGATGGTGATGATGAGTTGTTAAACATAGGTTGTTGTAGATGGCTATGAATCTGCTGCTGCTAATGATGCTGATGCTGACGACGATGGTGATGATGGTAGTGCTGTTTTTGTTTTTGTTGTTGTTGTTGATGTTGTTGATGATGATTATGATGATGATGATGATGATGATGATGATGATGATGATGACGACCAGGACTGCGACGACGACGATGAGGAGGAAGAGGAGAATGATGATGATGATGATGATGATGATGATGATGATGGTGGTGGTGGTGGTGGTGGTGATGATGATGATGATGATGATGATGATGATGATGATGATGATGATGAGGGGGAGGCGGAGGATGAGGATGAGGATGAGGAGGATAAGGTTGAGGGGGCGGGGGGAGGCGGCGGGAGAGGAGGTGTGACGCTGCTGCTGGAGTTTCGCTCCCACAGCCTGCCTAAGAGGAGCAGGTGGAGGAGGGAAGGATCGTGGCCTCGGCCTGAGCGGACCCAGGGTCTCTGCCCTTCCCGCCGTGCTCACGCGCGGGCGGCATGCGTGAAAAGACCCGCCCTCGGGATCGGGTGAAGAGAACTGCGCACTCACAGCGATCTGGGCCAGGCCCATCATGGGACCTGGATCGGTGTATATGCCTTCCTGACCAGGCCGCGCTTCCGACTCGAGCCGATTCCGGTTCTTCTGCTCCTCCTCCTCCTCCTCCTCCTCCTGCTCCTCCTTCTCCTCCTCCTCCTCCTCCTCCTCCTCCTCCTCCTCCTCCTCCTCCTCCCCGTCGCCTCCTCGCCCTCCCCCTCCGCCGACGACGAGCGCGACGACGGCAAGACCTCCGTGTGCAGCCGCGGCTCGTTCGGGCCGCGCCCTGGCCGAGTCATCAGCATCGGCCAGGGCGGGCCAGAGCCAGGCGCGGGGATCCGATTCCGATTCGATTCGATTCTGCTTCTATTCAGTAGCATCGGCCGGGGCCGTCCAGAGCCGGGTACGGGGATCTGATTCCGATTGGATTCGGGACGATCCGATCTGATTTCGCTGGCGATCCGAACTGCTCTCAGGCGGGATCAGGACAGGGAAACAATTCCATAGCGTTAGCGTTCCAGAACGCTCTCATAGCGTTCTTGAACGGTCTGGGAAGGTCGCGGCGCCCGATACATCCACCAGAACCTCCCGATCTCAAAGATCCCCGATTTGTCACTCTCGGGTCTTGTTCCTGTCCTGGCCTTCTTGTATGTTGCCGATCAGGTTTCGTGATTCGATCCAGCTCAGGCTTGACGAGAGGGATCCTCGGCGAGCGGTAATCACTGGGCCAGGCCTCGTTCTCTAGCGAGCGGGACTCGCGCGTGCGACGTCCGTCGAGAGGACGAGGAGGAGAAGGACGGACGAGGCGAAGGCGAGGATCATGATGATGATGCTGATGATGATGATGATGAAAATGATGGTGACCATGGTGATGATGATGATGATCTTGATGATGATGATGATGATGATGATGATGATGATGATGCTGATGATGATGATGATGATGCCGCTGCTGATGCTCATTCTGCTGATGCTGATGATGCTGATTATGATGATGATGCTGATGATGATGCTGATGATGATGATGTTGATGATGCTGATGATGATGCTGATGCTGATGCTGATGCTGCTGATGATGATGATGATGATGATGATGATGATGATGCTGATGATGATGCTTATTATGATGCTGCTGCTGCTGCTGCTGATGATGAGGAGGAGGAGGAGGAGGAGGAGGAGGAGGAGGAGGAGGAACGAGGAGGAGGAAAGAGGATGAGGAGGAGGAGGAGGAGGAGCAGGAGGAGGAGGAGGAGGAGGAGGAGGAGGACGAGGGGGGTCAGAGAGGGGGACGGAACGGACGGGCGGCCCATGAGACGATGCCCGAGATGGACGAAAGCCACCAGCAGCTCATCTGCGTTTCTGCCACGGCTCGCTGTCGGTGTCGCCTTGGGCGTTTTCGTTGCCCACTTGTCAGGAAGGAAAAAAAAACACAGACACAATGAATCGTCAGTCCCCCGGAACATGTGCGAAAATATGGGAAGTGGGGGGGAAGACAGACGCCCAGAAAATATGGGGAAATATGGGAAATCCTGTTATTTGTGTCTATTCATTTGTGTGTCCCAAGGCCCCTTCAATGAAGAGGCCCTGGGACACACAAGTGAATACACACACAAATGACCGGATCCCCCGTATGTTGCCTATGTTCTGGGTTTTTGCCTTCCCCCCCACTTCCCATATTTCCCCAGATCTTTTCCTGGGGGATCGACGATTCATTGTGCCTGTGTGTTTTTTTTTTTCCCTCCTGGGAGTGCGCCGGGCCTCCGCCGGCGCCTTTTTTCCTCGGATCCTGCGGCCCTCGGAGCCCGCCTGCGGGCTCCAGAGGCCAGCAGTCAGGAGGGGGAAATGTACACAGCCACAGTGAATCGTCGATTTCCCAGGGAAAAATTTGGAAATATGAGGAAATATATATATATATATATATATATATATATGGGAACATATTGGAGATATATGGGAAATTATCCCAGTGCGACCCTACCCAGGAGTTGGAGCTCCTAGGAAAGCAGCATTCGTAGTAACAGTAAAGCTAAGCTAAAGCTAAGCTAAAGCTAAGCTAAAGCTAAACTAAAGCTAAGCTAACGCTAAGCTAAAGCTAAGCTACAGCTAAGCTAAAGCTAAGCTAAAGCTAAAGCTAAAGCTAAAGCTAAAGCTAAAGCTCCCAGGGGACTGGGGGAACCGCTTCCAGGGGACCGGGGGAACCGCCCGGGGCGATTAGCACTGCCCGGCCCTTTAAGCAAACCGGGTAAGAACCCTTCTGAGCAGAGCCTAGGTAGGGAAATATGGGCAGTGGGGGGGAATGGGCAGTGGGGGGGAATATAATGGAAAATATGGGCAGGAATGTACACAGGGAAATTTATAGGAAAACCTGGGCGGGGGGGGTGGAGGCAAAAGCCCGGAATATGTGGGAACAGATGGCGAATCCTGCTATTTGTGTGTGCATCTATCTGTGTGTCCCAGGTCCCCCTCTCCTCAGGAGTGGACTCTGGGGCGAACGACTGGATCCGGTGGTGGGGGCGGGACTTCTGGGCCCCCGCACAGAGCAACTCGCAGCGGCCGCTGTCAGGTGGTCGTTTCCTCATCCACTGTTTGGCCGATCGGCGAGGGCCCTCGCACCGACCCCCCCCCCTTCCATGGAGTAGATTGCGCCTGTTCTTGGCGCCTGCTTCGAGCAGGTGCAGCCTCCGCCACAGGACGCACTGCTGCAGACAGTCGCACTAAGCAGAGGTCCGGAGCCAGACCCCCCCCCTTCTCCCCCCCTTCCGCCCAGTGTCGAAAGGCCGAATCAGAAAACGCTCACCAGGCCTGCTCACGGTCCGATCCGATCCGATCCGATCCCCGAGCCCCAGGCTTCGATTCGGGTCTCGATCTGATCCGACCCGTCACGGGCCGGTTCTCGATCCCGAGCCTGCAGGGTCCGAGCCCGATGTCGTGCCATCTTGGGCTTACTGCGATCCTTTTCCGATCCGATCCGATTTCGCGGCTCGACCCCTCTCGGGGCTGGCTGTTGGTTCTGGACAGCGTTCGCTGTTGGGCATTGCTCCCCTGCTTTCCTTCATATCGGTGTCCCCCCAACATACTTCTATTATGTGTTCGTCGCCCCTCCAGGGGCGACGCGCGCACCGAGAAATCTTATAATATACGCGTCGTGGCGGGCGCTTTCTGGCCACACCGCTCGGGAAACGATATACTACAAGATGGGTCTACTATATGTTCGGGTCGGACGCGCGCCTCCAAGGCGGACATACAGTATTAGTATGTCTCTGCGCGTCCTATTGACAGCGTTTCTCCAGATTGTTCTCACAGTGGCAAGACATGCAGTATTAGTCTGTCTCTGTGCGTCCTGTTGATAGCGTTTCTCCAGATGGTTCTCACAGTGGCAAGGAAGGACCACGCAAGAGTCCCACGGGGGGGGGGGGCGGGGAGCCCGAGACTGCCCTGTCTGGCAGCCGCTTCTTCGGGAATCGTGTTCTCCCCTCAAGTTCGGGTGTGGACAGACCTCCTGCCCTGACACGTCGATTAAGGAATTGGCCGTTCTCGGTTGGCGAGAGGGCGTCGCGGCCGTCATTCTTGCGGGTCCAGGTCCGTCGGTTTCGGTCCCAGGCCGTTTTCACTGAAGGGAGGTTTGTCCACCTTGACTCAATGCCGGCTACATTTTTGTTCCGGAGCTGCTTGGGGACTGCCGCACCCCAAGCCCTCGTGATGGGTGGGGGAATTCGGGCGGGCCCAGAATTGAGATGAATCCGTTCCAGAGCGTTCCGGACCGGCCTTCTAAGGAGCAGCCTCCTTCTAAGGAGCCTTCCCCCCTTCCCTTACCCCCTTGTTCGCGCCGCCAAACCTCCTTCTAAGGAGCCTTCCCCCCTTCCCTTACCCCCTTGTTCGCGCCGCCAAACTAAGGTGCACACGGACGTGCTCTTATCCTGTCACTTATCGCCGACCTCCACTCCTCGACCCGCCTCCTCATCTTTACTGCTATTGATACGGGTACTTTGCTGGGGTAGTTTTCGTTCCCATTTCGGCGTGCCGCCGTTGGACGGACCAGACGACGCCAGCTTGCCCTCTGCCCCATGTCGGGCGCATCCCGCTGCAGCCCATCGGCTCGACCTTTCTCCCAGATGTGCGGGGCTCAGGGTCATAGCGTCTTTTAAGGCTGCGTGCTCGGTTGCATGCACAGGGCGCGAGGCACTCGAACGTTAGGCGACGGCAACGAAGAGCACAGGGCACGAGAGGAGGAGGAGGAGGAGGAGGAGGAGGAGGAGGAGGAGGAGGAGGAGGAGGAGGAGGAGGAGGAGGAGGAGGAGGAGGAGGAGGAGGAGGAGGAGGAGGAGGAGGAGGAGGAGGAGGAGGAGGAGGAGGAGGAGGAGGAGGAGGAGGAGGAGGAGGAGGAGGAGGAGGAGGAGGAGGAGGAGGAGGAGGAGGAGGAGGAGGAGGAGGAGGAGGAGGGAGGAGGAGGAGGAGGAGGAGGAGGAGGAGGAGGAGGAGGAGGAGGAGGAGGAGGAGGAGGAGGAGGAGGGAGGAGGAGGAGGAGGAGGAGGAGGAGGAGGAGGGAGGAGGAGGAGGAGGAGGAGGAGGAGGAGGAGGGAGGAGGAGGAGGAGGAGGAGGAGGAGGAGGGAGGAGGAGGAGGAGGAGGAGGAGGAGGAGGAGGAGGAGGAGGAGGAGGAGGCGGCGGAGGCGGAGGTGGAGGAGGAGGAGGAGGAGGAGGAGGAGGTGGAGGGTAGGGGCACAGCTCCTCGGAAGACTATAGGTCCGCAGGTCGAAGCCCGAATGATGCTGATGCTGTTGCTGCTGCTGATGATGATGATGATGATGATGACGCTGATGATTATGATGATGCTGCTGATGATGATAATGATGATGGGGAGGATGATGATGATGATGATCATGATGATGGGGAGGATGATGATGATGATGTTGATTATTCTGATCATGACGCTAATGATGACGACACTGAAGAAGATGACGATATTGATGATGACGACGATGATGGTGGTGGTGATGCTGCTGCTGATAATGATGATTGATACTAACATTTTGATGAACCTGGTGATGCTACTGATGATGCTGCTGATGATGGTGTTGATGTGGATGTGGATGATGATGCTGCTGCTAATGATGATGCTGAAGCTGATGATGCTGATGCTTCTGATAACGATGGTGATGATGCTGCTGATGATAATTATTATGATGCTGCTGCTGCTGATGATGATGCTGCTGCTGCTGATGATGATGATGATGATGATGATGATGATGATGATGATGATGGGCGACAGCTCCTCTGAATACTATAGGTCCGCAGGTCGAAGCTCGAATGATGCTGCTGCTAATGATGACGATGCTGCTGATGATGAGGATCGTGATGGTGATGATGACACTGATGGTGATGCTGATGGTGATGATGACGATGCTGCTACTGTTTCTGCTGATGATGATGACGACACTGTTGCTGATGCTGTTGCTGATGATGATGGTGGTGATGACGACGATGATGACGATGATGATGGTGGTGATGATGCTGCTGGTGATGATGTTGATGATGCTGATGATGCTGATGATGATGATGATGATGATGATGATGATGATGATGATGATGATGATGGTGGTGATCGTGGTGGTGATGATGATGCTTATGACGATTACTGGCGGCGGCAACGCATCATAACATATGTAGCGTAATCTGTGCTCGCTAAGGGACCGTTTCCACGAGAATGAGCGTCCTTGCGCCCGCGAAGCCACGAGCATTCTCGGCCGTGGCAAATATCAAAATGATGGCCCTCCGTGGGAGCTGCTGTGCAGAATAAGGCAGCTCAAACACACGCGCACGCAGGGCCTGCGAACTGCGGACTTGGACGTCTTGACCCACTCTCCAGCCCCGGCTCTTCACCCTGAGCCGTTTTTTTAGCGGCCTCCGGGCCCGGCCAGTGCCCCTGGAGGCCGAGCAATCTGTCAACCGTGCTGTCGCCGTGGGCGCCTGTGATGTGCACGGACGGCGTGCCGCACTCTTGGCCTCACGAGTGGGGCCCGAGTAAAAGGGGTCGAAGCATCGCTCCGCATGGGCGATGCGGCTCGATGTGGATCCCGTTTTGCTCCACGTTGACGTCGCTGATGCATCGCCGACGTCGCCGATGTATCGCCGATGCATCGCCGATGCATCGTCGAGGTGGCTCGATCCTCCGACCTCATCTGCTCGCACCCCACATGGGTCTGGTTTCGGGGCGTACATCGGGCCCCCGGCGTCCGTTCGGGAGGCTCTGGGCAGCCCAAGACGCCCTTCGGCGAGGCGCGGCTACTGGCAAGAACCCAGAGGCTGGAACACTGGCGAGAGCTGACGAAAGTGCCCAGAATGCTTCCTGGAGTTTCGAGGCCTGGAGGCGGCTTCGGGCCCATCTTTTGCATTGGGGGTCTCAAGAACCTGACATCGCTCGGACGTGTGCGTTTTTTCCTCGGCGAGGACCATCGAGGAGCATCCTTGATCATTTGCCGAAGCAATCACGCACGAAACCGAAAAAAAAAAACAGGGAATGGACGTCCGAGCGATGGCCAGCGAATGTGCGCAATCGTTTGTGCAATCGCTCTTGCGGGATACGCACATCGTACACTATCAGCACGTGGCTGCCACGCTCGGGCCGGACGCAAGGGGGGGGGATTGGGAAAGGGGGGGTTACGAAATCCGCTGCATGCAGCTGATTTCGGCACCGCCGCCGAGCCCATTCCTCGATACGTGGCCGCCTCCGGCGCTGGGAGGCGCCGGGAAAGTCAGCTATGTGAGCTGATTCTCACTCTCCCCCTTTGCTATCCCCCCCTTTCGCCCGGCCCGACACGCGCCATGCGCCACAGGATGAGCATTTGAAGTTTTTGTCGGCGACCTCATTACGGAAGTCCCCCCTGTTTGCCCGGAAGCAGACGGAGGCGACCGCCTGCTCGGACCCCCTGGGGCGGGTGGTACGGGGGAGCGGCCTGAACGCAGGGGCGAAGCCACGGGCCCCGAAGGGGCCCTTTTCTCGAGAGGGGAACAAAAACACGCAGACGCAATTCATCGTCGATTCCCCTAGAAGATATGGGAAAAAATGTGGGAGTGGGGGGGAAGACGAAGACCCAGAACAGATGGGAAAATGCGGGGAATCCTGCCATCGGTGTCTATTGGTTTGTGTGTCCCAGGGCCCCTTCCTTCTCTTCACCCCGCATTCAGGTCGCCCCGCATCACCACCCGCCGCCCCATTTAGGTCACCCCCCATCTAGGGCACCCCAAGCGTGAGGCCGCTGCGCCATCTCGCGCAAGGCCCGCTCTTGCTCGCCGCTCCAGTGGAGGCGCCCCTCTGCTCGGACCCCCTCTGGGATGGCACGCATTGCCCTGAGCAGACCCCCGACGCGCGCAGCTTCTCATGCGAGGCCATGGCCTCACCCGCCTCGCCCTTAGGGGCCCGGGCGCATGCCCGCGCAGGCGTTCCGTTCCGTTCCGTTCCTCTGGGATGGCCCGTGCCGCGCCGGGCAGCGCGCGCCCCGTCCCGAGGCCCCGCTGACCCCGCCCGGGCGGCCGACGCTGCCCTGCGAGGCGCGGCCGCCGGACCCCCCGCGCTCTTTCGGCGCCTTCGCCGGGCAGGGGGTGCTCGCCAGGGGGGGCAGTCGGCACAAGCGAAACGGGCACGGAAAGAATGGGTACAGAGACCGACAGGAGTTCCTGTTCATTCTGAACAGGGCTCGCTGTCCGCGCTGCCGCAGACGTTGTCCATTTGAGGCAGACGGCCGCCTGCCCAAGAGCGGCTGCTGTTGGTTCTGCACAGCACTTGTTGTAAGGGCATCGTGCCCATCTTTTCCGTACCCATGGCGGGCGTCCACAAGCAAGAAGTCAGGATCCCAGATCTTTTCGAGTCATAAGCATAATGGCGACAAAGGGTTTTTCGCCAATTTCGTCCTCTGGGGGCCCTCGCCGGGCCTCGGGACCGTCAAGACACGACTCGGGACATCAGGTCTTGCCCACAGCAGGAAACAAGCTCATAGTCTCGACGAACTATTTGTCATATGAATGTCATGCTCATGTCATTGGTGTCCGAGGTGGGCGCCATCGCACATGCGTCCTGGCCTGGGGAGTTGGGCCGGCAGCCGCCCATGCAGCGCGCGAGTCGTTGTATCGTCATTTCCCGCGCAGCCCTGCCACTGCGAAAACGCATATATCAGCTGATGTCTCTGAGGTACATCGCTCATGCTCCTCGCGCGTGTTGCGCGCATGTTTCGTATTGCGCGCCCAAGCTTCGGCGCTACGCGCTGCGCGCCGTGCCATGCGCCGTTGCATTGCAAAGCATAGTGTTGCATCTGCCACGTGCGCGTGGACACCGAAGGCACGTACCCCATGTCCATGGCGCACGGGCACCCGAAACACCTCCGCGACATAGCCCCCGAAGTCAGGCGGCACATCAGCTTCAGCGGCATGGCCTTCTCTCGGTTCCAGGGTCGCGGGGCGTGGTGCGCGTGGCATCTTCTCGACGCCACTCGGGGGGGGGGCGCGGGGGGTGGTTTCTGAGCGCGGTCTCCATCCGCCCCAGGGTCGCAAGGCGCGGGATGTTTTGCATTTTTCTCGACATCAGAGGTGGTGCGGAGGGGAGTCGTCCTTGAGCGCGGAGGATTTGGTGGAGTGGAAGGGACGCACGGGGGGGGCAGGATGGGGGCGAGGATGACGTGGAGGAAGAAGCAGAAGAGGAGGGGGGAATGGGGGGGAGGGTCGATGAGAGGCGGTCGAGAAAAACGAAGGGGGACGAGGAAAATGAGGGTGATGGGGGGATGGGGGGGGGGGGGGGGAATGGGGAACATCATGCGGGGGAGGGGAGGGGGAGGAGTGCGAAGAGGAGGTGGAGGATGGGGGGGGGGAATGGGGAACATCATGCGGGGGAGGGGAGGGGGAGGAGCTAAGGGCTAAGGGCCGTCTTGCGGCATCTTGGGGGTCTCCTGATCCGGCGGCCGTCTTGGCGGCCCCCAGGGCCATCTCGAGGGCATTTGGGGCCGTGCTGGGGCTTCTTGCGCCCCCCAAGCATACATGATGGGGTTGTCCGGGCCCCTGAGGTGCGTCGGGGAGCTCGTAGGGGGTGGGCCCCGTCATTCAACGAGAATTTTGACCTTGGGGGGGGGTGGACCAGGATGGGGAAAAAACACAAACACAGATACTCGGCGATCCCCAGGGAAAAAATGGAAGATATGGGAAGTGGTGGGGAAGGCACGAACCCAGAAAATATACGAAAGTATGGGGAATCCTGTTATTTGTGTGTCCCAGGGCCCCCTCAGTGGAGAGGGGATGGGGGACGCCCGTGCGTCTCGCGCACCCGTGGCGGGCCCCCCCCCGTGCCGTGGCCAGGGTTTCACCGTGCCGCGTCGGGGCTCTCCTGGGGCGCTTTAGAGCAATCTCGGAGAGTTCGTGGGCTGTTTTGGGGCCGTCGTCAGGTTTCCTTGGGGCCGTGTCGGTGGCGTTATGGAATATCTTGGGTCCCTTTCGGGCCGTCGTTGGGCCCTTCTTGAAGGCCCCTGGGCTGTCGAGGGCTTCCTGGAAACCGGCTGGGCCCTCTTGGGGCGCCAGAACTTGGAAAAGTTCGGTTGGCCGCAATCAGTCTTGCATTGCAAGCTTACGTCGTCCCAGTGCTTTTCGTTATGTTGCTGCCTTTGACCTTTGCTGCCTTTGCTCGCTGCTTCATCCGCGCGTTAACCGTGGCCCGTGTTTGTTACCGGTGAGTTTCTGGTTTCTGCGTAATGCTATTATTCATTTTCTTGGTACGAGCCTTTTTCTGCGCCGTCCTGTTTCTGTTTGCTGAACTCTTGTTCTCGCGACTATCAGTGGCTTCTATATTTCTCCAGCGCGTATCGCCCTTACCGCTTTATCATTCGCCCTTGGTTAGACCAGCGACATGGATGTTTTTTTTTTCACCTAGTGTCTTCTTACCACTGGGCATGGAGCGTCTCGTGGGCACGCATGTCATATTCACACTTTTGCGTTTACATCGTTGTTGTTCCTTGCATTTGCGTTCGAAGTACGAGACATTTTGCAACACGTTTTGTCGTCGAATGCTTCGCTGGCTAAGCGCCACGCCGAAATGATACGAAACCGGTCCTGGGGAATGGGTCGAGACCCTGGGGGAAATCAGGGTAGCGCGGCGCGGGAATCCTGCCTAGACATGCTCGCGTCGTGGAAGAATCAGGACGGGAGTTTGGTAGTTTTCGCCCTCTGGGGGCCCTTACGAGCACTCAGGGCCGCGAAAAACTATGCAGGACGCAAAGCCAGTCCCGGGGAATCTGTCAGGACTTCCTGGGGCCGCGCATTGGAACAGGCAGGGCGTCGCGTGACTTGGCAGTGGCGCTCGGCCCATCCCGCCACCGTGCCTCGGCTGTAGGTTAGAGGCCTCCTGGGACCCTCGTGGCTCGTCTTGGGGCCCTCTGCGGCCCGAAAAACGTCCCGGGCGCGCCGAGAATCCTGGGAGGCTTGAGAAATTGGGGGCCGGGCCTGTCAAACGATCTCCAGGATTGAGGGACTGAGCAAGGGCCCTGAGGACACTCCAACTCGTGCCTCGCAGGCATGGTGGCGGACCTCCGCCGTATCTGGAAGAACCTCGAGATCCTTGTTCTCAGTTGTTCGAGCCGGGCGTTTCCGCCCGGCCTCGTGCCCCCTTGCCCTCACATATCGACCCGGCCCCATGCAGGGCGCAGAAAGGTGGGGTTTGGGGGTTCTAGCCGTTATTTTGACGATGTTGCAATTTTCCGAGACGTCGGATCTTAGGGAGCATCCTTCGTCGGGGCTGGCCATCACCATCGACCACACCGCCACAGACCAGTCCGAAGGTCCCCGACCCCCCGAATTTCGGGTTGTGGGGTGTCCGGCTTTCAATGTGTTTTCAGCATGTTCTGAAGAGTTCTCCCCCTGGAACTCGACAAGCCCACCGGCGACTTCGGGTTGGCTCGGGGTGGCCTGGTGGGCTGTCGGACCAAAGGAGTGCGTTAGGTTCGTGTTGTACCGACGCGGCAGCGACCCTGCCGCGGGCGTTCAAGGTCAACGCCGCCAGTGACGGAGGATCGGCCACTTCACAACGACCTGGCGATCGAAATGCCGCCGATCGTTCAAGGCTGGACGATCCGCGCGGCGCCACCACCCAAGGCTGGGGTCGTCACGACACGAACCTGCCGTGCTGGCCATCCGGCCCTCCTCGGTTGTCACGGCTGGCCGCGCCGTCTGAACTCGTCCTTGGCCTTCGCACCGACAGCCTTGACGATGGGGCGACCAGCTTGCCTCGCACCTCGCGCTTCTCAGGACCGGCTGCTGGTGAGACTTGGCATGGCTCGGACGAGCTGTTTCTCTTCGACGAGGACCATCGAGGAGCATCTTGGATCATCTTGCCGAACAAAAATCACGCACGAAACCAGCAGTGTACGGGGAGTGGACGTCCAAGCGATGGCAAGGAGAGGGTATACAAAAAACGATCATGATGCTCGAATGAACTCGGCATGAACATTGAACTTCGGAGCCCCTTTTGGATTTTATGGATCTGCGCCAGGCCCCGCTGCCGGCGCCTCCGACGCCGCCCGTGGCGCGCTCCGCGCGCCAGGGAGTTGGGGCCCAGCGCAGATCCAAGAAGCCCGCGTCGACCTCCGACAGTTTATTCTTGAGGGGGGCCCAGCGCAGATCCAAGACACCTGCGTCGACTTCCGACAGTTTATTCTTGTGCCGTTCTTTTATTGATCTGGTCCAAGATTTCTACGGCCTCCTGTTGCTCCACACGGGCTCCAGGAACGAGGGCTGCCAGATACTCAGGAAGTTTTTGGACGTGCCCTGAACCAACCCTATCTTGACACCGTTCCCGTCCTGAGTCGCTGCCTGCGTGGCGGTGGTCAGCGCTACCGTTGAGGTTACGAATGTTTCGCCTGTCCCCCCCTGGAATTGCAAGTGTTTCTGCCTGTCCCCCCCCCAGGGTGGGGTTTGGGAGTGACTCCGGCTTGAGGCTGGCATCTCCTTGTCCAGGGGCCGTCCAGCGCGGCTCACCTCTGGCCTGGGGTTCTGCTAACCTTTTAAGTCGGGCCTGTCCCTCTACAGGAGGAAAAATCAAAAACAGTTCAAAGATAGTCAGTGGACGATTTTTTTTTGTCAATTTTTGAGCATTTTGGGGGTATTTTTCGAGGATTTTTAATTTTTCGCCCAAGATCCCCCTGTAGGGGGACAGGCCCGACCTAAGCCAACCTCCGAGATCCTCTGGCGGATCCGGGTTTGGGAGCCCCGTGGGCCCGATCCCCCCCCGCTGACCGGGTTTGGGAGCTGCTTCGTGTCCGGTTCGTGAGCGGGCTGGCTGGCCCAGGCAGCGTTGGCGTGAGCCAGCTGACGCGATGCGGTTCCTGCTGCGCTGCAGTCGAAGATGCTTACCCCGTCGGGCTCTCGCCACACTCGAGACCCCAGCCACCCACCGGTAAGTGGCCGACGGCTCGCGCTTCAAGACCCGTCCACCTCGCGCACGCTGTTCTGCACCCCGTCTCGGTCGTTTCTCCCAGCCCGATGCCGCACCAGCCCGATGCCGCATGGCGTCCCCTCGACGCACGATGACCACATCCGCAGAGTTCGCCGCAACGGCGGGGGCGTGCGTACACCTCACTGTAGGCATCTTGGCCCCGAGCGCTGAAGTGATGAGGCCAGACCAGAGTTACTGAACTCTCCGGGGGTCATTGCCACGCTGAAAACATCTTTCGGAGGTGGATGGACCTCCTACCCTGACACCTCGATTAAGGAATTGGCCGTTTCCTGTTCGCGAGAGGGCGTCGCGGCCGACATTTTCGCGGGTCCAGGTCCGTCGGTTTCGGCCCCAGGCCGTTCTCACTAAATGAAGGTTTGCGAAAGGGCGGTTCGTCCACCGCCGACTCTTGGGAGCCCTCAAACCAGTTGATGAGATGTCAGGTGGTGACCTGGCACCCCCCGATGTCTCCGCCTGATGCGAGCGTGGTTTCGACGGGGGCCCTCCGCGGCTGGTGCGCCGCTCTGCTCCCAGCCGCGGTTGGAAGGGCGCACCGGCGCGGCGGCCCGTGGCAGAGCGCCCGCCTCCCCCCCACGGAGGCAGCCACCGCCGGGCTGCCCAGCCTGCAGGCAGCCCGGAGCGCCCGCCCCGCCGCAGGGAGAGGAGGTGTCGGGGGGAACGATATGGGGGGGGGGGCAGGCATAGGGGGGGATGCATCGACCCCGAATCTCCCTCCTGCTCCTCCTCCTCCTCCTGCTGCTCCTCCTCCTCCTCCTCCTCCTCCTCCTCCTCCTCCTCAATCCTCCTCCTCCTCCTCCTCCTCCTCCTCCTACTCTTGCCTCCTCCTCCTCCTGCCCTCCTCGGAGGTTGATTAAGCAGGGGCAACGATAGGGGGGCAGGCATAGGGGAGGATGCATCGACCCCGAATCGCCCATTGATTGCCGAGAAGGGCCCGATAGCCCCAGCCCGCCCAGGAAGGTGCGGTTTCGCTGTCGGGGGCCCATCGCCGATCCATCGGCGATGTATCGCCGATTCCATGTCGATGCGTCCCCCCCTGTGCCAGTCCCCCTATCGTTGCCCCTCAGGGTGTGGGTGTGAGGGAACCGGCAGGCCACAGGTAATCACAGCCAGGAGACTTTCTTCTTCGTCTTCGGGCGACAACGTGCGTGACTGGGGGGCCCATCGCGTCAGGATTCGCGTCAGCGTCGCTTGGGGAGGAATGGCCGACTCTCAGACGGCGCAGGCGCGACTCCTGACGTGACCACAAGGTTAAATCGGGCCTGCAGGAGGAATTTTCAAGAATAGTCGAACAATTGTCAGGCGACGATTGTTTCAGTATTCTTTGACCATTTTGGAATATTTTTTGAGTATTTTTTTCCGTGAGGCTTAACCATGAGGGAGGGGGGGGGCCAGTCACGGGCGTTGTCGCGAATGATATGAGGAACCCAGACCTCCGACGCTGGGATTTTTTTCACAACGTCGACACCCTTGGTCTGGACCCTTTCCCCCGGACCGGTTTTTCATCCCGGATCGTTTGCTGATGCTCCTGAGGGCTGATTTTTTCACAACGTCGGCCCCCATGGTCTGGACCCCTTCCCCCCGACCGGTTTTTCATCCTGAATCGTTTTCTGATGCTCCTGAGGGCCGGGAAGGCCCCCCGGAGGCCGAACATTAGGAAAAACCTACCGTCGTGATTCTTGTCACAGCGCGAGGAGATCTGGGAAGAAGGACCCCCCTCGGGATCGGCAGGGGCATGCCTGCTGTTCCTTGCGGGAGTGCCCTTCCGTGCGGCTGGCTCCCCCGGCGCTCCTCGTGCACCCCGCCGCGTTCGTGGGGCCCAGACATGGGCTCCATTCCTCTCTCGGCGCTTCTCTTTCGTGGCAGCCCCGGTGTCTACTGATGGGAGCCTCGAGAGGCGACATTGAAATCAGCTTTTCCTGCATTTGGACCGCATTTGGCCCTGTCTCCTGCTCCTCCTCGCCCTCTCCCTGCTCCTCCTCCCCCTCGCTCTTCTTTTTGTCTCCCTTGTGAGCGGGCGAATCTGGTCCAAATCCGGTCCCACATGTGTTCCAAATCTGGCCCAAATCCAGCCCAAATCGGGCAGCGCCGGGGGCCACGTAGGCTCCCATGGAATAGACACCAAGAGCTCCGAGATCCGACGTCGTCACGAAAAAGTGTAACACCGCGAACACTCAAGACCGGAGCCCCATACCCCATCATTCTGCGCCGTGATGTGCGATGGCCCTGGGGCCTGGTGCCAGACGAACTTTGTGCGTCGGCGGCTAGGCAGAGGGTGACTGCGCTGGCGATGAGAGGCTGAAGCGGGTATGCCGTTGGAGCGACTTGTGCCACCGTGCAAGAGGAGGAGCGGGGGGAGGGCGCGGCCGACAAAGGGAGGACGGAGTGAACGGCTCTGGGGACGGATCTCTCCGCGGAACCAGACGAACACGCCCAGTGTCACGCCGCATCGTCGATGCATCGGCGATGCGGCTCGATATGGAGCCCGATTTCCTTCACGCCGACGTTGCCGATGCGTCGCCGATGCGTCGCCGATGCGTCGCCGATGCGTCGCCCATGCATCGCCGATGCATCGCCGACGTGTCGGCGAACACGCCCTGTGATGTCCCTGGGGCCCGGAACCAGACGAAAACGCCCAGTGTGAACATTTCCAGCGCCCAGATCTCAGGGCTCCTTTCTCGCAGCAGTCTGATCGCAGTGCGGGCAGCCCCGCCCCAGGCCGATGTGTCCGGCCCGTCGGCGCCCTGTCTTGGCCGAGGAGAGTCGGGCATGTCCTCCTACAGGGGGATTTTGGACGAATCATGAAGAATAGAAAACAATCAAAACATCCTCCCCAGACTATGTTTGGACTATTTTTAAGTCGGGCCCGTCCCCCGATAGGGGGATTTTCCAGTAAAAATTGGAAATACCCGCAAAATAGTCAAAAAATAGTCCAAAAATAGTCTGGGGACTATTTTTTGAGTATTTTTTACCTTTTTGGGGTATTTTGGGGTTATGTTTTATTTTTTCGTCGAAAATCCCCCTGTAGGGGGACACGCCCGACATAAGACTATTTGTGAATATTCCTCCTGTAGAGGGACATGCCCGACCTGACACTGAGACCAGGCGGGCCTCGGCCGTGGCCGGTGTGCATGTCTTGCCACGAGGGAAGCGGCGGGTCCCGAGGGAAACGGGTCCTGAGGGTAACCGTCGAAGCACCGAGGTTCGAAGTTTTCAGATGTTCGGAGGTGGACAGACCTACACGTCGATTAGCGAATTGGCCGTTTTCGGCTCGCGAGAGGGCGTCGCGGCCGTCATTTTTTGCGGGGCCAGGCCCGTCGGTTTCGGTCCCAGGCCGTTTTCACTAAGGGGAGGTCTACTAAAGAGAGGTTTGTCCACCGCCGAAAGCACCGAGGTTCGAAGTTTTCAAATGTTTTCGTGAGTTTCTGAAGGTTCCCTAGCTTCGGGGTGCTCTTCTGCAGCTGCGCCTCGCCCAGGGCGTTCCAGGGGTGCCTTGACTGTCCCGAACGGCCGCCGGAGACCCGAGTTATGGCCCGAAAACCAAGCGACCCATGAAGCAAGCGGGTTCTCACAGGAAACGGGTCCTGAGGTTCTTTGCCATTTTCACGCTCTCGGGGCCCTCCACGGGCCCCGTGAATGTCCAAAAACGACCCAGGGTAGAAATCTCTCCAGTCCTGGGAAAAGGCCCCCTTGGGTCCAGGACCCGTTTCCCTAAGGACCCGCTCGGAATTGGGTTGATTGCGCCAACGTTGGTGCGCTAGCTGCCCGCGTCAGCTGCCCGCGTCAGGCCGCACGTACGCGTTCTCGCCTCCGATGCCGCATGCCACGCTGGCGGCCTGCGTAGGCCTCGGTGTGAAGTCGCTTTGCCATCTCGCGCAAGGCCCGCCTCTCTTCGTCGCCCAGCCAGCCTCTCCGTGGCCCGTCCAGTGGGGCCGCTCTCTGCGCCGGCCGTGCCGTCGGCTCCTCCAGGCGGGGGGGAGCTCTTGGGGCGCGGATTGCACACGTTGGATGTCGTCGTCGTCGTCGTAGTCGTAGTCGTCGTCGTCGTCGTCGTCGTCGTCGCCGTCGTCGTCGTCGTCGTCGTCGTCGTCGTCGTCGTCGTTGTCGTTGTCGTTGTCGTTGTTGTTGTGATTGTGATTGTGATTGTTGTGGTTGTTGTGGTTGTTGTTGTTGTTGTTGCTATTGTTGCTGTTGTTGCTGTTGTTGTGATTGTCGTTCTTGTTGTTTTTGTTGTGGTTGTCGTTGTTGTCGTTGTGGTTGTGGTTGTCGTTGTCGTTGTCGTTGTCGTTGTCGTTGCCGTTGTCGTTGTCGTTGTCTTTGTCGTTGTCGTTGTCGTTGTCGTTGTCGTTGCCGTTGTCGTTGTCGTTGTCCTTTGTTGTTGTTGTTGTTGCAGTTGTTGTTGTTGTTGTTGTTGTTGGAGTGGTTGTTGTTGTTGTTGTCGTCGTCGTCGTCGTCGTCGTCGTCGTTGTTGTTGTTGTTGTTGTTGTTGTTGTTGTTGTTGTTGTTGTTGTCGTCGTCGTCGTCGTCGTCGTCGTCGTCGTCGTCGTTGTTGTTGTTGTTGTTGTTGTTGTTGTTGTTGTTGTTGTTGCTGTTGCTGTTGCTGTTGCTGTTGTTGTTGTTGTTGTTGCTGTTGTTGTTATTGGAGTGGTTGTTGTTGTCACCAGACATTCGAAGGATTTGTTCGATCCCAGCGTTTTTCCCCTGATTTCGGCAGGCCGTTTTAGCTCCCCCGGGGCCGTCATATTTGTGCCTGGGACGAACTGCTCCCAGGCAGGTGATCAAAACCTCTGGGACGTGGATTGTCGGGCGGAGGAAGGACGGGATGCATTATTCCAGAGCGTTCTGTAACGCTCTCAGACCGTTCTGGAACTCTCTGGCAAGGCCGCGGCGTCCGATGCTTCCTCCAGAGCCGCCCGATCTCAGAGATCCCGATCTGTCCCGATAAGATGTTGGGCCCGTTCTGGCCTCGTCTTACTCGGGGGTGCGGATTGGATTAATCACATCGTCGGATGCTTGGGTCGACAGTGCGCCCCCCTCCCTCTTCTGGCCCTCGTCTGGCCCTCTTCTGGCCCTCCTCCTCCTCCTCCTCCCCCTCCTCCTCCTCCTCCTCCTCCTCCTCTTCCTCCTCCTCCTCCTCCCCCTCCTCCTCCTCTTCCTTCTCCATGCCATGCTTTTGAAGAGGACCTTCCCGATGGTCTTCTCGTGCTCCGCGGCCTTTCGTGGGCTCAGCCACTTGGAGCTGGCGGAGCAGCTCGATAGTCGCTGTCGCAGGGCCCCCCCGTCGGAGACAGCGAGTGGGGCCACGGAGCGGGGAAGCGCTGAGCACACAGGGCCGCCAGCTGAGCGACGAAGAATCACTCGGTGGCGAGCGAGGGGGGGGGAGTGAAGAGGGGCGGGCCTTCTCAGATGGCTGGGGAGCCCCCCTGGGCTTCTGAGAAGTTTTCTGAGTCTCTCCCGAAGGCGCAGGAGACCAGACAACTTCCCAGACAGCGCGAGGGCTTCCAAGAAGCCCCGCCGCCTTCTGAGAAGACCTTCTTCTTCTCAGTTCCCCCCCCGCTCGCCACCGGAAAACGTTTTCGACTGCGCCGACATTCACGCGTAAGCTGCCCGGTTAAGGTCGCGCGTAAGCGCCTTCGTCTCCAATGTGGCGTGCCGCGCTGGCGGCCCGCGCAAGCTGCTACGTGTGGTCGCTATGCCATCTCGCGTAAGACCCGTTTCTTCTCGTTGCTCAGCTGGAGCTCTGGTGCCACAGCTCCCTGCCGGCCCGTCCGTGATGGCTGTCCGCCCGCATCACCAACCCCTGGGAGGTCAGAGTTAACATCTTCGCTGATATATCCGTGGCCGACGACCGGTCCATTCCGGCAGAATCTGAGGGAGGAGGGAGGTGAGGAAGCAAAGAAATGAGGGAGGAGGGTTGCCGCTGCAGGTGACGCTCTCAGCATGGGGATGGTTTTCAGTATGACCTGTTCATCTCGGTTCTTTCCTGGGACCGGCTATACCTCTCCAGGTGTAGCGCTTCAAATGCTGGTTGCAGCACTCTGTCTTTCTGGCAGAATCAGGTGACTGGTAGTAGTGCTCTTCGTGCTTGCTGGATGTTTTTGTGCATCCTGGGGGAGGGCACCCTCGAATGCTCTGAGTGTTTTGACCGGCGGAGGGTCTCATGTTCTTGGAGGATGTTCTTCTGTCCTATGTCCGGCCGATCCTGGGCTTAATCTGGGCTCGTGCGGCTCGATGGCCTCTCATCGGGCTCAGTAGCTCCACTGGGCGTGCAACGGGAGGCGGCCCTCCGTGAGATCCAGGCGCTGCAACTCTTCACGCTGGGCATTCTCGCTCGGTCTCGATCCCCGGGACTATCACCGATCGAGCCGGCTCGGACAGTGCTGCAGAAAGATCGAGTCCAGGGCTCAGGCCGTTTTTCTGTGACGATGCTGCAGCAAGGACCGCGCCCAACGCTGTTGTCGAGCTCGGTTTCGGCCCCTGTTCTGTTTTTCGTCCGGTTCGTTGTTTCGCCGTGCTTCGTGTCGGCTTAGTCTTCGTTTGGCACGGGTTTCGTTCTCGAGTCCGCGCTTGCTCTAAACGTTCGGCCTCGTTCTTCTGTTTTCTCGTTCTGAACTCCAGCGCGTTTTGGACATCGCTCTGCTTCGGTCGCCGTGTTGCCATCTTTCGTGCTGTCGGCTCCCAGGAGGTGGGCCTGCCCCCCGCCCGCCCCCCGTGCGCGCGGGAGGGGAGGGCCGGCGCCCCGCCCCCGCCCCCGCCCTTGCCTCCTCCCCCCCTCTCCTCCCTCTGCTGCTTCGGGTCGGCCGCGGAGGCCGTCGGGGGCGGCTCCGCCCCCCCCCCCCCTCCCTTCCCGCGGAGGCCGTCAGGGGCGACCCCCCCCCCGCGCGGAGGCCAATCTGGGCCGGCCGCGGAGGCTGTTGGGGGCGCCCTCCCCCCCCTGCCGCCCCCTCCCTCCGAGGCCTGGACTTCTAGATTCAGGAGGGAAAGAAGCACACCGACACAATTCATCGTCGACTCCCCAGAAAATATGGGAAAATATGGAAAATGGGGGGGAAGACAAAAACCAGAAAATATAGGAAAATATGGGACATCTTTTTATTTAATCGCTTCGCTCATTCCGCCGGCCCATATTGTCGCACCGTTGTGGGCTAGCCGAGTTTTGGGGCCTCTTGGGGGCCGTTTTGGGGCCTCTTGGGGCCTCTTTTGGGCCTCTTGGGCGCCTCTTGGGGCGTCTTGGGGGCCTCTTGGGGGCCTCTTGGGGCCTTTTTGGGGCCTCCTGGGCGCCTTCTGGGGCGGAGGGCTCGATTTTTCAGTTCTCGGTTCCCCTCTTGAGCCCCTCTTGGGCCCGTCTTGGGGCCTCTTGGTCCGTCTTGGGCGGCACTTGGGCCGTCTTGGGGGCCCTCCTGGGCCGTTCCGGGGCCGTCTTGGGAGCCTCGTGGGCCGTCTTGGAGCGGTCTTGGGGGCCTCTTGGGCCGTCTTGGAGCGTCCGGAAGCCGAAAAAGCCAGAACGCAAAAAACATAGAAAAAACAATGAAAATCAACGATTTTGGCCTCTTGGGGCCCTCTTCGGAGGCCTCTTGGAAGGCCCTTGGGGCGTCTTGGAGGCCTCTTGGGCTGTCTTGGGGCCCTGTTGGGCGTCTTCGGGCGATCTTTGGCCGTCTCGGGGCCCTCTTGGACCGTCTTGGAGGCTTCTTGGGGACCTCTTGGCCCGTCCTGGGGCCCTGTAACAGCACTCCGGCATCTCTGACCCGACCTTGCCGGGACCTTGCCGGGACCTTGCCGGGACCTTGCCGGGGTACTTTTCGTCCGGGGACCCCCAGGGGCCGCCCCGCGCGCGCGAACTAGAAATACTGTTAACCAGGTACCGGAGATCTTAGCACGCCCTGGCCCGTTGGGCCGGCGAATTTGTGTGTATTTAGTTGTGTGTCCTGCCTGGGGCCCCTTCATAGATCACCATCGGCTTGAGCGTTGCTGCTCCGAGAGCCTCGTGAGGCGGGAGCCGGGCCTCGCTCCACCTCCCCCTTGCCGCGCGTGAGGCGTCGAGTCCACCCTGGGCTTCGGCGCGGGCGCGGCGGCCGCCGTGGTGACCCGGGGGGCGGGATTCGGCCTGAGAGTCAGAGGAGGCCAAGGTAGCGATGCCTCCTCCCCCTCCTCCTCCACCTCCTCCACCTCCTCCTCCTCCTCTCCTCCTACCCTTCCATCGTTTTCCCCTCTTTTGGGGGCCTCTTGGGAGGCCCTCGTCGCCACCGCTGGGTGCGCCGGGAAATTCTGGTCCGGGCGCATCCCGGGAGAGGTCCAGGGAGTAGCGCTACCCGGACACTTTGTTGGTTTCCCGAGGGAGGGGCGAGCCCAAGACTTGCTCGGATCGTGGAGGAAGTCGCCACGGAAGGTTCCTGCAGGCGTGCACACCGATCGTGGGCCCGGGATTGGGGCCCAGCCCTACGGCAGCTGGCTCCTGGCGCTCTTGCTTTTGCCTCGTCCTCCCGCCCCACCGCAAGCAAGGTCCCATGCCGCGCTCGGCGGCTGGAGCAGCTGCCAGGGTGGCTTGGCATCGCTCGGACGTGTGCATCTTCTCTCTCTCCGCGAGAACCATCGAGGACCATCGAGCAAACAAAAAGCACGCACGAAACCGACAAGTGCACGGGAAGTGGACGTCCGAGCGACGGTAAGGAGGGGGGAGCGGAGGTCGGAGCCGAGCAGCTCGGGCGACGAGGAGGGGGAGGAGGGGGAGGAGGGGGAGGAGGGGGAGGAGGAGGGGGAGGAGGGGGATGAGGGGGTGGAGGAGGAGGAGGAGGAGGAGGAGGAGGAGGAGGAGGAGGAGGAGGAGTCCACTGCTCCCCCTGGCCAGGCCCTCCCTGGGCCCAGGAGCTGTGCCCGCACGCCCTCCGGGCCAAGCCAGGAGGGCGTGGCGTACACACCGCTGCATCAAGCAGTGACGAAGCGTCCCGGCGTGCCTATAGCCCTACCAAACAAAGTTCTAAGAACCTGTGGTGGTTTCCACGAAATGTTCTTAGAACGTTTCTGGCTGGGACTGTCCTGTTTTATCGCATCGGGCTTATGTTCTAAGAACATTGTTTTGGTTCGTAGAACATTTTTGGGTTCTAAGAATATTTCGTGGTAGGGCTATAGGAATGCCGCGACGGTCGGTCCCTGCTCAAGCTGCTGGGCCCAGGGTGGGCCTGGCCAGTGGGGGCAGTGGACACGTGCAGATCTCGTCGCCCCAGAACGGCAGCTCCTCGTCGCCGCGATCTGCCCTGGGGATCTCTGGAGATGCTTCGATCCATCCGGAGGCATCTCGATCAGCGTAGTTTACCACGAGTTATCTGGGCTGACCCCAGCATGGGCTGAACAGAAACTTTCGAAGGTCCGCGCGGGTCGTTCTGAGCTGAGCCTCCCCGGCGGTGCCTCCGGTCTCGGTGGGGTCCTCGCCGGGCCCCGGTGGACCGTCAACAAAACGACTCGGGGATGAGAAGCCTGGCCCTTTCAGTCAAGGGAGGAAAAAACACCCAGAACCGACAATTGTTTTTTACCAAACTAGGGGGCCACATGCGAACCCTACCCCTACCCCCCACGATTTCTGAGGGGGAGGGTGGGGTTCACTTCGTCCGGGAGCTCCCGAGCGAAGTGAACCCCACCCTCCCCCTCAGAAATCGTTGGGGGTAGGGGTAGGGTTCGCATCTGGCCCCCTAGTCAAGGGAGGAAAAACCACCCAGAACCGACAACTGGTTTTTACCAAACAGCCCTGGGCGTCAGCTCTGCCCTGTTCGATTCCTTCCTGGGGCGCGTCTGCCAAACGTCAAGGGAGGAAAAACCACCCAGAACCGACAACTGGTTTTTACCAAACAGCCCTGGGCGTTTACTGCACAGCTCTGCCCTGTTCGATTCCTTCCTGGGGCGCGTCTGCCAAACGACTTCGCGTGTCGTGGTGGGTAATTACTATTCAGGAGGGAAAAGCACACAGACACACTGAATCGTCGACTCCTAAAAAAATACTGGAAAATGTGGGAAGTGGGGGGAAGACAAAGACCCAGAACATATGGGAAGATATGGGAAATCCTGTTATTGTGTATTCATTTGTGTGTCCCAGGGCCCCTTCAGATATATTGGGGGTGGGCTTTTTGGCCTCGGGTCAGACTCGGACGAAGGGGTCCTCTGCAAAGGGTGCCGCAACCACGTACGCAGCAGCTCGCGCAACCGTTCGTGCCGGATCGGGCATGGCAGTTCGAGCATGTGCAGTCGGGGCGCTGGAACCTCACACGCTGCGTGGTGCTAGCGCGGCGTCGCCTGCCCTTGGCGGCATATGATTTTGAAGCTGATTTACGTACGGGCATAAGATGTTACTTAACCCGAGAAAGCATTTTCGGTGCGCTCAAACGACGGAGAAGATAGTGGTCCACCCAAAGCAAACCATGCTGGTCGACACGTACAAGTGATTTTGTGGCACTCTCAACAACTACGACGACGGTGGCATCGAGCGGACGTTGGGGAGGGGCTTGGTATTCTTTAAGTTCCGCACCTTGCCCAAGGTTGTCCTTCAGTTTTCGATGGGAAGTCGAAGGTTGACTTATGAAAAAAGGGCCTCGTTCCTTATTTTGGGGTTCCTGAGGTCAACGCCTCGACTGCAGGACAACCAATGAACGCACATCGGTTCTTTTCTCTCGGTTCTTTGCTTCTTTGGCGCCCTCTCGGAGGGCCTCCTGGGGCTTTCTTGGGCCGTCTTCGGAGCCCCTGGGCTTGCTTTAGGCAGTCCGCCGAAAGGCAGATGGGTCCGCCGGGGAAGTCGCCCAGCTTCGGCTTTGGGACCCTTCGCTGGATGCGGGCAGAATGTGTTGCATGTGGCGGTGTTGGTCCGCGGGAGCGGGCATTTTTTGCGACTCCAGTACTCGGGGGTGGACAGAACCCCCACCATGACGCGCCGATTCATGAATTGTCCGTTTTCGGTTCTCGAGTGGGCGCCGCGGCCGTCATTTTCCAGGCTTGCGCCCACCAGGTTTTAGCCCGATGGCGTTTTACTAAACCACGTTTTACTATAAGGGGTTCTGTCCATCCCCGAATTACAAACAAATCTTGGCCCGGAACCAGCCCTGGGGAAATGGTCGTGGCTTCCAGGGACCGCGTACAGTCAGGACGCTGAAGTTAGGGGGCCACATGCGAACCCTACCCCTACCCCCCACGATTTCTGAGGGGGTGGGGTGGGGTTCACTTCGCTTGGGAGCTCCCGAGCGAAGTGAACCCCACCCTCCCCCTCAGAAATCGTGGGGGGTAGGGGTAGGGTTCGCATCTGGCCCCCTAGTCAGGGCGATGAAGTAGGGACCAGTCTGCGTTCGAAGGGGCTCGATGTTCCTTGGGCTCTTCTGTGGCGGCTCCTCCAGTCCTCCTCGTCCACGTTTGCGCTCCTGTGGCCGAAGAGGCGCTTCGTTCCTTGTGTGGCGTTCCTCATGTCAACAGCGGGCCCCAGGACGTCGAGCCCTAGTTTGAGGGCTCGTTCCTGGGGGCCCCGCCCGCGCCTCTCTGCATGACATTCAAATCACGGGTGGGTCCGCTCACCCTCGAAGTGCTAAAAGCAGCCCACCGGCTGTATGGAACAAGTGAAGGCATGACATGTCTGGAGAGCCGGGTCGGACGAAAGGCGTGGATAGGGAAAGGGGGGGTACGAACCCTCATTTGCGTGAGCTGATTCGCTAACCCTCCCTTTGCTGACCCTGCCTGGCGGCGCCTTCGGCGCCGCCCCTGGCTCGCTTTGCGCGCCAGGGAGGGGGCCCAGCGCCGATCCAGGGTATCTGCGGGTGCACCCGAAAAGGTACGAGTTCGATGTAGGCCTTCTCTGGAAAGAGAGGTGCAGACATCCATCGTCGGGGACGCAGAGCGCGATGGCAGGTCTTCCCCAAGTCTTCACGCTTCGCGTTTCCCCGCCAGCGTCCGTAGCCTTCTGGCTCAAGCGCAGGGAGAAGCCTCCCTCAGGCGGACCACCCCATCGGAAATTCTGCCAGCGGAGTGCCCGAATCGGCGGCCATGCGGGGGCCCGGGCCGAAACCGGCAAGGCGAGGAGCTGCGCCGCAGCCGAGGGCCAGGGCGGCAGTGGCGGGCCGCGTGCGACCGCGTGCGCGGTCGAGGGCCACGGCGGCGCCCCGGCAGTGCGCGGTGGACTGGGGCGCCCCGCGCCAGCGGTCCAGAGCGACACTGCTCAACGCGGTGCTGCTGGCGACGGCAACCGCGGTCCCAAGTCCTGCGCCGACCTCGGCAGTATGACCCGACGGGTATTCAGTTTCACACAACGGGTATTTGGCGGACAACACTGCTCGGCCAGATGGTGATTCTTTTGCCAGCACGTGCGCAACTCTTCGCACGCACAGTTCATCGTGCACAGCCTTCAGCAATTTTGTCCAAGCGCGAGCTGGATCTTATGGACATTGTTATCACTACTTTGGATCACTGGGGGCAGAAACCAGCTTGGACAGCACCGATAATATCGCATGTTTGAAGGATGTGTTTAGTCTACATACGGAAGACGCCATCTGTTCAAATCGTGGTTCTCAACGAACGTAGGCATAGACAACATTGACGCTTGCGCGAGCTATGTGCATGGGACGGATGGTGCGATTGCGTCCCGCAAACAAACGGCGATTGCACAATTCATGCGGAAGCGGGCTATCGCGTATATGTGCTTCACGAGGTGTTGTTTAACGAGGTGTGCCCGTGGCTCTCGCCAACATCGAACGACAACATATTCGCGTGCGTTGATGGAACGCTATGCTCAGGGGCGTCGGATGGCTGGGGATGTTGCGAGGATCATGGAGGCAGATCGCGGTGCCCCCCCGAATTTTCCTGTCATGTGTGAACAGCGTACTTGTGGCGGCTACGACGATTTCTGCTGTGAAGCAGACTGTTCGCACATGGGCCACGCGCGGGAATGCCAGCTTTTCCCCTTTCCGGCAATATGTCCAGACGGGTACGCGTTCTCACAATACGGGTATTGGGCGGACAACACTGCTCGGCCAGATGGTGATTCTTCTGCCAGCACGTGCGCAATTCTTTGCACGCACACAGTTCATCGTGCATAGCCTTCAGCCTTTTTGTCCAAGCGCGAGCTGGATATTATGGGCATTGTGATCACTACCGTGGATCACCGGGGGCAGAAACCAGCTTGGACATCACCGAGGATATCGCATGTTTCAAGGCGGCCACGACCGCTACAACTACGACCACAAGTACCACGGTGTCCACGACCACTACAACCACGACCGTAATTTCAACGGTGTCGACTACATTGGCGACACCAGCTTCGGCAGGCGATACTGTATTGTATATGGTTTCTTTCCACGGTGGGTTTCAGCGTCGGTTGCAAGGTGAAGACCGAGGGAGGCGGCAACGTCGAAACGGGACTGTTGCGAGCATCGGGTCGCTCGTGCTGACCAGTGGGCTGATGAACAGCTACCCGGCGTCCACTATCGTCACTTTGTACGGCACTGCGACAACGGTGACCACTCCGGCGCCCTCTGAAAACATCCTGGAGATCGTGTTGGCCGCGAGCGGTGGTTTCGTCGCCCTCTGCGGCACAGTGGCCGTTGTTTGCAGGACGTTCCAGGAGGTGCTCCGTGGCGGCGACCCCGAGCCCGACCCCGAGCCAGTGATTCACGTGATCTTGCCTCCCAGGCGCGCAGACGGTGGGACCGGCGGCGCGGGCGGGGCGGCCGACGAGCAGCGCACTCAGGCGGCGGTTCTGGGCAAGCAGGCCTGGAAGTGGCGCGCTCAGGCGTTGCTTGGGCAGAGGGCGAAAGCCATGGACAAGGAATGCGCCATTGGCTTGTCGGAGGAGGAGGAGGGGGGGGGAGGAGGGGGGAGGAGCGAAGAGTGAAAGACCAGACGAATTTAGATGTCTCGCCTCTAGAGGCGTCGTCATGGAGGCTTCTGTAGCTCTGGGTGCCTCTTCGAGGCCTTTCTACGGCCAGCTCTGGACGCTGAGGCCCAAGGCCCATCGTGGCGCCGTCTCCTCTTCCTTCTCCTGGTTGTGGCGACGGCGGGATGTCTCTTTTTCCTCTTCCTTCTCCCTCTCCTTGTTCCTCATCGCCCCCTCTTACCTTGGCTGCGCCTGCTCCGTCAGCTGGAGTCGCAGTGCGTGCACCCGGTTTCAACAAGCTCCGAGTGTTTGCAACTAATTTGGGCGTTTCGAACCCTCCCCGCGGTATCTTGCAGCTGTTTTAATCCTTTAGATTTGGCGGGCAGCTTTCCATCAATGGCAAAGTGGGCGGGGTGCCTTCGGCGGGTTGTCAGACAGGAGATGCTGCGGGTGGTTGCCGCTGCCTTCCGTGCTCGGTGCGACCCTCGAGGTCGCCCGTGCGCGAAGGCGGCCGGCACACCGCAATCTTGTTGTCAGCGGTAGCCTCAGCGTTGGTTCCCTCCTCCGCTTCTCCTGCTGATGGTCACTCTTTGCGACGTGCAGCTTCTTCTCGGCACGTTGTGATCGTAGCGCGGAAGCAGCAGATCTTTCCATGCTGCTTGCTTCCTTTCGTCACGTAGTGCAGTACTGCTCCCCCTTTGCGATGTGATTGATCGCAAAACAAATCTGTTCCGGCACGAGTGCTTGCACTTCCCTGGCTTCAGGTCTCCAGTCACCGCCACAGCCTGGCCGTGTCTGCCGTTGCCGCTGGCCGTTGGGTTTCTGGGCCGCTGGTTCGTTCAGGAGTGGTTCAGCCTTCTTGATCGACCATGTGTGTTCCCCCTGTCGGTCTGCAGCCAACCACGTTGGACAGTCTTTGCAGCCCCGCGCTTCGCCACTTCTGTGGCGCGTCGACCTCTGGCGCCTGGATGCGTCACGGTCCAATTCACTCATCCTGGTGGTCTCGTCCCTGGGATGCCCGCGCGCGCCTGCACAGCCTCTTGGCAGCCCCGGCAGCTCTTGGCAGCCCCCGCCCTCGGCGCAGCCCCGCTTCCCCCGGCGGTAGCAGCCTCTGCTTTCGGCGCAGCCCAGAATCCCCCGGCGGTAGGTTTAGCTGTTGCCTGCGCGCGCGCGCGCTAACAAATTAGTTCTGCTAGTTGCCCGAACCGACCTGTGACGCCGCCGGCGCTTTCGCTTGGTTGCGACAAACAGATATCCCCACCAGCTCTTTCGTGTGCAATGTAGGCTCCAGCTTGTTAACTGTCACTTTGGACGGCGCGCGGCCCTTCCGTTTTGCGTTCGCGAACAAACAAGTATCCCCACCAACCCATTCACAAACCTTGTCCGTGAGAGCTAATCGGACAACGGGATATGATACACATATAGTTAATGAAACAAAGCGGGCAACCAGGGTGAGCATAGAGATCTTTGGGAGCAAGCGGGTGGCCTTGGAGGGCTTCTTCGGGCCATCCTTGGGGCCCGCGTGGGGGCGAGGGAAAGACGAGGCGGAGCAAGAGGAAAATGAGGATGCTGAGTATGATGATGATGATGATGCTGATGATGATGGTGATGGTGATGGTGATGGTGATGATGATGCTGATGATGATGACGATGATGATGACGATGATGATGGTGATGATGATGACGATGATGATGATGATGACGGTGATGGTGATGATGGTGATGCGGATGATGATGATGAGGATGATGGTGATGATGATGATGATGGTGCTGATGATGAGGATGATGATTATGCTGATGATGATGATGCTGATGGTGGTGGTGGTGGTGATGATGATGCTGTTGCTGATGATGATAATGATGATGATGATGTTGATGATGATGATGGTAACGATGAAGATGATGCTGATGATGATTATGCTGATGATGAAGATGTTGATGATGATGATGATGATGCTGGTGATGCTGGTGATGATGATGATGTTGTTGTTGTTGATGCTGATGATGGTGATGATGATGATGGTAACGATGAATATGATGCTGATGATGATGATGCTGATGCTGATGAAGATGCTGCTGATGATGATGCTGGTGATGCTGGTGATGATGATGATGATGATGATGATGATGATGATGATGATGATGATGATGATGATGATGATGATGCTGATGATGATTGATGATGATGATGATGATGATGATGATGATGATGATGATGATGATGATGATGATGATGATGATGAGATGATGATGATGATGATGATGATGATGATGATGATGATGATGATGATGATGATGATGATGATGATGATGATGATGATGATGATGATGATGATGATGATGATGATGATGATGATGATGATGATGATGATGGATGGAGGAGGAGGAGGAGGAGGAGGAGGAGGAGGAGGGGGAGGAGGAGGAGGAGGAGGAGGAGGAGTAGGAGGAGGAGGAGGGGGAGGAGGAGGAGGAGGAGGAGGAGGAGGAGGAGGAGGAGGAGGAGGAGGAGGAGGAGGAGGAGGAGGGAGGAGGAGGAGGAGGAGGAGGAGGAGGAGGAGGAGGAGGAGGAGGAGGAGGAGGAGGAGGAGGAGGAGGAGGACGACGACGACAACGACCACGACGACGAGGAAAAGGACTAGAAACAGGAAGAATATGAGGGCAAGGGCGAGGACGAGGACGAGGAGGAGGAGGGAGGGGGAGGAGGACGAGGAGGAGGACATCGCGGACGAGGACAGAGCCCTCACAATCTCCTCTTGGAGCCCTCTTGAGACTCTTTTGGGGGATCTTGGAGTCCTCTTGGAGCTCTTTTGGTGGGTCTTGGGGCCCTCTTGGGACTCTTGGAGCCCTCTTGGGGGTCCCTCGGGAGCCCTAGAGGACCTCTTGGCGCCATCTTGGAGGCCATCGATCAAAGGGGGGGTCCTAACTTTGCGTCCACCCTCACCCCTGGGGCCATCAACATCGCCTATTGGGGCCCTCTTGGGACGCTCTTGGGCCGCTCTTGGGCGCTCTTGTGGCCGTCTCGGGGGGCCTCTTGGGCGCCTCGAGGGCCTCTCTTGGGCGCTCTTGGAGCCATCCTGAGGCCCCCAACGGGCATCGGAAGCGCACAGGCGAGAAAGGACAAATCAGTATGTTCCAACAGGTGCTTGGAGGATTTTGGCCTTTGGGGGGGGTCAGGATCTGCCTCCTCCTCCGCTCTTTGTTCGCCGCTCCTCTCCAGCGCGCGCGCGCGGTGCCTCCCGAGCGGGCGGGGAGGCGATCGCGGCGCTCGGCGCGTCTCTGCGGAGGCCGGCGCCGCTTCGCCGCCGTGGGGGGGCCGCCCGCGAGGGAGCTCGGCGCGGCAGTCGGGCCCGCCTGCTGCTGGGGCGGCCTGGAGGGGGGTGCTGACCAGCGGGGTTCTCAGAGGCGACGATAGGGGCGAATAGTTCACGGGAGAGCAATACATGTATTCAGGTGCGCCGATGATCTGCATCTTCGAAAAGGCTCCCGGGCAAATGCGTGTAATGCCCGCCCATGGGCTATTCGCCCCTATCGTCGCCGCCGAGGTTCTCGGGCTCGAGGTTCGAGAGGTTCTCGGGCGTCTTCGGGCGCTTCGGTCTGTGCCAGCACGTCTTCCAGACTCGGGCTGCTGCTCGGCGGCGGCGCCTCCTCGGGAGCTCCCCGGGGGTGCCCGGATCGTCCCGGACGGCCGCCGGAGGCCCGGGTTGCCGGCCGTCTAGGAGGCCTCCTGGGGCAAGTCTGGGCGCTCTGTGCAAAAAGAGGGGGGATACAGTGGAGGCCTACGCCAAGAAACATCCTGCTTGCCTCCAGGGTGCCCTGGGTTTCTCGGGCTCCGATGGTCTTGCTATGGAAAGCGTGACGTTCCCACACCAAAGATCAATGGACGTCCTGGGGTCTCAGGGTTGGGTTGGGTTTCTTGTGGAAGGTTTCTTGTGGACTGGCCTCCAGTGTAATAAATTCAGTCCCCCCCCTAGGAGGCTCAAAAATTGTGTCTTGGGGCCGTCTCGGGGTACTCTTGGGGCGCTCTTGGGCGCTCTTGGGGCCGTCTTGGGGCCCTGTCAGGCCCCTCTTGGGGCTCTCTTGGGCCGTCTTGGGGTCATCGTACGACCTCAAGGGCCCATCGGACGCGAAAAGGCAAGAAGGCAAACCACATGGATTCTTCGTTGGTTTTCGAGCCATTTGGCTTGAGGGAGGGGGGGTCAGTGCAGGGCTCGGATGGCACTTGAAACCTTCTTGGGGCCGTCTTGGGGCCTCTTGGATGTTTGTCGGAAGCTATCTTGAGCCATCTTGAGGTATCTTGAGCCATCTTGGAGGCCACCGTGGGCTCTCTGAGGCCCTCTTGGAGCTATCTTTGGCCATCTTGGATGCTCTAACCACTCCGCACCCCCCCTTCCCAGGCCCAGGGGGGGGGGTAGGGGGAGGGGTCAAGATTCCTTCCCCGCCCGCAAGCCGTCTCGCTCACTCCCACCCGCCCTCCCACCACATACGTAGCACCCGAGCTTGGCCCGAGCCGCAGCATATTCAGCAGTCGTCTTTGGATGGGCAGTTACTGGGGGCGAATCCGCCGTCGCCGCCACGGCCGCCGCCGCCACGGCCGTCGCCGCCGCCCGCCGCCGCCGCCGCGCCGCCGCCGCCGCCGCCGCTGTCCGCCGCCCGCCGCCGCCGCCGCCGCCGCCGTCCGCCGCCGCCGCCGCCGCCGCCGCCGCCGTCGCCCCCGCTGCCAAATCGCCGCCGCCGCAGACGCTGCCGCCGCAGACGCTGCCGCCACCGCTGCCGCCGCCGCCGCCACCGCCGCCGCCGCCGCCGCCGCCCCCGCCGCCGCCGCCGCCACCGCCGCTGCCACCGCCACAGCCGCCGCAGCCGCTGCCCCCGCTGCAGCCTCCGCAGCCGCCGCAGCCGCCAAGTGTACTCTGTATTGTTTTTTTGACAGGGATGGTGGGGGGAGGCCGCGTCGGGTTCGCTGCGGGCAGAGTGTGTATTTGCATTGCTTTTTTTACAAAGGGATGGTGGGGGGGTTCCCGCATTAACCTTGGTTGGCTCCCAGTCGCCTGGGGGAGGGGGTGTATATTAATAGGGAACAGTGATCAAAACACCCCTTGGATAGCAAACCGTCTAGCTCACTCCCACCCGCCCTCCCAACACATGAGTAACACCCGAGCCTGAACATGTTCAGAGGTAGTCTTTGGATGGACAGCTACTGGGAACCAAAACCGTCCCCATGTGCGCGACGCTGGGGCGAGGTGCGCCACCCGTGCCAGGCGCGCCACGCGCGCCAGGCACCCCTGGGGCCCAAACGTGCCTGGCACAGCTGGTGCGCCAGTTTCGCCACGTGCTCCGCGTGCGCTGGGTGTGCCGCACATTCCAGCCGTGTCAGGTGCGCCACGTTCGGGGCAAGTGCAGAGTGTGTCAGGGGCGCCCGCGCACGTGACAGCACACACTGGGAAACATGTAGGCCCCCGCCATCCCTGTCGAAAACCAATGCCCATCATTGTGTCTGGTTGGCCTGCGCACAGCAGGCCATCTGCTACCACCCCCGCCGTCCCTTGTCAAAAACCATTTGACAGTGATCGCGATGTGGCCGCGCATGATCCAGATTTAGCCGCGAGGGGTATTTTGTATTGTTTTTTTTGGTTAGGGGTTGGTGGCCCTGCGCGCAGCAGGCACTGTGGTGACACCCCCGCCGTCCCTGTCAAAAAACAATACAAAGTGCTCGCGGGCCTCACGAGCGTGATTCAAGAGTTTGCCCGAAAGTGTACTTTGTATTGTTTCTTGACAGGGATGGTGGGGGCGACCGCATCGTGTTGGCCGCGCATTTTCCAAATGTGGAAGCATGGTGCTTTTTGTATCGTTTTTTTGACAGGGATGGTGTGTGGGGGGTGATCATGGTTCTTGGATGGCCGCCGGTCGCCTGGGGGAGGGGGTGTATACCAATAGGGAACAGATCCCCTCCCCCGAGCAAGGGAAGGACGGGTTTTGGCAGAGAGAAGCCAAAGTTCGTTCAACCAATTACGCCCAGAGGGCTGGTGGGATTTCGATCGCCTATTGTGAGCGGCTGTCAGAGGTCCTGGGGCACCTCCAAGGAAAAGGAGGGGGAGGAGGAGGAGGAGGAGGAGGAGGAGGAGGAGGAGGAGGAGGAGGAGGAGGAGGAGGAGGAGGAGGAGGAGGAGGAAAAAGAAGTCGCGATTCGCGCGTCGCGGCCCGGCCAGAGTGCTGTCCTTCTCGGGGCTGCCTCGCGAGGGCGCGGGGCGGACCGCGCGCCGTGGGGCGCGAGGCGTGCGGAGCCGGGTGGCCTCCCTCAGGGCAGCCATCTGTCAGCGCTGGGCACGGGGCCGCTGACGTCGTGAGCGGTCGTCAATGTCGGGGGCGGCCAAGAGGGTGGTGACGACTGAGGTGGGGTGGATAGCATGGCCGGGGCCTTGCTGTCTCCCCAGATTTCATGGCGCCTCTTCTGGTTTCGTTGCGTCCCTGGCCCCCCCCCCCCTGGGCCGCGCACGTGCCGCCGGCCATGATTTGCGCCCCCCCCCCCCCCCTCTTGGGCGCCCCCCTCTTGGCCGCAACCTGCTGACGCGTCGATAGTCCGGGCCTCTCGTGCGGTACCCCTGGGGCCACCTGCACGGCCGGGTGATTTCGTGAGAGTCCCCCAGCCCCTGGTCTTTCCTTCCCTTCCTCGGCGGCGAGCGAGGGCGGGGGGGAAGTGATAAGGATGATGCCTTCTCGGAAGGCGGCATGGCTGCTCGGAAGGCCTCTGGCCTTCTGAGAAGTTTGCTGTGTCTTCGGGGAAGACTTCGACAGCTTCTCGGACGGCCAGGGGACGTTTTTTGAGAGGGCCCGCCCCC
>CAUYUJ010015423.1:150000-177500 GCA_963575745.1 Prorocentrum cordatum
GAGGATGATGCTGGTGGCGATGCTGATGCTGCTGATGATGCTGATGATGCTGATGATGCTGCTGATGATGATGATCGTGGTGGTGGTGGTGGTTGTGGTGCTGGTGCAGTTACTGGTGATGCTGATCGGGATAATATTCTACTGCTGATGATGACGATCACGATGATGAGGATACTGAGGATGCATGTGCTGATGATGATGGTGATGATGATGCTGATGCTGATTCTGATCATGCTGATGATGGTGATGATGATGATGATGATTCTGATGCGGATGATGATCTGATTGATGATACGATGGTGATGCTGATGATGATGTGATCATGGTGATGATGCTGTTGGTGATGATGCTGATGCTGCTGATGTTAAATATGATGATGCTGATGATACTGGCGATGATGATACTGGTGATGGTGATGGCACTGACGGCACTGATGATGCTGATGATGCTGATGGCGATGATGCTGATGATGATCATGATGATGCTGCTGCTGCTGATGATGATGATGATGCTGATGATGATGATGATGATGATGATGATGATGATGATGATGATACTGATGCTGAGTACGGGGCGGATGAAGATTTGTAGGATGATGCTGACGACGTTGTTGATGACGCTGCTGATGATGGTGATGATGTAGGTATGTAGGTAGACATGTAGGTAACTAGATAGGTCAGTAGGTAGGTAGGTCGGTAAGTAGGTAGGTAGGTAGGTATGTAGGTAGATAGGTACGCACGGACGTGCGTACGTACTTGGTAGGTCGGAGGAGACGGATGATGATGATGCTGCTGATGATGATGATGACGATGATGATGATGACGATGGTGATGCTGATGACTCTGCTGCTGCTGCTGCTGATGATGATGATGATGATGATGCTGATAATGAGTATGAGGAGGAGGAAGACGAGGAGGAGGATGAAGGGCGAGGAGGAGGAGAAGGAGGAGGGTGGTTATGGTGGTGGTGGTGATGTGGATGGTGATGATGCTGCATCGGCTGATGATGAAACTGATGATGCTGGTGATGCAGCTGATGATGAGGATGCTGATGCTGATCAGGATGCTGATGATGCGGATAATGATGATGATGATGATGATGATGATGATGATGATGATGATGATGATGATGATGATGATGATGATGATGATGATGATGATGATGATGATGATGATGATGATGATGATGATGATGATGATGATGATGATGATGATGATGATGATGATGATGATGATGATGATGCTGATGATGCTGATGGTGATGCTGATGCTGATGCTGATGATGCTGGTGATGGTGATGATGATGATTCAGCTGTTGTTGTTGTTGTTGTTGTTGTTGATGTTGTTGTAGTAGTTGTTGATGCTGTTATTGTTGTTGTTGTTGTTGTTGTTGTTGATGGCGGTTGTGAGGAGGAGGAGGATTGCAAGGCGGAAGGTAGGTAGGTAGGTAGGTGAGACAGCGGCCTGACGACAGCTCACGCGGGCATGTCTACTCCGCCGCCGCCTCGGAGCCCGAGGCGCTGCTCAGAGCCGCCGAAGCGTCGCCATCCACGGCCTTCGCGCGGAGACGCTCCCCACGGGCCGTGGTGCCGCTGCCAGGCAGAACGCCGCCAGCACGCAGGCCGACGGGGAGGAGGAGGAAGAGGAGGAGGAGGAGGAGGAAGAGGAGGAGGAGGAGGAGGAGCAGGACGAGGAGGAGGAGGAGGAGGAAGAGGAGGAGGATGAGGAGGAGGAGGGGGAGGAGGAGGAGGAGGAGGAGGAGGTGGAGGAGGAGGAGGACGCCTTTACAACCCTGGGTCGCAGCTCTAACATTGCTGGTTGTTTGAGGGACCCTGTTGCAGGCTACCCTCCTTTGTCCAGCCCGCGCACTGTGCGCGCTTGGGTCCCCAGCCAGGGTACGACCTCACTCAAAGAGCTAGACGATCCGCCTTCTTACACTGCATGTCGACTGCACGATATTGCCTATGCCCCCCGTCCTCTCGACGTGCTCGTGGTACGTCTTTCTCACATTCAAGGTTCGGGGTCAACCAGAAACCCCTGCCCACAGCTCGGGTTTTCTTTTTTCGGTCAGTACACATCGCTGCCTCACTTCTCCTGTTTCCTGCGGTCCAGTTTCAACCAGGAAACCCTTGCGCACAACATGCGTGTCTGGCCCGTACTAGACACCATCCCGTTCTGATGTCTGTCGACATGCTTGTGGTGCACCTCCCTCACATTCAAGGTCCGGGGTCAACCAGAAACCCTTGCCCGCAGCTCGGGCATTTCTTTTGGCCATTACGCGTCGCTGCATCATCGTTCCCCTTTGCTACGGTTTGGGATCAACCAACACCCCCCTGCGCGCTATACCCTCCCGTTCTCTCGACATGCTTGTGGTACGTCTCTCGCGCATTCAAGGTACGGGGCCAACCAGAGACCCCTGCCCACAGCTCGGTTTTTTCTTGTTTGTCCAATACACTTCGCTGCCTCACTGCTCCCGTTTGTCACGGTTCGGGGTCAACCAGGAAAACACCCTGATCGGCCATGTTCCTCACCTAGTTCCGACGTTTTAGGGTCATCCAGAAAACCCTGGCCCACAGCAGGGGCACGCTCGCCAAAGATACCTGGAAACAATCAGGCCGCCCAACACAGGCCAGCCTCGCGACATTTATACTATCGCATGTACAGGCATCTTGGACTTCAAGGGTTCGTGCTAAACCCGAAAAGAACATTACAAACAACACGAGTTCTTTCTTGTCCCATACGTGCACGTGAGCAACTTGACCACGTGCACGGTCAGGGTGCACAAGCTCAACAACACGAATTTTCGCAGGCGCACGTTCCTAGTTGAAGCAGCTTGTACCTACTTCGGGCTCACTGGTTTTGCGTTGTCTAACAGAAGTACATGACGCTTTCATTCTGGAGCTCGATGACATGTCACCCTGATTTCACTGCATCCAGTCACTCACTGCTCATTTTTCTGCAGCGTGTACCAAACATGCGACGGTAAAGGTTGGGGTGTGGAGTTATGGGTGGTCGTTATAGGGGATGAACGCGTGCACTGACCACCAAGGTGCCACAGCTGTTCTTTATTTCAACCCAAATGGCACTATTAACTGAACATTCGATTTCTTCTAAGGTTTTGAGTGTCTCGTACTAGCAGTGTCGTCTTCACGGACCTGGCGGGCGCCTTGCTCAGTTGTCTACTCTTTTCCTGGTCTCGCCTTCCCACGTTGCCCGCGGCGCCTGGCAGTTTTTTGTTTGGTTCCCTCCCTCGAACCGAGTCGAGTACACTTTGCTTCCATAGCGCCAAAGGGAAACCTTAAGTGGGTCTAGCGTAAGAGGAGGAGGAGGTGGAGGAGGAGGCGGAGGTGGAGGAGTGGAGGAGGAGGGGAAAGAGGAGGAGGAGGAAATAGGAAGGAGGAGCAGGAGAGGGAGGACGATCCAGGGCTCCAGTGATGCGGCTCGTGTCTTCGTTCCGACGTCGCCAGTGCATCATTGCCGAGTGATGATGATGATGCTGGTGATGATGATGATGTTGCTGCTGATGCTGGTGCTGGTGCTGGTGCTGGTGCTGGTGATGATGATGATGATGATGATGATGATAATGATGATGATGATGATGATGCTGATGTTGATTCTGATGCTGATGCTGATGCCGATGCCGATGACGATGATGATGCTGGTGGTGGTGATGATGATGATGATGATGATGGTGATGATGCGATGATGAAGCGGAGGGGGAATATGACGAAAAGGAGGGGGAGGACGAGGTGGAGGAGTAAGAGGAGGACAGGACAGGGCCGCCTCTACGATTCGATCCAATGCCATTCGAATCGCCAGCATGCGCCGCGAGTCCTGTTCGCTTCGATTCAGTGTGGCCTTTGTCTTGTCTGTGCCTCTTGGTGCTGTTAGCCTGAAGCATATCCCCACACCTGCGATCTGGAGGATTCTTTCGGTCATGCCCCCCTCGGCTTCGTCGTGCGCTCCTGGTCGCCCTGTGCACCATGATGCTGTTCAACTGCCGCACGAACAGCCGCAAAGAGGCTCGTGGAGGTCCTGCGTGAAGTCCTGCGTGAGGTCAGGCTGGCTGCCCTGCAGCGTGTCCGCAGCCTCCCGCCGGTGGGAGCGTCAGTGGGCCACCTCGCCGATCCTGGCCGAGCCCACCCCGCGCCCGGGATCGGTGCTCGCCCCCCGCCCCCTCGCGTGGCCAGGAAGGCGTGTCGGGGAGGCGCAGGAGGAGGAGGAGGAGGAGGAGGAGGAGGAGGAGGAGGAGGAGTGGGAGGAATAATAATAATACTATTACTAATAATAATACTAATAATAATAAGCAGAATGATATTCAGAAACATACTAGTAATAATAATAAGAATAATAATAAGAATAATAAAAATAATAATGATAATACTCATACTAATAATAATAATACTAATGATAACAAGAAGAAGACGAAGAAGAGTAGTAGTAATAATAATGATAATACTCATACTAATAATGATAATAATAATACTAAGACTAATAAGAATAATAATACTAAGAAGGAACATGCGAATAAACATACTACTAATAATAAGAATAAGAAGAATAATACTACTAATAATAAGAAAAAGAGGAATAATACGAAGAAGAAGACTAATACTAATAATCATAATAATAATAATAAGAGGAGGAGGAGGAGGAGGAGGAGGAGGAGGAGGAGGAGGAGGAGGAGGAGGAGGAGGAGGAGGAGGAGGAGGAGGAGGAGAGGAGGAGGAGGAGGAGGAGGAGGAGGAGGAGGGAGGAGGAGGAGGAGGAGGAGGAGGAGGAGGAGGAGGAGGAGGGAGGAGGAGGAGGAGGAGGAGGAGGAGGAGGAGGAGGAGGAGGAGGAGGAGGAGGAGGAGGAGGATTTGCCAACGATGCTTGACAGGCCTGCCCTGGAGTTTGACGATCCCGTTTCCGTGGGGCCCTCGCAGCGGGAGGCCGCGTCAAATTTCAGACCCGGCCTCGTCATTGCCGTGACGGCCCCGTCGGGCTAAGCCGAGTCCCCGGAGCCCTGGCCTCACGCCTCTCCGAGCGTGGACGGCGGTCACGGGCCCGGTGTCGGCCTGGCCAGGATCGGCCAGGTGCTGAGCTGACGTCCCCGACAAGCGAGCCATGCCTGCCCTCGAGCCAGTGCCACCCAAACATACTTCTACTGGTTACTGGTCGTCGTTTTTCAGGAGGAGAAAAAACACACAGACACAGTTAATCGTCGATTTCCGAGAAAAGATGGGAAACATGGGAAGTGGGGGGGAAGACAAGAGCCCAGAAAATATAGGAAAATATGGGGAATCCTGTTATTTGTGTTTATTTATGTGTGTGTGTGTGTGTGTGTGTGTGTGTGTGTGTGTGTGTCCCAGGGCCCCTTCAGTTTTCTGATTCATTGTTTTGCCGATCGGCGCGAGCCCTCGCCCCCCCTCCCCCCCCCCATGAGCAGATCTTGGCTGTTTATGGCGCCTGCTTGGAGCAGGCGGAGTCTCTCCCCCGCAGAAGGCACTGTTGCAAGCAGTCGCACTAAGCAGGGATCCAGAGCCAGACCGCTTCCCCTCCCCTCCCCTTCTAGGGAACCGAACTCTATGCACCGACGCCTTTGTCTGGCCTCACACTGAGTCTCGCACAGGACAGCGGATCCTGGTGTATGCGGGATCCTGGTGTATACACTCCTCGCTGTTCCCCCAGGAAAGCGGGGAAACAAGAATACACCACACCACCCCGACGTCGTCCCCGACACTCGAAGAAAGTCCTGGGATGGAGAAGCCGCCCGCCAGTGGTAACGTATGTGCTCCAGTCTCCGACCTGCCGCCCAGCGTCGAGGCGCCGAATGAGAAGAAAGCGGTCCCCACGTGAGCGTCGGCCACACGCCAGGGCGGCGCGCACGCTCGGAGCAAAATCTTGCAGCACGAGCTCCCTGGCGGGCACTCTCTCTGGCCCCGCGCGCTCCAGGAAGCGGTGTGCTGCAAGAGTGTGTGCACCATGGTTCGGGCCAGACGTGCGCCTCCAATGGAGGCACACCTACGGGACGTGAAAACGACCACAGCCACTGCTTTTCTTTTGTTGCCGTCTTCCAGCCAGCAGAAACAAAGCAGTGGTTGTGGCCATGTTCGCTAAGCTTGGCTCCATGGAAATCACCACAACCACTGCTTCTTTTTCGGTCGGCTGGAAGGCGGTGCAAACAAGAAGCAGTGGCTGTGATCATTTTCCCGTCCCGCAACACCGTGCCAGTACAGTCAAGACGCTGAAATAAGGAACAGTTTGGGTTCGGAAGGGGCTCGATGTTCCCGAGGTTCCTCCAGTGCTGCTCCTCTTGCCCTCCTGCGGCAGGGAGGCGCCTACGTACAGCGGCCAAGAAGGGGCTTCGTTCCTTATTTGGCGTTCCTTCTTTCAGCAGCCCGACTGTAGAGGCACACCGTGCCAGTATGTCCTTGTGCGTCCAAGAAAATAGTCTAAACATAGTCAAAAAATAGTCGGGGGACTATTTTTTGAGTGTTTTTTGACCATTTGGGCTTATTTGTTGACTATTTTTCATTTTCGCTCAAAAATTTCCCGGTAGGGGGACAGGCCCGACCTAAATCTAGGGCGCACGGCCGCCGCCCCCCGTCGCAGCGCCGCCGCCGCGGCGGTGAGCCCGAGCAGCCCCCTCCGCGGCTGCCGCGCGGGCCGCGCCCCGCCAGGAGAAGAAGGAGCTGATGAAGGACCAGGTGCCCGCCGCGCCCTCGCCTCCGGCCGGGCAGGAGAGCCCGGCAGCAGGTCGTGGGAGTCTTTGGCGAGGGCCATCGAGGAGCATCCTTGATCATCTGGCGAAAACACCACGCACGAAACCAAAAAAAGCACAGAGAATGGACGTCCGAGCGATGGCCAGATTAGGGGGACAAAAAGTGACATAAACATTAAAACTCGGAGGTCCGCGCGGATCTCTCGGATCGACGCTGGGGCCCCCCGGCGGCGCCTCCGGCGCCGCCCCTGGCGCGCTCCGCGCGCCAGGTAGAGGGGTCCAGCGCCGATCCGAGAAATCCGAGCGGACCGCCGAGTTTTTATGTTTATGCCACTTTTTGTTCCCCTATGTATTCTCCGTAGCTCCGTCTTCAGAGTGCTCTGGCGTCGATGCGCGTCGGGTAATCGATGGCACAGCGCCGACTCAGCGTCGGTTGGGGAGGGCCAGCAGGAGAGCTCGGCAGCAAATCTCGGGGGCCCCTAAACGGTGCGGTGACCACACCGTGCGGTGAGTCGGTGGGGATTCGGGGTCACCGCACGGTTTTCGGACTCGGGTCGTTCTCCGAGGGCGTCTCGGGGGACAGGGGCCTCCGAGGTCCCAAGACCGTGCGGTGACGGACCGTGCGGTGAGGTCTTGGGGGATTTCGAGGTCACCGCACGGTCTGTCACCGCACCGTTCCGGGACTCCCAAACATCGTGGGAGTCTTGTGTGCTCCGTAACTCCGTCTTCAGAGTGCTCTGGCGTCGAGGCGCGTCGGGTAATCGCTGACACAGCGCCGGCTCAGCGTCGGTCGGGAAGGGCCAGCAGGATGGTGTGGGAGGCTCCCACGAGCTGCCGCAGAAGGAGAGGGCAGATGCAGACGTGCGCGCGTCGTGAACAACATCTCGACGGGCGGCTTTTGGCCCATTGCGGCCCCACTGGGTCCTCGCTTGGCCCCAGGACCGTCAAACAACGGCTCGGGATTCTTTTCCTTCTCCATGACTGAGAACTCAGATGACCTTCTTGGCACAAGAACTGTGCGACGGCACCATGAGCATCTCACGGAATACCTCTTGGAGGTTGTGAGCACGTCTACGGCTCGGGATGAAGAGCCCGGCCCGGTGAACGGGTCGGGACTGCTGGGGGCCCCGTACCGAAAACAATAGGGCACCGCATGTCTGGGGACCTTCACGGCGCGCCCCAGGAAGGTCCTCGCCTTCGGCGGCTCTCGCCTTCGGCGGAAGGCCGGGGCGGCGGAAGTGGTGCGGCGGCGGGTCCACTGGCAGAAGGCGGGCGGGAAGCGGCGGACGTAGAAGGGATACGTCAACATGTATGGATTCAGTGGGCCACGCGGAAACCCGGCCCACAAGGCCACAGAACGGATCTACCAGATTTGACGCAAACCCTTCCCCCTCCTTGCGTCCCCTGGCCCCCGCCCTCCCCGCCCGCGCACATGCCTCAGGCCATGCTGCGACACCCGCCCTCTTCCAATCCCCCCCCTTTGGCCTCCGAACAGCATGTTGTAATGGCCTCCGGCCAGTGCCGCCGATCCGGGGGGCTCCGGATTCTGTGATCTTCGCGGCTCTGTGGCATCCTCCCTCCTCGATTCCTCTGGTCCTCTTTCTTCTCCTTTGGGGGGGTGCCTGGAGCGGTCCCGGGGGGATTCCGTGGAGGGCTCCGAGGGGAGGGTCCCTGGGCGGTAGCGGCTAGATCTGAGTGGGGTCCCTGGGACCCCCCGTTTTCATCTTGGGGATGCGCAAATCATTAAGAAAACGCCAGATGGGGGACCGCCCCCACCCTCCCCCTTCCCCGGGGGGGTCCGGATGCGCAAGATATGAAGACAACGCCAGATCGGGGCGCTCCCCCCCCCCCCCCCCTCCATCCCTTTCACGGCGACCCCCCCCAAGCAGAGCTGAAGTTCTCGCTTAGGCTCAGAGCCTAAGCTCTTGCTGAGGCTCCTTGTAGCTCACACGCCAGATCGGCGGATTTGAACCTCGTCTTGTTCATCTGAGGATCGTCCTGGCCTGGCATGGTGGTGTACCGTAGGTTCATGCGGCGGTGGCGCGCCGGCGACGCTGGCGAAGGCTTTCAAGGTTGAACTCTGCGACGCAGAAGCACCGAGGGACACGGCGATGCCATTGGACCCATCGGAGCCGCAATCGGTTCAAGGCTGAAATATCGACGCGGCGTCAAATACCATCGCGCGTCCCGGCGCCGCAAGAACACACCGTATGGTCGGAGCATGCTGTGCATTTTTTCTCTTGGCTCGCACGTGTGTCCTCGGTGGGGTGCCCGCAGCGGGGTCCGCGCCGCGCCCAGGTCTACCAGGGCGCCGCGACAGGCGCGGCCCCCCTCCCCGGCAAACCGCAGCAGGGCGGATACCTCTCAATCTTTTGGCGGTGCGAAAGGAATATGGTGTAAAGGGGTGTGGTGCTAATTTCATGTAAGCAGGAATCTGGCGATGTTATTTATCGCAGATAGCATGGCAATTTCCACGATTGGCACCATACCCCTTTTACGCCACACCCCTTTCCGACCTCCGAAGGATCATCTTGCGCGTACAGTCAACCGAAAACACAAAAAGCGGCATGTCCATAACCTTTCGACGGTCCGCGCGGATTTCTAGGATCCGCGCTGAGCCCCTCTGGCCGCGCCTCTGGCGCCGCCCTTGGCGCGGTGCTCCGCGCGCCAGGGAGGGGCTTCTAGCGCGAATCCAAAACGTCCGCGCGGACCGTCGCAAGTTTATGTTTATGCTTGTTCTTCATTCCTTCAATACTAGGATTAGTAGCCAGCTTTCAAGGGTGTCGTTGTATCCTTGCCGCTCCACCCATCCTGTCCCATGGGCTTCCAGCTTCGGCTTCAACTGGGCGTCCAAGGTCCTTGCATCCTCCCTCCTTCCCTCCTCCTTCCCCCCGTTCCCTCCTTCCCTCCCTCCCTCCCTCCCTCCTTCTCCTCCTTTCCTCCCTTTCTCCCTCCCTCCCTGTCTCCCTCCCTGTCGTCGTCCTCCTCCTCCTCCTCCTTCTCCTCCTCCATTCCTTTTCCTCATAAATAATTTCTCCCTGTCGCACCCCGAGGCCGGTCGAATGGGCGGGCGAGGCGTCTCGCCTGAGGTTTCCTCACTCTTTATGACACTGGAGCTTAAACATTGCAATTTCACAGATTGAGGGCGGATGGTTTTCAAAATGTGGCTCTCGCTCCGCGTACATTCCTTGTTCAAAAAAACAATCGTTTGACTGGTTCCTATGGTCAACGTGCCAGAATGGGTGTTCCGGAAGGACTTAAGATTCTGAGGGTGCACCAGTTATGATGATTCGCGGTTGAAGTCCCAGGAATGGCGTTTTGGCACGATTCAGGATCGTCAAGTCGCAACAGGCAGGCTGATCCGTGGCGTTGGAGTCCCGAGAACAGTGTTTCGGCATGTTCCAGGGTCTTCAAGCGGTTGTCTTCCAACGAGGCAGTTCCTTCAGTGGAAATGAATCTTTGTATGAGCCTATGAAGAGGGAATTTGGAGGGAGGGTTTGTTCCAGCATCGTTGATGACCGTTGGGTTTACATTGGCCATTCTGGACTACGGTGCGTTACTTGGAACGTACGCGGCTTGACACATCAGAAGATATGGGAAACAAGCAGAGCACATGGAAATACACAGCATACATTTTTTCATGCATGCAGGAATCACGGAACACGAAAACATAATATTTCGAGGATGAGAACAGTGGGTGCCGCATTATTCTTTCGGGAGACGATACAAAAGCAATGTCGGGGGCTGGAGTTGGCTTTATCATATCTCCAAGTCGCGCCCCTTAGGAACGATATTGCAAGCAGATTTCTGCAATAATCATACAACTAAGAATCAAATAGGGATACCGCGTATTCGGGATTTTCGGCGCGTGCGCGCCCCATAAATTGAAGCCCTTGCCGGAGAGACGTATGTTTTGGAGGACTCTGGACGCCGAGTTCTGGGCATGTTCGGCCACAGCCGGCAATCTTATTACGGGGGACGTGAATGTACGACTTGGGCATGCAGACGCAGGGCTGTCGACGACAATCGGGCCGTTCACATGGGGCAGGCGGGCTCTCCATCAAGTTGGAGTTCACAACCAGGGTCTTCTCACGGAGTCTTGTTTCGGCCTCGATGTAAAATTGGCGAATACATATTTTGAATGGCCGTTGAAATACACAGTCACCTTCATGGAAGCTGGTGCCAAACCATTTGGGATTATTACAGAGGACAAGTACAACATCTTGGATTACGTCATGTGTGATGCTGCCACGCTGGGTCAAGTACGGGGTTTAAGAACACATCGCGAAACAACTCTGGACCATTACTTGTTGACAGTGGGTTTCCACCATTCTAAGCATGACGATCCGTTGCCGCACAAACCCCCTAGAGACAGAGATCTGCTACGAGACCCAGCTGTGCAACCACTGTATGCAGAAGCGCCCCTGGATGACATTGCTGGCCACCCGGTTGCCGGGAACGTGGGCGCTGTATGGGAGCGGGGCGCACGCGCAGCACATGTAGCTGCCGCTGTTCTACCTCGCCGTCCGGACGAAGGAAAGCGACCATGGGTATCACAGCGAACGTTGGCCTGGTACAGCAAAGGAGCGAAGCCCGTGCCAGCAACGACCGTCCAGCATAACGATGTTTGCTCAAAGAGGTGCGACGGTCATGTAAACATGACAAGACAATGTGGCCGGACTCAAACATTGCATCTGGGCGTTGGGACGTTAACCGGAGGTTCTGCAGACCACAGCTACATAAGCAAGGTAGGCTTCAACATCTACATGGGCAGTTGGTTGCAAACCGTGGGCGAATAGATACCACGGAACTTATTTGGAACAAGTCCACTGGAAAGTACGGCCAGCAAACTTGGTCGACAACGAAGCCTTGGAACCGCCCCTTCCCGTCAGCGAAGCGGCTTTCACCGTGCAGGAGGTAGGAAAACATAGCGAAAACTCAAGTGGGGAAAAGCAGCAGGACCGGACGTTATCCCCGCATAGTATTGGAAAGCAGTAGCACAAACACCTGGTGGGTCACAGTGGGTTACAGAACTATGCAATGCAACTTGGGCGGGACAAAGAAGTTCCCGAAGCATGGCGGCACGCTACGGTGAGCACGATATACAAGAACAAGGGCCCTATCCACATGTGTGCAAGTTATCGACCAATCAGTTTACAATGTGTGGCGTACACACTCCTAGCCAGCCTCCTCTTACATTCTCTACAGTTACAGGGGCGGAAAACAGGCTGTCCCAAACTTAATGCGGCTTCCGTCGTGGGCGAAGCACAACAGATGCTATTCACGCAGTGCGCCGTCATATTGATTTCGCACATGTTAGAGATGATGGTGGGAGTATTGTCGTTGCCCTCGATATGAAAAAGCTTTTGATTCTATTGCCGTCGATGGTCCGCTAGATGTGCTACGCTGTTTTGGGGTGCCCTTGAGCATGCCCACGATGATAGGGGATATTTACGAGGTCTCCGCTCGTATCCACCTGCCCCCACTTTTCAACGTTCTTTCCTAGTCTTCTCTACACCTTCCCTCTATCATCATTTTCATTTCGTTCGTACTCCATTGTGCTGTACCTCAGTTCTTCGCATTCCGCCCACTCCTCCCCAGGCCGCCCCATCCCGCCCCAACAATCTCCACCCGTTCCCGCTCGCATTCCGCATTTCTCCCAAATGATTCCCAGCCCCTCCTCCAGATTCCCCCGTGCGCCCCCCGCTCCTCCGCGCTCCTCCCGGTTCTTGTTCTCCACTCCTTGTCGCTCCTCCTCCTGGGACCCTATTCTTGTCCACTCCATCCCAATCCACTCCGCGTCCCCGCGCTCCTCTCGACGCGGTTGCAGTTCTCATTATCTTTCCGCCCCCTTTCTCCCAACGCCCGCTTCTTTTCAGGGTTCCACGAAATTTGTTTTTGGCGTCAGCTCGCAGGTGTGCGTCCCCCCCTATGGGGGTATCCACGATGTGTTCTTTCAAGGGGGTGGTGCGTGGCGCTGTTTATGGCGCGACCCGTGGCGAAATTTATTGTTAACGTGTGTTGGAGTGGCTGGCGCAAGCCATGGCGCAAGTTGAATGAATCGCCACTCGCAGCGCAAAGCATCGTCCTCCCTCCTTCTTGCCCCTCCCCTCCTTTCCTCCGATTCCTTCGCCCTCGTTCTCCCCCGCTATCTGTTGCCATTTGTTTTCAGGGGCTTCGCCAACCACGCGTGGCAGGGAATAAATATACCCCGCAAGCTGGGGTACGATCGAAAACGAAGAGGGCGGGTGTCCAGGGTGTGGGATATGCGCATTGAGTGACACGCGAGCATATAAGAGCGAACAATCTTAAACACATTGTTGTTGTTGTTGTTGTTGTTGTTGTTGTTGTTGTTGTTGTTGTCGTTGTTGTTGTTGTTTTTTCTTGTCTTGTGTGTGCGGTGTGTGATCTGTGTTTGTGTGTGTGTGTGTGCGTTTTGAATGGGGGGGGGGCGTTTCTAGCTTCCGGGGGCCGCCTTTGGGCCCCGGGGCCGTCAGAAAAGGACCCGGGGTGAAACGGCGCACCAGATGAACCCCGGTGCAAGCCGGTCGTTGAAAGTAGGTGTTTTTGGATGCCCAAATTTTAATTTGTTTAAGGCGCTTTCTTACTTCAAGAGTCGAGCGGTTTATTTCCTCTTCAGGGAGCGGTTGGAAACTTAATCTACTTCCAACGCCTTCCCACATGTTTCAACTCACTTTTTGCGACCGGCGTGTAAGGGGTCTGGGGGCCGGTTTGGAGTGACTTTGGGTCCATCCCATTTCTTGGTTGCTTTTTCTGAAGTCCCATCCAGTCCAGACCCCCCGGGCCGCCTCCAACGCCCTCTCCACCTCGTCTTGCCGCTTCGCTCGGCCGGCGAGGCCCGGACGAGCTCAACTATGTGAACCCTTGGTTTAAGACGATCGCCAATGACGAGCAGGTGGAGGACGGCTTCGGGCAGACTGGCGGGGGACGACGAGCTTGTAACGCAGCTCGGTCGCGGCATGAACGCCATGACACAGGTCCGTGTTTCCACATATCTGGTGTTCGCGCCGTTCTCTTGGCTTGTCGCTTGTCGGCCCGTGGCGCTATTTCATCGCATTGTCCTGAGCCAGACAAGCCAGGCGCAGGATGATGATGATGATGATGATGATGATGATGATGATGATGATGGTGGTGGTGGTGATGATGATGATGATTATGATGATGATGATGATGATGATGATGATGATGATGATGATGATGATGATGATGATGATGATGATGATGATGATGATGATGATGATGATGATGATGATGATGGAGAGAGGAGGAGGAGGAGGAGGAGGAGGAGGAGGGAGGAGGAGGAGGAGGAGGAGGAGGAGGAGGAGGAGGAGGAGGAGGTGGAGGAGGAGGAGGAGAGGAGGAGAGGGAGGAGGAGGGGAGGAGGAGGAGGAGGAGGAGGAGGAGGACGAGGAGGAGGAGGAGGAGGAGGAAGTGAGGAGGAGGAGGAAGAGGTGAAGGAGGAGGAAAGGGAGGAGGAGGAGGAAGAGGTGAAGAGGAGGAGGAAAGGGAGGAGGAGGAGGAGGAGGTGGAGGAGGTGAAGGAGGAGGAGGAGGAGGAGGAGGAGTGACCAGAAGTGACCATGAAAGGACGAGCGTCCGCAAAACTAAACGGGTTAGGCGGGGACTAATCCGACGATGAGTCCCCGCCTTCACGGTGAGGGATCCTGGTGGGTCGGCGAGCCGCTCCACCCTCACCTCCCACACAGAAAAGGGGCTGCTGCATTCCACTCTCCTCCCGAGCCTCCCTCGCACGCTGGACCGCGTCCGAAGCTTCACGCTGCACTCTGGCCAGCTGCACCGCCTTCGGGGGTCCCCTGTGCGAAGGAAAAATGCCTCGACGAATCCTGTCAAGGTTCTGGGCTCCTTTGGGGGAGGGCTCCTGGCAAGGACGTGCGAGCCACCTACCATCCACTGTGGCGGTCAGCCCACAACAAACACAAAAATGCAGGGACAACTCAGGCCAAAAGAAGATTTTGTGGGACGAGTGGGCCGAGGTGGCCCCAATCAAAATCTCTCCAGTCCTCAAGACAAATTGGCTCCACTCCGACTTCTGACCTCGGATCTCTGGGGCCAGGCCTGGACAAGACTGAGCACAAAACTTGAGGAGCTGGGTGGAAGCCACAATCTGACTGCAAACCCTACAGCGCCACCTGCTCCCGACCTGCTCACAATCATGAGAGGTGTCCCTCAGGGCAGCAGCCTTCCTGGAGGGAGGGGGCACCCGCACTTTGGCGAGCCTTGTGGCCTGCCAAGGGTCAACCTGGAGTGAGCACTGCAACGCACGTCGGGCCCTGCGTCTGACAAGGTGGGCGATGCAATCATAGATGTCAGTACTGGGGGCAGGCTGACGAGTATACAGGAGCAAGGCCTCGTCAGCCGCTTTACCCGCAAGGTCATCAGCGCACATGTTGCCAGCAGTGAGGAAAACTTGCCAAGCACTGAGAGCCTTGCCTGTGTCTTCTAGATGGGCAGCCGTCCACACGACCTGCACTTCAGCCACCCCCCGATTACGCAACGCCACCGCCACCCTGTACCACAAGTCCTGATTCGGGCCTAGCTTGCCGTGGGCTCGACCTGCTCTCCAACCATCCAGGACAGGCTGGCAATCAGTGATATAAATGATGGGTCCCGTGGTTTCTTCCAGAGCGATGGCAAACGCAGCTATCTCCGCGCGCGACACGGTCTGCCGCGGCCCCAGGAGGGGGGAAGAGACACCCGCGACCGGCTCCCAGGAGCCATCCTCAGCCCGACGAATGAGGGCAACTCCAGAGCCACAGCGCCTGCGTCTCGGGTCACTGCTGTATTTCCCCCCCGACCCATCTCCAAAAATGTGGGGAGGGTCCTGGCCAGGGGCAACACAAAACTCGCTGAGGCGAGAGGAGCCGTAGTACGTAAGAGGAGGGGCCTCAAGAGGGTCAAGGAAGACGGGGCAGGTGAGGTCTCTCGACGGGACTCCTCTCAGCCATAAAGAAGGGTCTGCTTCCCATTGCGCCGTGGCTTGGGAAATCAGTGACTGCGTGCTGCTAAAATCTAGGTGATCTACATTACACGCGCACTGCCATATTCTGTGAAACAAGGTCTCAGGGGCCGCCTTGCACCTTGGACAAGTTACGTCAACCGTGTAGCCACTGTCGGCTTGGCGCTGACGTGGCCATTGGCCCCCCGAGGCCACGCACATGGTGAGGCCCCACAGGTCCGCCTGACCCCGAGACTCGAAGCGACGGAGTTCCTGCTGCAGGGGGAGGAGATCGGCTCCTTCTTTCAAACTGTCGCCTGCCTCGTGCCCTGCAGCACCTTGCCACAACTTAGCCTTCATATCGGAAACAAACTCATGCAACAAGTCTGCATGGTCAGAAATCGGGAGTAAATCGTAATCTGGGTCGCCCATTCGTGGGAACCTCCACGCATGCTCCGCATGATCGGGTCGCTCCCACAGGTCAGGTTCCCTGGGCTCCCATCCTGCTTCAAGAAGGGTGGCCTGGACTGCAGCTATGGGCCCCCGAATGCCCCTCCACCTTTTGGCGCCAAGCGAATCGAGCAGCGACCGAACGATACCCCACGACCGTCGAATTCGAGGCTGGAGGGCGGGGAAGCGCTTCCACAGCTGCAGCCAGGCGTCCACCAATTGGCGGCGCACTTCCAGGGCGGGATCTCCATCCCCCAGCACCGTCTGCAGAACAGTTGTTAAACATTTGCCCTTGCCCATTCCCGAGACCGTGCGAGCAGCTTGTCGCCTAAGAAGCAGGACCTGACTCGGTGGCGTACCACAAACTTGATGGCCAAAGCTGGCCTGTGGTAAGGCTCCCGTGCGCCAAGCGCCCTGGGTGACTTTCCTCAAACCAGCCAGCCTGCGCATCTTCACAATCCTAGAAAAACGCCCGCTGGCTTTAGTCATTCTCTGGCGTGCCTTCTTCCGTGTCCGAAAACGTCCTGCCGCAGTGTCTACACCTAAATCAACTCCAACGGAAGCAAACCTAGCGGGCATCCCTCGGGCTCTGAAAATTCTGGCAATGTGCTTACCTAGCTCAGGAGAGGACGCCAAGACAACCGTTTTGTCCGAGACAGTGAGCCTTTTGAGTCTGAATCCCTCCGAGAAAGCATCAGCTAAACCTTCCATCTCAGAAACAACAGTGGCCTGGGTGCCCTCAGATCTTCCCACAGTGTCATCGACGAAGGTCCATAACGAGGCCTGAGGGGCTCGAATGTGCGCAGCCTCCAGCACAGAATGCAAGAACACTTTTCCAAGGCAGACTCCATGCGACGATCCAGCCACAATCGAGCGGCCTGGGCAGAACGGTTCGCTGATGACCGAGCCCTCCTTGAGGATGCGCGGCGCCATGAAGAGCAGGATCTCCACGAGCAGCACCGTGGGAGGGAAGTTGAGCCCCCGCGCCGCCACCACCAGGAGGGTGAAGGAGATGGAGTCGTAGAACTTGGCAATGTCCAGCAAGACCGTCGCCGTTGCCTTGCCTGTGGTAGCAGAGGCCTCATCCATGAGGCTTCTCGTCATCGCGGCTCTCAGGGCGCTGCTGCCCCTGATGGCCGTGTCCCAGAAAGCAGAAAGTCCATCTGACCAACTGGAGGTGACCGAACTGCGCGCCTGACTCCACGTCTTGCAGCATTGCGGCAACATGCCCAGTACTCTCGTGCCTCCAGCTGGCTTCGGAATAACTGCACAAATAGTAGCTAACCACGCTGTCGGCCAAGTTTGCAGTAGCTCCGCTTGATTGAGGATACACGTGAGCTCAGACAGTCCAGCTTGAGGCATGCGTTGAAGGTCAACTGGGCCCAAGCCATCAACTCCTCTAGCTTTGTTTGGCGATTGTCGTCTAAGAATCGATTCAATCTGTCCTTCATTCAGTGGTGGCAAGGGGTCATCACGAGCATCCCTGGCCAATCCCTCCAACGTCCATAGCAAGTGCTCCCTGCTGTCATTATCCTCCTGCCACACTGCCTGCCAAAAGTCCTTCTTCGTGCGAATGAGTACGCAAGGGTCGGCGGTGTCCACGCCATCTCTGATGATCTCACGAGGAAGTGGGTCAGGGGGAGGAGCACGTACATGACGATGAATAGCACCTGGCCTCTTGGCCCACATCTGCTTCGCCCAGTCCATGAAGGCTTGGCGAGACTTGACTAATGAGCGCCCCTGGGCGCGGTCGACCCACGTGTTGGTGTGCACCTGGAGCTGCTCCAACTCAGTCTGGCTGAGGTGCGGCGCCTGCTGGGCAGCGTCCTTCCACTCTTGCACTGTGGTGGTCAAGGCCTTCTTCCCGAAGAATTCCTGCTGCTTGGTGTCTGTCAGGCCCTGGACCATGGACCGAAAGCCCGCGAGGCACTTCTCCGCCTCTGGGGGGTCCCTGCCTGAGCGTGTCAAGGCCACGCCTCGAGCAAGCAGCGTGGAGGCGATCCCCCACCATTCGGCTACAGGGTCGCACATGTGAGGTCGACCTGGGGCAGGGCGCATCTTCCTCCATGAAATTGAATACCCTTGCCCTCTGCCGAAAAACATAACGGGGTCTTCCACATCGCTGACCGCAACAATAGACCGCTCCAAGGTAGTGACCCATCGTCCATATCGAATATCCAAGGTAGAGCGTTGAGTGGGCCTCCAGGTCGACAGGGGACCTGTCGACAACTGTGCTGCCGCTGTTCGTGGTCTGAAGGTATCCTGCTCCAGTTCGCCATAGATCTGGAGCCATGCTTCCTGCTCCAACTTGAACGCGACCTTGGGGCCTTCTGGCTGTGGCTCCTGAGATGGCAGGTCGTCGAAGGCCTCGCGCAGCTCTTCGGGGAGTTCCTGTCTGCGTGCATCTGCCACCTGCTTGCGCTTCTGGGATCGCTTGCTGTCTGGGTTTGGCTCTTGCTGAGGGCGGTTGGCCCTGGGTAGCGGCCCTGGCAGTTCCAGCGACCTATGCCACCAAGTACGCTTGGCGTCCAGCACATCAATGGCAATAGCGCAATGAGTCTTCCAAGGGACAGCTAAAACTTGCCTGGGCCTGATGCGGTCCGAAGTAAGCTGCTTAGAGACAATGGCATAATCATACATGCGTCCCTGCCCCTTGTCGCACGTGAACTTGCAGTTAGGAAGCGCTAGCCGACCTCTGAGCCTGTCTACCCATCCACTATCCAATAGACTCTGCGGTTCGTTGTTCCAGTCCGCCACAATCACCCAATGATCTGCCAGAGCTTTGGTAAATGCGCCCAATGCCACCAACACCTCATTGTTGTACTGAGCGATCCCCAGTGACGGTAGCAAGTACGCTGCAATGTAGACGAGGTTGCCCGACTTGAGGTGTAGCGTGGTGGCCGAGAAGCCTTTAAAGGGATCCATGCGCGAGTCGGCAATCGCCTGGTCCCTCAGTCGATCAAACTGTGTAGCGGCCAAGTGACAGCGCGTGAGGAGCCACTCCCCTGCCGAGATGCCTGAGTCCGACCTCCCAGAAGCAAAGCCTGCCTTGAACGAGAGCCTCCACCCGTCCTTCCTGAGTTCCTCTTTCCAGTGGGCGCACTTGGTGTCGGGGACATGCGTCTCGACCAGCCCCACGATGGCGTAGGTGTGCTTGTGACTGTTCACAAAGCTGCGAACCTTAGCGCCCCATTCGGTGATGTTCGCGAAGAGCAGCGTCACATGCTCGTCGGACGTACAGTGCTGCAGAACTGCTGGCTCTTCGTGTGTGGGCGCGCTGTCACCAGCGTGGGTCTGTCTGACACGTTGCTGCGTTTCTGACTCCGCATTGCAGTCCCGAGGTCGAGCGGCATCCAGCATAGGCAGACTCGACGAGGAGTTCCCCAAGACACCCAAGATCGCAGGCTCAGGGCCTCCAAGGTAAACATCCCGAGACGGGGTGGGGCTGGAGCCTATGGCGTCAGGCCTGCATCCGATGTTAGATTCCACAGTACAAAGCTCCCCCTCGTCCCCGAACTGGTCATCCAGGTTGGCGAAGGGGTCGGCGTCTGGATCGTCCAAGTCAGCACACCGAGCAGCTCGAACTCCGTCCGCAGGCAGAGGAGCACACGGATAAACGTCTGGAGCCTCCGAAGAATTATGTTGCATGGCGTGTGGAACTGTACTTTGATTGGCCTGTCCCAGACTGGTCTCCGCATCCGCCAACATCACCAGGTGAGCAATGCAAGCGTCAACGTCTGCCTGATCATCCTCTGAGTCGGGCTGTCTGGAGCGAGGAAGCCGCGCCGTAGGGAAAGTCGAGCCCAAAAGCCTCCTGAACATGGCTCTCAGCTCATCCAAGTGCGCCCAATGGCGGCGCTGCAGCTGTACACGCCTCTCAATGGGCGCCGTGCGAAGCCGCTCAAGGAAGGCCACACGCCTGGGCTCAGACTGCCTCCATGCCGACTCACATAGTTCTTCCATGACAGATTGCAAGGTGCGGCCTGGAAACCAAGCCTGCAACAAACGGCGCAAGGGCTCGTTCCCTTGTCGCTCAAGTATCGTGTGCAGAAACGCCTCGCACCAAAGCCGCCAATCACCACTTCCTGCGTTTAGCCCAAGATGTATGTCAAACCAAGCCGCTGCCCATTCTCTGAGGTCAGCTCGCATATCTGCATAGTCTTGAACTGCCATCGCTCTGGTCTCGTCAGCAGGCGGCAGGCCCATGGCCTGTGGTGACTCGGCAGCCGTCTCGTCATATCCAACGTTGCCAGCCTCCCAAGGTAGGCGAGTCCAGCAAACTCCTGTGCCCCCACCCACTCGCGCTGAGACCCCCGCCTCCTGTGGAGAGGGTGCCCTGGCGGGTGGAAAGCACAGGTGCGACTGTGAACCTGCACTGCTCTGGGCAGCCCAGGATTTACGTTCTGACGCCTGAAACCCTCCTGCCGTCTCAGTAACTGACCGTGTGGAAGGCGATGTCCCAGGAAGGACGCGGCTCTTCTGAGTATCCGTAGCGCCCGTGGCGCCAGGCGGGCTCGCCCCCGCCGAAGCCGTGCTGAACGCTGTCCAGGACGGCATAGAACTCGGTGTACACGTCGAAGGGGTCCCCGTCACCACGTCAGAAAGCGAATGAGGGGCCCAGTCCATCATAGCTCGAACCTTCTGAATTGTGTCTAGCGCTTCGTAGCAGAATTTGTCAGACCACATAGCTCGACCAGAGGGAGCACATGCGTGAGCAAGAACATGGTATGCACATCCAAAGGGAATGTCCGTGCCTGGGTAGCATTGGAAGGGCGGTGTGCGCGAGATGAGCTTGAGCACACCAATTGACACAGATGTCCCACAATCAGGTAGCTGCTGGGCCCTCATGGTTGGGGCCCCCCCTGCGCTCGAACTTGGCCAATCGCTCGCGGACAGAGGCGAACTGTGCCTGCTGCTCTGGTCGGGAGACCTGTCCCTCTGAGCCTTGGCCCTGGGGCTCGGACGTGGTCTCTGTGCCATCACCACCAGCACTAGCTGTCTCTGGCTGGGAACCCTCTGCACCTCCAGGCTTGGACTGGGGTTCCATGTCCTCAACATCCTGCACGCGCCGACGTTTGGCGAGTAGCCGTGTCTTCTGTGATTCATGCTCCTGGACCACGCGCTTGGCCTCGTCCAGCGCTGAGGAGAAAAGATCCTTGGCCTTCGTGGAAAGGAGCTCGCGCAACTGTGTGGTACGTTCTTCGATCCGTAGACGATCCTCCTCGTCCAGCTCCAATCCTTCAGGCATGTCTGAAAGGAGGCCCAGGTCGAAGTCCAGGGTGCCCACCTTGCCAGAAACGAGGTCCTCCAGCTTGATCCGCGCAGGCGCAGGTCCAGGTTCAGGAGTGGCAGCTTTGCCCGTGGCCGCAAGCTTGCGGGCGAGCTCAGCGTGCTGGGTGTCCATGATCTCCAACTCTGCACGAAGGCCCATGATGTAGTCCTCGTGCTCCTGCAGCTGGGCCTTCCACTTGTCGTGCTTATCCAGTTCACGAGAGAGCCGTTGAAGGAGCTTGTCGCATTCACGTCGCGATTCTGCCAGTCGCTGTTCCATGGTCTTCTCGATGACTGGGGGAGCAGGCTTTGCCAGGGTGGTGATGCGTGCCTGAACTCGCGTGGCCAAGTTCTTGTCACCCGTCTTGTTGGCGATGGCCAGCAGAGAACCCAACTCAGCAGCATCCAGGCCATCAAGATTCGTCCAAGCCAGTGCTGGCGTGGAGGAGTTCGGCCCTGGCTGGAGGCCGGCGGCCAGCGGCAGACGGTGCTCTGAACCCTGACGGATGTCATTCCACGACTTGTCTGATCCTGACCACGACTTGCCTGCCCAAGACGGCCAGTGCTGCGGCTGGGTCCATCCTGGTTCTGGTGTGCGATATGAAAAACAATGTTTGCACCACTGCCATCTCTCCTCGTTGCGTGCACATCCGCACTGACCACATCGCCACGTGGGCCCTGAGGCTGGGGGCCTGTGTAGCTTGCGTCGTACAACAGTGGCTTTCTTATTCGTCGACCCGTCCGCTCGCCAAGGGGCTGAGAGCAAATCATCCGTTCCCATCGGCGTGCCGTGGCTGGCAAGAACAAGAAAGGTACGTTAGTATGCCTGGCAAACGCCAGGAGAGCTGTTGGGGCCGCGTGCACCTCTGAGGCGCCCCCTTGCCAGAATGCTCACGTCCGCTGCTGACGCTTGGGCCACGCTACGGACTTGAGCCAAAATGGCTACGGAGGAGGAGGAGGAGGAGGAGAAGGAGGAGGAGGAGGAGGGAGCTTTGGGCAGTAACCTCCAGCCACAGCCCGTTGCACCATGGAAGCAGGCCCGCGGCGCTCACGACCGGACTCTGTGTGACTTGCCGGTCGGCCTGCTGGCGCACAGGCTCTTCCCGACAGCGCCGTGCGTCCGACGGGGCCAGGAATAAATTGGGCAGGCCCCTCTACAGGAGGAGCATTCAAAATAGTTCAAAAATAGTGAGGGGACGATGTTCGGAGTATTTACCTAACAGCGAAGACTGATAGGTTTCTAGTGGGGTCAAAAGAGAGCATCATGACTCCTCAGGGGGGTCGGGGCGGGACCCGGGGCGGCTGCCGCCGAAGCCCAAATCGCCTGGGACATCCTCGCAAAATCGCTCTTGGCGCTGCTAGAACTCCATTCCCGGCGTACATTTTGGATGCCCGGAGCCAACTGTAGGCCACTTCGTGGTCTTCGAGTTCCCAGAACTCCATTCCCAGCGTACATTTTGGATGCCCGGAGCCAACTGTAGGCCACTTCGTGGTCTTCGAGTTCCCAGAACTCCATTCCCGGGCCACATTTTGGATGCCCGGAGCCAACTGTAGGCCACTTCGTGGTCTTCGAGTTCCCAGAACTCCATTCCCGGGCCACATTTTGAATGCTGAGGCAGGCTGATGCTGAGGCTGAGGCAGGCTGAGGCTGAGGCAGGCTGAGGCTGAGGCAGGCTGAGGCTGAGGCCGAGGCTGAAGGCAGACTGAGGCTGAGGCTGAAGCAGGCTGAGGCTGAGGCTGAGGCAGGCTGAGGCTGAGGCTGAGGCAGGCTGATGCTGAGGCAGGCTGAGGCTGAGGCTGAGGCTGATGCAGGCTGAGGCTGAGGCAGGCTGAGGCTGAGGCCGAGGCTGAAGGCAGACTGAGGCTGAGGCTGAAGCAGGCTGAGGCTGAGGCTGAGGCAGGCTGAGGCTGAGGCTGAGGCAGGCTGATGCTGAGGCAGGCTGAGGCTGAGGCTGAGGCTGATGCAGGCTGAGGCTGAGGCAGGCTGAGGCTGAGGCCGAGGCTGAAGGCAGACTGAGGCTGAGGCTGAAGCAGGCTGAGGCTGAGGCTGAGGCAGGCTGAGGCTGAGGCTGAGGCAGGCTGATGCTGAGGCAGGCTGAGGATGAGGCTGAGGCTGATGCAGGCTGAGGCTGAGGCAGGCTGAGGCTGAGGCCGAGGCTGAAGGCAGACTGAGGCTGAGGCTGAAGCAGGCTGAGGCTGAGGCTGAGGCAGGCTGAGGCTGAGGCTGAGGCAGGCTGAGGCTGAGGCAGGCTGAGGCTGAGGCTGAGGCTGAGGCTGAGCTGAGGCAGGCTGAGGCTGAGGCTGAGGCTGATGCAGCTGAGGCTGAGGCAGGCTGAGGCTGAGGCCGAGGCTGAAGGCAGACTGAGGCTGAGGCTGAAGCAGGCTGAGGCTGAGGCTGAGGCTGAGGCTGAGGCAGGCTGAGGCAGGCTGAGGCTGAGGCTGAGGCTGATGCTGAGGCTGAGGCTGAAGCAGCTGAGGCTGAGGCTGAGGCAGGCTGAGGCTGAGGCTGAGGCAGGCTGAGGAGGCAGGCTGAGGCTGAGGCTGAGGCTGAGGGCTGAGGCAGGCTGAGGCTGAGGCCGAGGCTGAAGGCAGACTGAGGCTGAGGCTGAAGCAGGCTGAGGCTGAGGCTGAGGCAGGCTGAGGCTGAGGCTGAGGCAGGCTGATGCTGAGGCAGGCTGAGGCTGAGGCTGAGGCTGATGCAGGCTGAGGCTGAGGCAGGCTGAGGCTGAGGCCGAGGCTGAAGGCAGACTGAGGCTGAGGCTGAAGCAGGCTGAGGCTGAGGCTGAGGCAGGCTGAGGCTGAGGCTGAGGCAGGCTGATGCTGAGGCAGGCTGAGGCTGAGGCTGAGGCTGATGCAGGCTGAGGCTGAGGCAGGCTGAGGCTGAGGCCGAGGCTGAAGGCAGACTGATTTTGAGGCTGAGGCAGGCTGAGGCTGAGGCTGAGGCAGGCTGAGGCTGAGGCAGGCTGAGGCTGAGGCTGAGGCACGCTGAGGCTAAGGCTGTGACTGCGACTGCTTTTGCCACTGCGACTGCCATCGCGAATGCGACTACGACTGCGAGAACAGCAGAATTCTACAACAGGATTCTCATCTGAATCTTAAGGGGAGTGCTTCCAGATATGCTCCTACACATCGCTGTTAGGTTGCTTTGCCGGGATAATTTAAACCATTCTTTGGTATTGATCGAGGACTTTTATTGTTTCCCAACCCTCTTTGGTTAGGTATTCGTTTTGAATAGAGCACCGCGGTCGCGTCTCCCTCCTCCTCCCGCCTCTTCCCGCCTCCTCCTGCCCTCTCTTCGCCGTCGCTGGGGGGCTGCGATCTGCGAAACTGTCGCCACTTTCGAGGGCTGCTGGTGGGTCCAGCGGAGTGAGGCACCGCGCGGACCTGAGGTAGACCTCGCCGTCCCTGGGGGGCTGCGATCTACGAACCTGTCGCCACTGGGTCCAGCGGAGTGAGGCACCGCGCGGACCTGAGGTAGACCTCGCCGTCCCTGGGGGGCTGCGATCTGCGAAAGCGTCGAAAACATGTTCCCCATGCCATGACCCCCTCTCCGTCTTCTTCTGTTAACACGCTCTCCGGCCCCCCCTCGTCCGCGCTTCGGGCCGTGATGCGCAGCCTCCTCTTCGGCGCACCTCAACGCTTGGCATCGCTCGGACGTGTGCGTTTCTTCCTCGGCGAGGACCATCGAGGAGCATCCTTGATCATTTGGCGGAAAAGCCACACACGAAACCGAAAAAAACATAAGGAATGGACGTCCGAGCGATGGCCAGAACGTGTCTTTCGACGGGTAGGCGTATCGGCTTTGCTTTCCCATTACCGCGCGTCGCAGGTGAATGCTCTGACCAGTTGATGACACAGTCGTCAATGTGTAGGCGTGTGAGCATGCCGCTGCTCCTCGAGCAAGAATCTGTTTCAGTCATCCTGGCAGTTTGAGGATTGAGGGGCTGGTTCGTGACGGTACTAGTCAACCAGAGCACAGCAATGCACCCGTCTTTCTAACATTCGGAAGTGCAACATCCAGTTGCTTGCGGCAGGTCCCGCCACCGTGCCAGCCCAGCATTCTGGGTGGCGACTGTGCGAGCGGGCACAGGAGGCCGTCATGTGTGACACCTGTCGTCTTCACTTCTTGAGCAGCTCTCGTAGAGCTCATTTGGGCAGTCCTGGGGCTGCCTTGGGCCCCAAAAAGGGCAGTCTCCGGGGGTCTCTTGAGGCCATCTTGGGTCTGTCTTGGACCGTCTTGTGGCCCCGTTGGCCTTCTAGGGCTGTCTTTGGGCCTTCGTGGGGCCGTCTTGGCGTCGTTTTGGGCCCTCCGGCAGTCTCAGGTCTCTCCAGAGGACCTCTCGGGCCGTCTTGGGGCCGTCTCGGAGGCCTCTTGAGCCATCGTGGTGTCCTCGAGGGCCACTTATGCTTTTTGTGTTGTCCTGGGGCCAGTTTGGAGGCTTCTTGGGCCGTCTTGAGCTGACGGAAGCTTTCACGCACTTCCCGTTCATGTCAGGACAAGTTTTGGGGAATAAGCGTTTCGCCCGAGACATCTTCAGAACATCGAGACGCTTGGGGCTATCGTTCAACTCGCCTTATGCTAAACATGAGCGTTTCGCCTGAGACATCCTCACAGCATGCAGATCTACGAAGATCCCACTCTCGTCTCAGGCATCCTCGAACACCAAGTGGGATGTTGAGACAGCTGGTTGTGAGCTCTCGCTCGAGACATCGCGAAACCTCGGGATTCTCGAACATGGCGCATTCGCCTCAGACATCCTCACACAGCATGAAATCTTCCTGTATCTGTTGTGCGACTTATTGTTGGGGCGCTCGTGGAGGACCCCAGGGTGGCACAAGAGGGCAAATCGTTGAAGAACCACTAGTGTTGCAACCCTTTTGTTCTAATGTAGGCGTTTCGCTCGAGACATCCTCAAGCAATGCCTTCGGGCGGGTCTTCGAGCATATCGTATCATGATGAAGATACCGATGGTGGTATTGATGATGATAGTGATGCTGCTGCTGTTATTGGCGGTGATGCCGTTGATTATGCCGAAGCTGGCACTTGTGCCGATGTTGTTTCTGATGATTGTGATGTTGTGGATGCTGGTTCTGTCGATGCTGCTCTTGCAGAATATGCATAATGATGGTTGCTGCGGTTGCGGTGTTGCGGTTGCTGATGATGATGGTGGTGATGGTGACGATGATGCAGCTGCTGCTGGTGATGATGATGCTGATGATGCGGATGATGATGATGATGATGATGATGATGATGATGATGATGATGATGATGATGATGATGATGATGACGATGATGATGATGATGATGATGATGATGATGATGATGATGATGATGATGATGATGCTGCTGATGATGATGATGATGGTGTTCGTGATAGTGGTGGTGATGGTGATGGTGCTGAAACATAGGACGATGCACGTGAGGGCGTGACGGGGGAATTCGGAGGAGTACAGAAGAGTGAGGAGGAGGACCATGATGAGGCTGGTGCACGTTCGGGGAGCGCGCGTCCATGTGCATCCATCATGGAGGTTCGGAGAGCTCGCCCACATCATAGATGATGGTGACGATGCTGCACGCATTGCTCAACTCTTCAGGTCAGGAACTGTACACGATGTTGCACGCATTGCACGCCGCTCTCACGCGCTTCCCGTTCATGTCAGGAACTGTTTCTGAAAACTGACCGTTTCTCACCAGCCTGGAACATATCCCTATCCCTATGATTGGCATCGCCTCATCTCGATGCCGATCTTAGGGATTCCCTCCGTTTCTGAGGGCGCAGCCCTAAGATTTTCGTCGACTTTTGGCTTGCTAATCTTACGGATAGGGATGCGTTCGAGGCTGGTTAGTTTCGCTCGGGACGTCCACAGAACAACGGCTTCGGAGGGGGGGCTCCGAGGCAACACCGTCTTGGCCTCGCTCTCTTGGAGGGGCCAATCGTGGCCCAAGGGCGCCCCCAAATGCCCCCCCAGAGGATCCAGGGAGGGCCCCACGCGGCCCCCAAAAGAGCCCCGAGCGCTGAAGTGACGAGGCCAGACCGGAGTTACTGAACTCTCTGGGGGCCATTGCCACGCTGAAGACATCTTTCGGAGGTTGATAG
>CAUYUJ010015423.1:190000-235000 GCA_963575745.1 Prorocentrum cordatum
CATGTGGACGTGTACGCATATGCCTGTATATACATACAGTTGTATATATGTACATTTACACACACGTACATCTCTATATGTATGTACATGTGCACGTATCATGTGTAGGTGTATATAGTAATGTATATGTATATATATATGTACAGATGTATGTATACATCTATGAAAGAGCGTGCCCTACCGTTGCTGGCAGAAAACCGGGGGAGGGGGTCGCTGGAGGTTTCCAACGTTTCCCCCCCCCCTCTCGAAAACTGGGGGGGGGGTCACTGGGAGTTCCAACCCCCCCCCTGTGCATCATGAAAAGGGGGGGGGTCACTACTGGTTCGAACCCCTCCCCCCCGCCCCCCCCTGTCCCCACTGTCCCCCCCACTGTCCCACTGTTCCCACTGTCCCCACTGCTGTCCCACTGTGCTGCCCCACTGTCCACACTGTCCCCACCACTGTCCCACTGTCTCCACTGTCCCCACCACTCTCCCCACTGTACCACTGTCCCACCACCGTCCTAACCACCGCCCTAACCATTGTCTCCACTACCACCGTCCCCACCACTGTCCCACTGCTGTCCCCACCACCACCGTCCCCACCACTGTCCCCACTGTCCCCACACACCACTGTCCAAGTGTCCCCACAGTCCCCACCACTGTCCCCACTGTCCCCGCCAGTGCCCCCACCACTGTCGCACTGCCCCCACTGTTCCCACCACTGTCCCCATCACGGTCCCACTCTTCTCACTGTCCCCACTCCCCAGCACCATCCCCACCACCGTCCCAACCACTGTCCCCACCAGTCCCCCATCCGGAGTGGGAGAGGATGGAAGTCGTTGCGGCGAGGGGGGTGGGGGGGGAGGGACAGGGGGGGTTCGAACCGTCGCCTCCCCCTCCTCCTCCTCCTCCTCCTCCTCCTCCTCCTCCTCCTCCTCCTCCTCCTCCTCCTCTGGCTGAGATTGAGGCTCACGCTCAAGCGTTTCGGCAACGCCAGCGCTCCCATGCGATACGTCATGACATTTTTTTTCGAGAGGCCCTGGCCAGAGAGGGCCCGAATCTCATTAAGGTCGCTCTTGCCTGAGAGTTCCTCGCAACTGAACACCACAGGGGGTCCTTCAAAGCAGTCTTGCCGCCCCTTGCGGATGCCGGAACGGCCGTTTTGCCTGAGATTTCTCTGCAATGCATCATGAGGGGTCCTTCAGAAACAGGGTGCTGCGACTTGCGGATGGCGTAGCGGCCTTTTCGCGTGAGGACTCTTCGCATTTCAGCACCACAAGAGAGCCCTGGCGTATGGCATGCGTGAGTGAGTGATGGGGGTCGGAGCATTCTTGCTGCTATTCGCGGATGCCCGAACGGCCGTTTCGCTTGAGACTTCTTGGAATTCAGCAGCACAGGGGAAACCGTCAGAGCAGTGTTGTCGCTACTTGCGGAGGCCTCAGGAGGCCCCAGGACGCTCCAGGGATCTATGTTCGGGGAGCGTTTTCTGGCCCTCCTGCCTTCAGGAGGCCCCAGGAGACACTTTCTGTTTTGAGATATGTGTTCGGGCAGCGCTTTTCGGCCCCTCCCCTCCGCTCCCAGCTTCGGATGGGGTACTCTTATTCGGTAGCAGCTCATGGGAGCCGTGCGTGTCCTCGGAATTCCATCCTCAGAGTGCTCCAGCGTGCGCCAGCGCCCGACCCTCGACGAGACAGCGTCGCGTGAGCGTCGACGCAGCGTCGGCCAGCGTCGGCTGGCGTCGATTCGTCGCGAGAGCTGAGCAGGACGGCGCGGGATGCTCCCAGGAGCTGCCACTGAACGCCTGCGCTCGTCGTGCCTGGGCCCTCCGCCCCGGAGCGCCCTCCGAGCTGGAGCACCTCCGCGGGGCCCCCAGGCCCTCGGCAGAGGGGCCTTCGCGCTCTCGAGGCGCCCACGCCCTCGTGACCGCGCCGCGTGCAGTGGGGACCCATGCCAGGACACGCCCTGCTTGCCTCCAGGGTGCCCTGGGTCTCCCGTGTTGCGATGGTTTTACCACGGAGCTCGTGACGTTCCCACACCAAAAAATCAATGGGCGTCCTGGGGCCTCAGGGTTGGGCTTCTTGTGGAAGGTTTCTTGTGGTCGGGCTCATACTGTGCTCTCTCTCTCTCTCTCTCCCTCTCCCTCTCCCGGCAGGTACATGGAGATCCCCGGAGAAAACGGCAAGACGGAGAAGGCGCGCGGGCAGGGGTCAACCGAGCAAAAGAGGTCACGATACTGAAACGTCGCTAGCTCTCCAGGATTTCCAATAGCTCCTTTTTTCCTACACGGGCTGCGAGGAGGGCAGCTGGATACTCTGCAAAACCTGGAACGTATCCTGATCCAGTTCTATCATGACAGCATTCCCGTCCCGATGTGGCGACGTGACACACCATACGTGAATTCAACAGTCGCGGCAGCATGGGCCATCTGGTGTGGAACAATTGTCTCAAGCGCGAAGGATTCCTTGAGCGTTTCGCTGATGACTTCCACCCGTAGGGTGGTGCAGCGCGAGCGTGGGAGCGCGCAGTGAAGGCGCAGACCTGGTGCTGAAGGCATTCTAGTTGCGCTGCCGACGTACTATTTTACACCTTGCTGATGCGTCGTCTGGTGCGAGACCACTTGACTGGATTCGACGCTCCGCGGGAGTTTCTTGGATCTGCGCTGCACTCCCCTGGCGGCGTGTCTGGCGCCGCCCCCGTCGCGCGGAGCGCGCCAGGGAGAGGGCTCCAGCGCAGATCCAGGACATCCGCGCGGGCCTCCGAACGTTTCTGAGGAGGAGGAGGAGCAGGAGGAGGGGGAGGAGGAGGAGGGGGAGGAGGAGGAGGAGGAGGAGGAGGAGGAGGAGGAGGAGGAGGAAGAGGAGGAGGAGGCCTGCCACAACTGGGGGAGCTGTGGTCCTTACCCCCCTGGGGGACCCATCGGTTTTGACACCCCTCTTTTGAGAGATCGTCGATGCGATGGGTTCCCCCAGAGGGGGTAAGGACCACAGCTCCCCCAGTCATGGCTGGTCGGCAGGGGAGGGGTGCGACGTGCACAGCCAGAGCCCACAGAGAGGGTGCAGCTCAAGGGTATCCGCGGTTCCTGCTCGGCCGTGCCGCAGTCTGCTGCGCTTGGTCGGCTCAGTTCGACTGGCTGCTGCGTTAAGAGAGGGCTTGGCGTCGCTCGGACGTGTGCATTCTTTCTCGGCGAGAACCGTCGAGGACCATCCTGGACCATCGAGCAACAACAAACACGCGCGACACCGAAACATGCAGGGGAAAATGGACGTCCGAGCCACGGCAAGAGGGGGGGTAAAACCGAAACCGCTACACGTCCCGAGGGAGGGGATCGGCCGAGGGGGGGCGCGCATCGACCCCCAAATCGCCCACTGATCGTCACCAGCGGGCCCGACAGCTCACCCCGCTCGGGAGCGTGGGGCCCTCCTAGGGGGCCCCGTCGCCGATCTGTCGGCGACGTGTCGCCGACTCCAGGCTGATGTCTTCCTCCCCTGGGCCAGCCCCCCCCTATCGGGGCGATCGAAAGGGGGGGATGGGGACAGGGGGGGGTTACGAAATTCGCTGCGTGCAGCTGGTTTCGGCCCCGCCGCCTGGCCCATGCCTCGATGCATGGGCGCCTCCCGGCGCCGGGAGGCGCCGGGAGAATCAGCTACGTGAGCTGATTCTCAAACACCCCTTTTGCTATAACCCCCCTTTCGCCGGGCCCGACCCTATCGTTGCCCCTCGGATCGTCGCAGGAGAGTTCTGGGGAGTAGCAGTATGGGTTTGCCCTCGGGTTCCCCAGCGTCGCTGTGCCTTCCAGTCTGCCTTTGGCCTGTCGGCTTTGGTCGGTCTCGGCTCTGCTCTGGCTCGACCAGCCTTCGGTGCCGCCGTCGCCGTGGGCTTCCTGTGGGGATAAGTGTGCAGTCGGAGCCCGCAGTGAGGGCGCTCTGTCGGAACCACCCTTGCATCCTTACCCCTTCGGCCCACGCTAGGCCCTGGGTCCTGGGGCCCACTGTCGAGCGTCGCCCAGGCGAGCTCGGGCGCTCTCCTCGCGCTGCGTGCAAGCCCTCCACTGGCGATGCCCGGGCGAGCACGCGGCCTCGTCGCTGCGAGGGCGGCTCGTCCGGTTGGCATGTTTTTGGAGGTTGGTTTTCGTCTTCTGGCGCGTAACGATCGTTATGTTGTCTTCGTTCGCTCTCGCCTCTGCCGCGTTGCCGCTGTGCATCGCCTGGTAGTTTTCGCCACCATTGTGGCCGTCTTTTCCTGCGTTTCGCCGGCGACAGTTGCGCTGTGTGCCCTGGCCTTGTGCTGTTCGACCCTTTGACGCCGCGCGGGTGCCCGCCTGCGATCGCGATCAAAAAAAGTAGCGATCGTTACCCGCCTTCCTCCCAGGTGTCGGTAGCGATCGTACGTGTGGGCTGGGCGGGGGGCTGGCTGGACCCTCCCCCCCCGCAGGCCAATGCTCGCGTGCATACTGTGGCGACCGCGGCGCCCCCCAGCCCACCCCGGCGTGCCCCACCCCGCCGGAGCGTGACCGCTACAGTCAGCACGCTGAAAAGCGAGTGCCGCTTTGGGCTCGTGAGGGGCTCGGGTTTTCGGGCCTCCTCCTCGTCCTCCTCCTTCTCCTCCTCCTTCTCCTCATCCTCCTTCTCCTCGTCCTCCTCCTCCTCCTCCTCATCATCCTCCTCATCCTCTTGTTCCTTAGCGATCAGTCGGGGGACCCGTTTGTGGCCTCGGGCCCGCCGTGGCCAGGAACGGCCCCTTCGCTCCTTGTTGTACGCCCTTCATGGTAGCACGAGGACTGTAATGCGGGCCCCAAGAACTTGCACCACCACCACCTCCATTCCTCCTCCCTCCTCTTCCCTCGTCTTCTTCTCCCCTCTTGTGGGAGAGGGAGGGGACGAGTGAGGAGGTGGTGTATATTTGCTTGCCCCGTATGTAGTGGGTGGCAATGAAGCCAGAGAGCAATCCCAATCAGTGGATGGTGTGAAGATTAGTGATATGGATATTGAGATCGATGGTGCGATCGATAGTGTAATCGATCGTGAGGACGAGTGTAAGGTCGATGGTGAGACCGGTATTGAAATCGTTTCAATGAGATCGATAGTGCGATCGATCGTGAGATCGCTCGTGCGATCTATAGTGATATTGTGCTATCGCTAGTGATATCGATTGTGAGATCGACAGTGCGATTTATAGACAGGTGGGTAATGCCATCGCTGGTGAGACCGATCGATGTGAAGACCGGCCCGGGACCCGGAACCAGGAAGCCAGGAACCCGGGAACCTGGAACCGGGAACTCGGGAACCCGGCCGCCCGTCGAAATCGGCCCGGCCCTTTCGCCAAATCCTTGAATGTCCGCTAGGGCCCCTTCCGTGCAAACGCTGACTGGGGAATCTCGTGCCGTGTTCACACTGTTTCGCACGCGCGTGTGCTGTAACAGGCGCCTCGGCGCCCTCCCCGCCGCGCCTTCATGGCTCCACGCGCGCGGAACCGCAGCCGTGGCCGCAGCCGTGCCGTGTTCACCTCGGCTCCGGCCGTTTGCCCCGTGGGGCCCCTGGGGAGCTGCCGTGGCCCGCGGCCCCTCGGCGCCGCGCTTTTGCAGCTCCTGGCGCGGGCGCCCGGGCGCCCTGGCACCCCTTGGCTCCTGCATCCTAGTCTTAAGTCGGGCCTGTCCCTCTACAGGGGGGATATCCAAAAATAGCAAAAAAATAGTATGGGGACTATTTTTTGATTATCTTTTTACCATTTGCGAGTACTTTTTGACATTTTTTTCGATTTTCGCCCAAAATCCCCCTGTAGGGGGACGCGTCCGATTTAATCCTACTGGGATCGCCGCAGGGTTTGCTGAGTGGATAGGGTGGTCAGAAAGGGTTGCTCAGGGTGGCGATATCTGGTCCAGCTTGGTTCCTTGGCAGAGATTCAGGTAATTACCAATACCGCTACCTCTCGCCCCGTTTTCGCCTTCTTCGGCCTCCTTGGTTGCCTCGTCGCCACCAGTGGATTCGCCATGAAACCGTGGTCAGAACGCACACCAGGAGAGGTCTGGGGAGTAGTGGTATTGGTACCTTCTGGTTTCTCCGTATCAATGGATTATAAGTGCCCTAAGTGGCGAAGTGTGTGTGTGTGTGTGTGTGGGTGTGTGGGTGTGTGGGTGTGTGCGTGTGCGTGTGTGCGTTTGCGTGTGTGTGTGTGTGTGTGTGTGTGTGTGTTCCTGGGCAGTAAGCGCCCACGTAGCGGAGGTAGACACCACCATCTCTTGCGCCAAAGACCGCCAGGAACCGCCGAAGACAGCCAGAGACAGCTGGAGGCCGCCGGAAATCTCCGAAGACCTCCAGAAGACCGCAGAAGACTGCCAGAACCCCGCCAAAGGCCGATGACAAGGAGTCCATGTTCGAACACGTAGTCTCGTGACAAGGGCCGCCAGGAGGAGCGGCCGGTAACGTGAAGTTTGCGCCGGCTCCTGCTTGGAATTGGCTACCCCTGGTCATTCCCACGGCGCTGGCACAGATCGTGACGTTACCCGAGGGAAGATGATCCCGATCTCGGTTGTCGGTGGTGAAGGTACTTGGTATCGCTCGGACGTGTGCACTTTTTCTCGGCGGGGATTATTCAGGAGCATCCTGGAGCATCCTGCGAAAAAAAACCACGCGCGAAACCGAAACACAAAACACAGGGAATGGACTGTCCGAGCGATGGCCAGGGTGGTGACAGCACTCGGGCTTCCCAGGTGGCCGAGAGAGTGCCCCCCGCACCAGCATCCAGGGGCCGCCTGTCTGCGGCGAGGCCGTCGGCCTGCAACAGCGCGCTGGCCTCTCGCCCTTCCGTTTGTTCCATTTCGCCCCCCCGGGGGCCCGCCAGGCGCAGTACTGGCAGGGCGACGGCCAGCGCAGAAAGGCGGGCGCCGTCGTGAAGACCGCTCCCCCCGCCCGCGCGGCGCGCGCGCGCGGGGGCAGCGCCGAGGGGGCGGCGCTCGGGTGTTCCAGGGAAGCTGGAAGAGGTGGCTGGGGGCAGCCCTTCCACTCTTTGCAGCCCTTGGCCCACTTCCCTCCAGTTCTGCTTCGGGCTCGTTCGGCCCCTGCCAGTTTCGTCCAGCCTGGGCCATCTCCAGATCCGCGGGATTTCCAGCTGCCCTTTCTCCAGCTTCCCTGTATCGGAGGTTCTCGACAGTTCTCAGAGGTCTTCGAACGTTTCTGGAGCTCTTCGGAAGCTCTTGGAGAGTCTCGGGAGTGGACGCTCTCGGAGAGGTTCGGGGGCTCCTGCTGACCCGCCACGCGGCGGGCTGGCAGGGCGCCACCTGCACGCTGCCGCCGATGCGCCCGCCGCGCCAGCAGGCCACGAGACGACGCTGGCGTGTGCCAGGTCCGCGCCAGGTTCCCGGAACGAGCTGCCGCCACGATTGGACGCTACGCTTCTGGAGTGGACGTTCTCGGGAGTTTTCGGGGCCCGGGGTGGCTTCCACCAGCTGCGACTGGTTGAGGCCGCTCCAGGGAGGCCAGCATCATCCCGAGGCGGCCGCCTGAGGCCCGAGTTGTGGACCAGAAGCCAGTTGGAGAAGATCGGGGCCCATGTTCGAGGGTTCGTAGAGGGGGGTTATCCCACGGTGGGGTTAGAGCATGAACCCAGCTGGATGCTCGCATTTCCTTCTTCCAAGGGGCCACTTAGAACGGTGTCCCCTCGACCTCACCTGTGCCCCTACTGCGTCCTCCCGACGTGCAGCTGGGATCACCAAGGTCAGCGCCAACAGGGGTCAGTCAATCCTCTCTGGCTGGCCTGGGGCCGACCCCCCTTTTCCGCTCCCCGCTGGCCCAGGTTTTTGGGAGCCACCGAGCGGCCAGCTGGGGCTTGCGGGCAGGGCCCTGGCTGACCTGCGGTTTCGCTGGCCCGGGTTGGCGCATCTCCGAGGAGGGCGACGACCCTGTATGTATCCGCGCCCTCGCGGTCCGGATTCCGGGGCGCGATCGCTCGGATACGCTCAGGCCCCCAGAGACCAGGACACAGACTAACCAGGACATTGGCAAGTCGGGGAAACGACACCCTTTCCTGCAAAGTCAGGTTTGGTCGTACAGTGCAGTTTTCTTCTGCTGCACTGCAGGATTCGGGTCTTTGTCCGGACCTACGGGGGGGTGCGCAGGCTTTTTGGACTTGTGTGCAGTGTTGGGTTTATTCCGGGAGTGTTGCAGTGCAGTTTTTTCTCGTGCCGCATTCTGGAAACAGCTGTTTCGAGGGATGTCGAATGTCCTGGTCTAGCGTGTCCGGGTCTACGGAGCCCTGGTACGCGGTCGCACGGATGCGCTTCGTGCGGGGCATCCGCGAAAAAGGCGCCCAGTATCAGCAGGATCGCGGCCCGCGGGCTTGGCCCGCGAGGCCGCGGATACAGATGCGTTTTCGCTTGCGAGAAGGCGAATCTGTTTTTTGTTGTTGGCGTTTTCAGTTTCTTTGTGCCCCTCAGGGGGCTCAGCGTTGGATTCGCTTCAAAGTGATGGCCAGACCACAACTCACCCCTGGATGGGGTCCGCGGGTCGACGCTGTGGGGAGAGGGAGGAGCGGGCGGGGGAGGAGGCGGTTGCAGCCGTCGTGAAGACAGCCTCCTGAGTGATAGTGTGAGGGGGGGCTGTGCATACACTTGGAGGCCCTCTCCCCCGATGATTTCGGAGCTCGTTCGGAGGACCGCTACCCCGCCTCGCGATGTTCAAGATGGGGCATGTTGAGGGTGAGGTGTGCAGGTGTGGAGCCGCCAGGGAGTTTTCTTTGTGCTTGCGCCACATCTGCCGACCCCTTGGAGCGATCTAGGGGCAGCTCGGGCCACCGTGCACGCGGATAACACCAAAGGGGAATCTCATGAAATCATATGTTTTTTGTTTAAACAACAAAAACAAACACATGTATGAGTTTCCGTTTCTTGGCACGCCGAGGGATCCCAGGGGGTTTGCGGATTGCGGGACGTGTTCTTCTTTCCTCATTTTGTGGTGGCGACGAGAGTTTCAGAGGCCCCAGCAAGGCTTGGGATAAAGGGAGAAGCAGTGGGAGAAATAGCAAGAGGGAGGAATATTAAGGGGGAGTGAGGATGATAGAGAGGGTGGAGGGAGAGGGGGAGGAGGAGGAGGACCAGTGTGAACCCAAGACTTATCAACGATATTGGAACAGACCCTCCCTCCAAGGTCCCTCTTCACAGGCCCCTACAAGGATTTATTTTCGCTGAGGGAAATGCTCCGTTGGGAGATAATCGTTTGAAGATCCTGAAGCGTGCCCAAACACGATTTTCTGGACTCCAACGCCCCGAAGCAACCTAACTTTTGCGCCTTGACGATCCTGCTTCGTGCCAGAACACCGTTCGTGGGACTCAAAGTAACTGTTGCTCCTCGATAATCCTGAATCGGTCCATTGCATTTTTTCTTGTGCGATAGCCATGCAAATCCGTGACACGATTTTTTCTTGTGCGATAGCCATGCAATCCATTGTGGGCGGCGCTAAGGCGAGAGCTACAGTTTGACAAGGAGTCGCCCTCATTTGTGAAGCTTTTGGAAACTGTTAAGACGAATGTTCGCGGCGCTAAGGCGAGGGCCACATTTTGAAAATGTCCCCTCCCCTCCCCAATCCTTGAATCTCCTGCAACTTTTTATGACGTGCGAGGCGCTAAGGCGAGAGCCACATGTTGAATACGTCCCGCCCCTAATCCTTGAAACTCTGTGCACAGTTCTACGGCGAGAGCGCGCGGCGCTCAGGTGAGAGCCAGCTGTTGAACATCGCCCGCTCTCCATTTGTGTAACCCTTGCAGTTTTCAAAGCGAGTGTGCGCGGAGCTACGGCGAGAGCAACATGTTGAAAACAACCCGTCCTCCACCCGTGAAGCTCTATGTTTAAAAAGCTTCAGGATCAGACATGGTGAGGAAGTCTCGGACGAACCGCCCGGCCCGCCCTTCTGACTGGCTTCGGGTTGCGACACGGAGGAGTTATTTCATACGGAACAAGAGTGGAAGAGGAGGAGGAGGAGGAGGACAAGGATGAAGAGGTGGAGGAGGAGGAGCAGGAGGAGGAAGACGAGGAGGATGGGAAAGGTGAGGAGCAGGAGGATGAGGAGGAGGAGGAGGAGGAGCAGGAGGAGGAGGAGGAGGAGGAGGAAGAGGAGGAGGAGGAGGAGGAGGAGGAGGAGGGGGAGGAGGGGGAGGAGGAGAGAGGGAGGAAGAGGAGGAGGAGGAGGAGGAGGTTGAGGAGTAGGAGGAAGAGGAGGAGGAGGAGGAGGAGGAGGAGGAGGAGGAGGAGGAGGAAGAGCGGGGGCGACTTGCAGGAACCATTCCAGATATCACGCAACGTCCTACCGCCTTCAACGTGCCAGGGGGCGCAGGGGCGGAGTTGTTGACGTGCGCCATTGTCGGTCCGACGTCGACGCCGCCCAGAGACCAGACATCGAGGGCCGCTGGAAGCTTTCTAGGGGCCGTTTGGGCTTCTTGTTGGTCTTTCGGCGCCCTCTTAGGTCATCAAATGCGCATTTGGGCCGTCGCAGACTGTCTTGGGCACCTCTGGGGCCGTCTTGGGGCCATCTTTGGCTATCTTGGGCCGTTCCTGGGGTCCTCTGGGGCTGTCTAGCAGGCTTCGTAGGCCGTCGCAGGGCCGTGTGGAGCTGTCTTGAGGCCCTCTTTGGTGCCCCCTGGGCCGTCGTGGGGCCGTTTAGGAGGCCTCGGATGTCGTCTTCGACATATTGAAACCCCAGAGGCGTATCTGGAAGGTCTCGGAGGCCGTCTTGGACGTGGTGAAAACCCCAAAGGCGAATCTGTTGAAACTAGCAGTTTTCAAAAGGGAATGACAACATTTTTGCTTGTTGGGGCCCTCTTGGGGATCCTCTTCGAGCCTTCCGGGAGCGTCTTGGAAGCTTCTGGGCTGTCTCGAGGCCACTTTGGGTCGTCTTGGTGCCATCTGGGGTCACGTGGAGTCCATGTTGGGGCGTCTTGGAGCCTCTGGCGCCCATTTCGAAACCATCTGGGGCCGTCCAGAAGCATTTCTGGGAGGGATGAGGCCCCCGGCCCGGCCAGCCTTTTTGGCTGGACCCCCCGTCCAAACCGGCTGGACTGGGCTCCTGGGAGAAGGGTTTGGGAAGGGGCAACAGTCTCACACGCCGAGTAGACTCCACGGGTCCGCGGATTCTTTTCCTTCGTCTTGCTGTAGCTGTTTTTTTCCTTCAGTGTTAGACTCTTTTGATTTATTCCGCCAGTATTGAAGAGGCTTAGGCCATGCCGCCAGCCCCCAGAAGATAATATGCGCTGCCTCCGGTGGTGCTGTTTGCGATTTCTCGTCGTCTCGGCTGCGTGTAGGTTCTCTGTCTGTTGGAGGCTTCTTGGAAGTCCAGGGGGCAGCCGCTTGGCGCTTTCTCATGGCTCCTAGGGTCTTCAAGGGGTCTCTGGGGGCATCTCGGGTGCCTCTCAGGGCCATGTCGGGGTTATGTTGGGGCCGTGGGGGCCATCTTGTGGGGAGGGCTCCCGGGGTTCCTTCGGGTTCCCCTCTTGGGTTTTTCCTGGGCCTCGTCGGGTTTCTTTTCCGGTCTTGGGGGCCCGACCCTGTTTGGGCTTCCTTGGGCTGTCTTGGGCCGGTCTGGGGGGCCTCTCGCGCCGTGTTGGGCTTGTAGACTCGGGCCGGGCGAAAGGGGGGGATTAGGAAAGGGGGGGGTACGAAATTTGCTGCATGCAGTTGGTTTCGGCCCCACGGAGGGGCCCATTCTTCGATACATGGGCGCCTCCCGGCGCCGGGAGGCGCTGGGAAAATCATCTACGTGAGCTGATTCTCAACCCCCCCTTTGCTATCCCCCCCTTTCGCCCGACCCGATAGACGCCCGAAAAGGCAAGATAACGAACTTCATTTCAGAACCTGAGCGAACTTATGGTTCCAATATGACTATTGAAACACACCAGACAAAGGCCGACAGCGAAAGCATGTAGACGCCTCCCTTGACGGGAGGGCGCCTCGGGGTAGAGGATCTCCAAGCTGGCTTCCGAAGTTCCCTCTCCGACGCCAACGGCTCCTGCGGTTCCATGTTCTAATCGCCACCAGACACAAACGGAAGCTGCCAAGCCATCGCTAGACCCTTCACAACTCCGCCAGCAGCGCCTGGTTGCCCGCGCTCATGCCCTCGGACGTGATGTAGTAGGGGAGCACGAATCAAATGCGCGCCTTGTCATTGGCCGTCGCCTGATGCGCCAAGACCCTGTGAGTCAGAATGCTGGGTTGAAGCTGCCATGTTGCTGAGCCGCATTTCTTGGACACCAGCGCCGCGCCCCCGCCAGCAGTACTGAGAGCTGCCTCGCCCGTAATGCCTGCGCTCCCAGTTGACATGATGAAACTTGGCCCAGCGCAGAAACGGAAAGAACGCTTCAGAAACAGAAACCGAAATTATTCACAACACCGTTCGTACTGGGAGCCTTGGCGTTGAGAGCTTGTTACGTCACCCTTCGCTCTTGGGAGCCTTGGTGTTCAGAGATTTTGCGTTGCCGCCCGTTCCTGAGCCTTGGCTGGGCCTTGGTTCTAGGAACTGGTTACGTCACCGCTCTCTGCTGGGCGCCTTGGTCTTATCAGCTTGTTTCCGTCACCGTTCGCTCTTGGGAGCTTTGGTGTGAAGAGCTTTTTAAGTTACCGATCGCTCTTCATTTGGCGTCTCTGGGCCTTCTTGGGAGTCCTATTGGGGCCCTTTGGGCGCCCTTTTGGGGGCCTCTTGGGGGCCTCTTGGGGCTTCTTGGGGGGTTCTTGGGGCCTCCTGGGAGCGTCTTGGGGCGAAAGGCTAGACTTTTCGGTTCGTGGTCACCCTCTTGGGGCCCTCTTTGGCCGTCTTGGGCGCCTCCTGGGCCGTCTTGGGGCCCTCTTGGGCTGTTTTGGGGGCCTCTTGGGAGCCTTTTGGGCCGTGTTGGGGCGGTCTTGGGGGCCTCTTGGACCGTCTTCAACGCCGTGGAGGCCGAAAAGCCGTGTATGCCAAACATGTATGTTTCCCCTGAGGGAAATCAATGATTTTGGCCTCCTGGTGGCCTCTTGGGACGCCTCTTGGGGGGCTCTTGGGGCTTCTTGGGGGGCTCTTGGGGCCTCCTGGGAGCGTCTTGGGACGAAAGGCTAGACTTTTCGGTTCGTGCTTCCCCTCTTGGGCCGTCTTGGGGCCTTCTTGGGCCGTCTTGGGCGCCTCTTGGGCCGTCTTGGGGCCTTCTCGGGCTGTTTTGGGGGCCTCTTGGGAGCCTCTTGGGCCGTCCTGGGGCGGTTTGGGGGGCCTCTTGGGCCGTCGACAATGCCGTGGAGGCCGAAAAGTCGCGTATGCTCAAAATGTACGTTTTCCCAAGGAAAATCTATGATTTTGGCCTCTTGGGGCCCTCTTGGGACGCCCCTTGGGCGCCTCTTGGGGCGTCTTGGAGGCCTCTAAGGCCGTCTTGGGCGGCCTTGGCCTCTCTAGGAGCGCTCTTGGGCCCTTCTGGGATGGAAAAGGGGAGAACCCGAAACACATACACAAACCCAAGGCAAAACCCGACAACGGCCATTACACCGCATCCTTCCGGCCCTCCCCCCTCCCCTGGGCCCCTCCCTAGAGGGCTTCGCCCAAACACAACGTCATCACTCGTACCTCGCTCTTTCCGTTACCTGCTGCCGCCGCCGTTACCTCGCTCTTTCCGTTACCTGCGAGGGGTCACCGACGTTGTGGAGGTAAGGTTGGTCTCTTGGAGTAGCACCACGCGGGTGTCCGCCTGCTGCTCGCTCGTGATGGAACCGCTCCAAGAAAGCCTGGCCAGTAGACCACGCTTTGCAATTGTACGAACTCAGTTCGAGCTTACCTGAATCAGCGCGCAGAGTCTGTGACTGGGAAGCCACATGAACCTGCCCAGGAGGAGGAGGAGGAGGAGGAGGAGGAGGAGGAGGAGGAGGAGGAGGAGGAGGAGGAGGAGGAGGAGGAGGAGGAGGAGGAGGGGAGGGGGAGGGGGAGGGAGGGGAGGGGAGGGAGAGAGGGAGGGAGGGCGGGAGGGAGGGAGGGGGAGGGCGGGCGGGAGGGAGGGGGGGAGGGAGGGGAGGGGGGCGGGAGGGAGGGAGGGAGGGAAGGAGGGAGGGAGGGAAAAAGGGAGGGAGAGGGAGGGAGGGAGGGAGGGAGGGAGGGAGGGAGGGAGGAGGAGGAGGAGGAGGAGGAAGAAGAAGAAGAAGAAGAAGAAGCCGAAGGCGAGGAGGGCGAGGAGGACGAGGAGGATAATGACGATGCTGATGCTGCTGCTGATGATGCTGCTGCTGATGATGATGATGCTGCTGATGATGATGATGAGGATGATGATGATGCTGATGATGATGATCATGATGATGATGCTGATGATGATGATGATGATGATGATGATGATGATGTTGATGATGAGCATGCTGATGATGATGCTGGTGATGCTGATGCTGCTTAGGATGCTGATGATGACGATGATGCTGATGATGCTGATGATGATGCTGATGATGATGGTGTTGTTCATGAGGTTGATAACCCAGGTGATGATTGTGATGCTGATGTTGATGATGATGCTGATGATGATGGCGAGGATGATGAGGATGAGGAAGATCATAATGAAGTGCACGAGAAGAGGACGGGAAGAGGAGGATGGGGAGGATGGGTGGACGAGGGAGAAGGAGGGAGCACCGCCAGGATTCTCAAAGGCAGCGGCCAGTTCTTCATCAACGGCCGCGAGGCGATCGACTTTTTGGAGAACCAGCCGCTGTGGTGGTTCAAGGCCAGGCGGGGAAGTCCGACGCGGGGATATATGCATGACCACCGCTTGGGAGATCGCTCCTCGGCGACCACTTCAGGCAAAAAATGTGATGGATACCTGCGAGCCCTAGGGAGGCCAAATATATCCATGTCCACTGATCTCCCGTGCGGTGGTCATTTACAGTCAAGGCGCCGAAGTACAGGCGGCCCAGATTAGTAGGTCGACCCGGCCAGATCAAGGGTACCCTCGTGTCCTGTGTCTCCCGACCCATGCCTCCTTGCATTCCTGTGGCAATGTGGCCCTCGGAAGGGTCTTGTGTCCTCTCGCGTGTTCTCTTCAATCAAGCTCGACTGTAAGGACCACTCTTGATTCAGGAGGGGAAACCACACACAGACACGATTCATCGTCGATCCCCAGGAAAATATGGGAAACTATGGGAAGGGGGGGGAGACACAAACCCTATATATATATATGAACATATGGGGAATACATTCTTATCTGTGTGTATTTATTTAATCGCTTCGCTCATTCCGCCGGCCCCAGAGCGCTATTTGGGGCCTCTTGGGGCCGTCTTGGGGGCCTCTTGGGGGCTTCTTGGGAGCGTCTTGGGGCCCCTTGGCCGCGTCTTGGGCCCCCCTGGGGCCTCTTGGTGTGTTTAGTTGTGTGTCCCGCGCGCGCGAACTAGAAATATTGTTGAGTAGTTACCGGAGATCTTAGCACGCCTCTGGCCCGTTGGGCCGGCGAATTTGTGTGTCCCAGGGCCCCCCTGCATGGCTGCAGGGAGGGGGCTCGGGCTGGGGGGCCGCTCCCCGGGCCCTCGTCGTGGGGCCCCCTCGTGGGCGGGGCCCGCCGTGGCCATCCGCCCCTCCGTGCCCCTCGCGGCGTACCCTCCTGCCGAGGCGCGACGGCGAGGAGGGAGCGCCACGGAGCTCCTCGCGGGTTCCCAGGAAGGGTATGCGAAGATGTGGGCAGCGGGGGGAGGACGAGCACCTAGAAAGTATGGGGAAACAGGAGGATCCTGGGATTGGCGCGTATTTATACACACACATGTGTGTGTGTGTGTGTGTGCGAGGAGGGAGAGCCACGGAACCCCTCGTCGGTTCCCAGGAAGATCGGGCCGGACGAAAGGGGGGGATAGGGAAAAGGGGGGGGTACGACATCTGCTGCATGCAGCTGGTTTCGGCCCCACCGAGGGGCCCGTTCCTCGATACATGGGCGCCTCCTGGCGCCGGGAGGCGCCGGGAAAGTTGGCTACGTGAGCTGAGTCTCACCCCCCCCCTTTGCTATCCCCCCCTTTCGCCCGGCCCGAGAAGAGTATGCGAAGATGTGGGAAGCGGGAGGAAGGCGAGCAGCTAGAAAATAGGGGGAAATGGGAGGATCCTGGGATTGGCGCGTATATATATATATATATATATATATATATATATATGTGTGTGTGTGTGTGTCCTTGGGTCCCTCTGGATGACTGTACAGGTCGCCGCCTCGCAGGAAGGGGGTGCGTGTGCCGATCCCTCGCGAGAGCACCGCGTGCTGCTGCCAGGCTCGGGGCCGGCCGCGCCGCCGTGATATGCCGCCCCCCTGCCTCACTGGCTGGGGCCAGCCGTCCAGCCGAGAGGGCCTAGGCCTCCCAGGTGGGGTCCGAGTGCCCGTCGGTCGTTGGAAGTAGGCAGTCTTGGATTCCCACATTCCAAACTCTGTTAAGCGCCTTCCTGCTTAAGTGATCGAGTGGCTTCACCTTTTCCGTCCTCCCAAGGGGGCGGAATTCCAGGGGGGGTCCGAGTACCCATCGGTCATTGGAAGTAGGCAGTCTTGGATTCCCACATTCCAGACTATATTTTAAGCGCCTTCCTGCTTCAGTGATCGAGTGGCTTCACCCTTTCCGTCCTCCCAGGGGGGCGGACTCCCAGATGGGGTCTCAGTACCCATCGGTTGTTGGAAGTAGGCAGTCTTGGATTCCCACGTTCCAATCTACTTTAAGCGCCTTCCTGCTTCAGTGATCGAATGGCTTCACCTTTTCCGTCCTCCCAAGGGGGCGGATTCCCAGATGGGGTCTTAGTACCCATCGGTCGTTGGAAGTAGGTAGTCTTGGATTCCCACGTTCCAATCTACTTTAAGCGCCTTCCTGCTTCAGGATGCCTTCTTCGCCATGGCTGGATGCGCCTCGAAGTTCTGGGTCGCGTCATACTTCCAGGCGCAGGAGAATCTTCGGGAGGGGGAAAAACACAAGACACAATTAGTCGTCGATCCCCAGGAAGAGATGGGAGAATACGGGAATTGTGTGTGTGTGTGGGGGGGAGAAGACGAAACTCCAGAACACATGGAAGAATAGAGGCAATCCTAGGACTTGTGTGTGTGTGTGTCTTTCTTTGTGTGTCACTGGGCCCCTTTAGATCTGGCTCTCTGCTCGCGCTGCTGTCGCTGCCGCCGCCGTGCCGCTGAGGAGGCCTGGCGGCCTCGCGGCCCGTGCTGTGCCGTGCCGCTCTTTCGCCTCTCCCGTGGTCCGTGCCTTTGTTGCCCCAGGGTTGCACCTCTGAGGTCGTGAAGAGGTCGTGCGTTCTCTCGGGTCCTATGATCGGGGGCGGCAAAGAGGGGGGTGATGACTACGGGGTGGTGGTTATCATTGCGGGGGCTATTATATGTCCCCAGCGCCTCTTCTTATTTCATTGCATCCCTGGCCCCCCTCCCTGGGCCGCGCACATGCCGCCGGTCATGATTTGAGCTCCCCCCTCTTGGACGCCCCCCTCTTGGCCGCCCCCGAGACGGACGGGACTCGAAGGAGAGAAAGCGACATAGATGTACGTTTTCAAGTTTCCCCGTGGATGGTCGGATCGGCGCTGGGTCCCCCTGGCGGCGCCTGCAGTGCCGTTCCGGGTGCGTTCCGCGCGCCAGGGAGGGGGGTCTAGCGCAGATCCAAGAATATCGCGCGGACCTCCAGAAGTTTCTTTTTCCTTGTTGTTCAAGTTTTTCCTACATCTTTCCAGGTCTTCCGGTCACCACCCAGATCCGGTCATTTTCCCCTGCGGTGCCACCAGAGTCAGGAGTACTGTCACGCAGTCCAGATACAGGTCGCTACAGTGCCCGAAGCGATCAACAATTTGGCGACCGTTGCTCTGCGCGACCGAAGTGGCAGGGATGTACACAGCACCGCCGTTCTCAATCCCTGATGCAGCATTCCGTGGGTGGCGGGCGTTGGCTGTGGGGCATCTCGCCACGAGACCATCCTCACGAATCTGCAACTAAGGATGGCTTGCATTTTCGTTGGTTGCTGTCTGGCACCTCGCGCTAGGCAGCTGAACCGATCCTGTGCCTGAACGAGAAGAACAACTTCGACATCATCGTGAAGGCTCCAGGGTGGCCGCAGCCGGTGCTGCAAACCCGCAGGAAATCTCTCTGGCCAGCCTCGGACGGCCAGCGCTCTGGCGGAACCTTCCGCAGTGTTCGGTTGTTCGGTTCCATTTCCAGCTTCCTTCCTGCTCTCTCTTCCTGTTCTCCGATCCTCGTCCGATTCCTCCTCTCTCCAGCACCCTCCGTTTGGATCTATACTTTGGTCTCACCCACGTGCCTTGAAGACCGTCTTCTTCCTATTAGTTCTGTTATGTTGTTTCTTCTTCCCTTCTTATCATTATCAGGATAAGGTGTCCGAACAGAGGATCCCTGGGTGCGTGGATGAAGTTGTTTTCTGTGGCCTGCGTTCTGCTTGTTTATTGTTTGTTGTTGTTGTTGTTGTTGTTGTTGTTGTTGTTGTTGTTGTTGTTGTTGTTGTTGTTGTTGTTGAACATTATTTATTCTAAAGAATAATTATTGTTGGGCCCCCTGGTGCGCGCCCCCCCTGCGCCGCCTAGGCCGCAGCTACATTTTCATCATTTTCGTGAGGAAGCCTCAGGTAAAACGATGTGATCCAGATCCGGTTGTTTTGTTGTAATCCGTTTTCCCTTGCAAAAAACACTATAAAATGACATTTCTTGTTCTAATATAATCAAATTTCAAGAATCCCTTGCAAAAAATAAGGTAAAGTGGACATTCGCGCGCGCAAGACGAAATCCTTCCAAAAGCTTAGTGTTCGGAGCGATTTTAACATAAAAACATCAAAAAACCAATGGTTTTTCAACAAAAAAATGTCAAAATCTCATCCCGCGCGCTCTTGCGGATTCGTAGGAAACCCAACACTTTTTAAACATTTCTGTCAAACGGGCTTTTGCGAGCAACTTTTTCGAACTTCTGCGACAACGGTTGCGCACCTGCCAGGGCCATCATCCCTGTCAAATAATACCATGCGGGACACATTCGTTTTTTCTTCGCGCGCGCACGCCGTCGTCGTCGGCCGCGGGGCCCTGAATAGTAGCCACGGTCGTCCGCATGCCACGAAGTGAAGTGTCCGAACGTCATAGGGCGGGAAGCTGGGTGTGGGTGGTGGCGAAGAGTCGTTTGGAAATTTGGTAGAGCTTGAACCGGCCCCCCCACAAAGTGGGGGTATTGCCCGCCTCCTATGAAAACCCTGGCACTGGTGAGAACGGAGTGTCCCCACGTGCTAGTAATTGTTGTTGTTGTTGTTGTTGTTGTTGTTGTTGTTGTTGTTGTTGAACATTATTTATTCTAAAGAATAATTATTGTTGGGCCCCCTGGTGCGCGCCCCCCCTGCGCCGCCTAGGCCGCAGCTACATTTTCATCATTTTCGTGAGGAAGCCTCAGGTAAAACGATGTGATCAAGATCCGGTTGTTTTGTTGTAATCCGTTTTCCCTTGCAAAAAACACTATAAAATGACATTTCTTGTTCTAATATAATCAAATTTCAAGAATCCCTTGCAAAAAATAAGGTAAAGTGGACATTCGCGCGCGCAAGACGAAATCCTTCCAAAAGCTTAGTGTTCGGAGCGATTTTAACATAAAAACATCAAAAAACCAATGGTTTTTCAACAAAAAAATGTCAAAATCTCATCCCGCGCGCTCTTGCGGATTCGTAGGAAACCCAACACTTTTTAAACATTTCTGTCAAACGGGCTTTTGCGAGCAACTTTTTCGAACTTCTGCGACAACGGTTGCGCACCTGCCAGGGCCATCATCCCTGTCAAATAATACCATGCGGGACACATTCGTTTTTTCTTCGCGCGCGCACGCCGAAATCTCCAAAAACCATTGGGTTCTTAAGAATTTTAGCACCGCGCATCATAAAATCACACGAATCGCACCGTAGGTCCTCGAAAAACACCTGCACGACTTTTCAAAATTTCCACCCGCGCGCGCTGTCCGAATCCTAAAAAAAACCAATGGTTTTCCAACATTTATGTTACATGAGCTCGCGCGTGCCCACATGTATACAGAAACGTAAACGTACGTCGGAAAACGGTACACGTGCCCATTGTTGGAACAGGGGTATAAGTCGTATACTAAGCTAGTTTCCACAAAATGTTACCACAAGAAGTCATTGTAACCATGCGCCAGTGTAGTAGCCAAGGTCGTCCGCAGGCCACGAAGTGAAGTGTCCGAACGTCATAGGGCGGGAAGCTGGGTGTGGGTGGTGGCGAAGAGTCGTTTGGAAATTGGTAGAGCTTGAACCGGCCCCCCCACAAAGTGGGGGTATTGCCCGCCTCCTATGAAAACCCTGGCACTGGTGAGAACGGAGTGTCCCCACGTGCTAGTAATTGTTGTTGAACATTATTAATTCTAAAGAATAATTATTGTTGGGCCCCCTGGTGCACGGCCCCCCTGCGCCGCCTAGGCCGCAGCTACATTTTCATCATTTTCGTGAGGAAGCCTCAGGTAATACGATGTCATCAAGATCCGGTTGTTTTGTTGTAATCCGTTTTCCCTTGCAAAAAACACTATAAAATGACATTTCTTGTTCTAATATAATCAAATTTCAAGAATCCCTTGTAAAAAATAAGGTAAAGTGGACATTCGCGCGCGCAAGACGAAATCCTTCCAAAAGCTTAGTGTTCGGAGCGATTTTAACATAAAAACATCAAAAAACCAATGGTTTTTCAACAAAAAAATGTCAAAATCTCATCCCGCGCGCTCTTGCGGATTCGTAGGAAACCCAACACTTTTTAAACATTTCTGTCAAACGGGCTTTTGCGAGCAACTTTTTCGAACTTCTGCGACAACGGTTGCGCACCTGCCAGGGCCATCATCCCTGTCAAATAATACCATGCGGGACACATTCGTTTTTTCTTCGCGCGCGCACGCCGAAATCTCCAAAAACCATTGGGTTCTGTGGGTGTGTACCCCACGCCAGTGTAGTAGCCACGGTCGTCCGCACGCCACGAAGTGAAGTGTCCCAACGTCATAGGGCGGGAAGCTGGGTTTGGGTGGTCGCGAAGAGTCGTTTGGATATTTGGTAGAGCTTGTAATGCCCCCCCACGAAGTGGGGGTATTGCCTGGTGTCGTATGAAAACCCTGGCACTGGGGAGAACACCACGCGTTCGGGTAAAATGATTGTTGTTGTTGTTGTCGTTGTCCCCCCGCGGCACACTCGCGACCCACCCCGCGACCTTTCCCGAGACCGACTTCGCGATCCACCCGCGACTCCCCCGTTACCCACCTGCGCCCACCCGCTCTCTCTTGCCCGCAGTCGCGGGGTGCTACGTCCTTCTCTTCTCGGTCGAACTTCGTTTCTTCCCCTCCACCCCGCCCTGCCCTACAGTCGGCCCGGATTAGTAGGCCGACCCTGCCAAATCAAGGGTACCCTCGTGTCCTGTGGCTCGCGACCCATGCCTCCTTGCATTCCTGTGGCGATGTGGCCCTCGGAAGGGTCTCGTGTCCTCTCGCGTGTCCTGTCCAGTGCAGTCCGACGGTACGCTCCTCGCCCTCCCCCCGCTCAGCGGCCCCGTTCTTGCCCCCCTGCGCCCCTGCCCTCCTTCGGTCCTCGCCCGCACCCCCACGAGTGGCACCCTCTGGGACGAGGCTCGCCCGACTGTCGACGCCGGAGGGCGGGCCCACGGTCCTGGCTCGGCTGCCCCGGAGGGCAGCTGAGGGGCTCGATCGGGCGGGGCCAGGACGAGGGCAGCTCCTCAGAGGAGGAAAAAAGGTACCCATACCTCTACGTTTTCCCCTTTTCGGGCCTCCTGGGCGGTCCTCGTCGCCACCGCTGGATTCGCCTCGGAATCCTGGTCAGAACGCACCCCGGGAGGTCCAGGGAGTAGCGGTATCGGTACCTTTTGGTCTCCCCAAATCCGTTCCCGAGCGTTCCGGAACGCTCTCAGAGCACTCCAGAACGCGCTGAGAAGGCCGCGGCGCCCGAGACATCCTCCAGAGCCGCTCGATCGCAGAGATTCCCGACTAATCCTCACTCGCATTTACCCTCGTCCTGATTACGTCTTACTTCGGGGGCCCATTCTCACCCTGTCCTCAGGCCAGAGCTTCGGACCCAGACAAGGACAGCACTTCTTGGTCTGTGGGCAGTGTTCGGCGCAAGGAGGTGTGGTCCAGGCTCTGCAGAGGCCTCCATCCCAAGAGATCGGAGCTGCGTGCAGATCTGGATGGTATTTCCTTCAGCTCCACTTGGGGGTGGCGTCAACGGGGGGGGCGAAAGCTGAGCGCGTTTGCTGGTGCGAGATTGCCTTTTTGTTTCTCGGAAGGCGGCCTGCGCATGTGAAATTGTCCCAATAAGTTTCGCCCATGCGGCAGTTTGAAAACGCCTCGATGTCGCTCTGGGTTGGCTTTGCGTGTGGCTGAGACGGTTGGGGCCTGGGCGCATGTTTATCGGCGTTTCCTTTTCTACGTGTGGACGCGCCATTGCGATTGTGCGCTTTGGAACCAGACCAGCGGGATCAATATCTTCTTTGCTCAGGGTCAAGGGGCAGATGTTTTCGGAATGCCCGAGTTTGGAAGCGGTTCTGGGGGTAATCCCCCAATTTGTTTTTTGCCAGCGTCGCCTCTCTCAACCATCTTGTGGTGTTAGGTCCTCGTTTCGAAGAGAGTGCCCCGCGTTCCTTCCTTCTCACCTCCTCGCCCCCTTCTCCCTCCTCTCTTTTCCACCGTGCGTCTCCCGCACACAGGACAACGTTTCGGGGCTCTGTAGGCTTCCGCGCCGAAGGCCCCAGTGGCTGCACTCGTATGCGGCTCCCCCACCCAGGACTGCGTTTCGTGGCGCCATAGGGGTTGCTACCGAGAACCCCGACGGCTGCAGTAGCATGGGGTTCCCCCACTCAGGCCCGCGTTTCGTAGCCCGAAAAGGAGCTCCACATAGAGCCCGAGCGGCTGCACTCGCATGCGATCCCTTCCGCCCAGGATCGCATTTCGTGGCCCCGCCGGGAGCTCCACCGAAGGCCCCAGTGGCTGCATTCGCAGGCGCGCCCCCACCCACGACCGCATTTCGTGGCCCCATGGGGAGCCCCACCGAAGGCCCTGGTGGCTGCATTCGCATGCGGTTCCACCACCCAGGACAGCGCTACGTGGCCCCATATATGGGCTGCACCGAAGGCTCCGGTGGCTGCACAAGCATGCGGACCTCTGACCAAGGACAGCGCTTCGTGGCCCCATGGGGAGCGCGCAGAAGGCCCCTATGGCTGCACTCGCATGCGGTTCCAGCACTCACGCCAGCGTCTCGTGGCCTCATCGGGAATTCCGTCGAGGGCCCATGTGGCCGGACATGCATGCGGCTCCCTCCGCCCAGGACAGCGCTTCGTGGCCCCGTCGGGAGCTCCGACGAGGCCCCAGTGGCTCACTCGCATGCGGTTCCCTCCGCCCAGGATCGCGTTTCTCGGCTCAATCGGAAACTCCATCGATGGCCAAGTGGGTGCACTCGCGTGCGGTCCCCCAACCAAGGACCAAGTTTTTCGGCTCAAGCGGGAATTCCACCGAAGGCCGTGGTGGCTGTACTCGGATGCGGTCCCCCCCACCCAGAAAAGCGTTTCGTCGCCCCGTACGGAGCTCCACCCAAGGCCCCAGTGGCTGCACTCGCATGCGGTTCCCCTGCCCAGGGCCGCGTTTCTCGGCTCGATCGGGAGCTCCACCGAAGGCCCCGGTGGATGCACTCGCATGCCGTTCCCCCACCCAGGACAGCGCTTCGTGGACCCGTGTGGAGCTCCATCGAAGATGAAATATTCACAATTGCGGAACCCACAACTGCATATGGTGAGAGCCATCTCCAGACAAAGTTGCGAGGAATCGATGCCGCGAGAGCGTGGACCTGATGTACTTCCACGGAGGATACTTGTTGCGGGAGTGAACATTTGTTGTTCTTCACTGGGGAAGCGGGGCCCGATGCATGCGGCGCTCTGCGGCGAGAGGGGCGGTGGCAGCCCCTGAGAAGACTTGCAGAAACCCTGCCAGACAGCCCTTGGCATTCTAGCGTGCCCCTAACGAGCACAAGGTCCTGTGGCATGTGCATCCTCCACCGCTTGCCCTCGTTTGGGAAATATGTCTTGGCTCCAGTTGCCATGGTCCATGCCATCGGGTCCTCGCCGTCTGCTTCTCCTGCCGCCCATCCTTCTGCTGCTTTCCTCATGCTCCCAACTCGCATTGCCATCAGACCCTTTCGACAACTTCTATTGGTCACCGCAAGCAGTCTCAATTATCCTCAACTGGACCGCCTTTCTCGTCTCAATTTCTCTTAATCCACGGTTTGAACGAAGAATTATAGCTCAATTTATCTCAAAATATCTCACTTTCTCTCAATTCGTCTCAATGTTTCTCAATTCGCCTCAAAACGAGAGTTCCATAGTATACGCTGGCGTGTTGGGGCCCCGCTCCCCTCTCAACATATCTTTTTGAGAATGCCGCGCAGTCCCAAGCCAGTTTAGATTTTCCTGCCTGCTATTCCAATTCATCGGGAATACGGTTCCCATGGATCTCATCGTGCTCCTCATGCTCCTCCTCGCTCGTCACTTTCTTCCCCAGCTAGCTTCTCCTCATCCTGATCCTCCTCCTCCTCCTCCTGCTTCCCCCTGCTGACCGCTCGCGTTACTCCGCCGAAGGCCCCAGCGGCTGCACGCGCATGCAGTTCCCTCACCCATGACAGCGCTTTGTGTCCCTATCGGATGCCCCACCGAAGGCCCCAGTGGCTGCACTCGCATGCGGTCCCCCCACCCCGGACAGCGTTGCGTGGCCCCGTAGGGAGCTCCACCGGAGGCTCCAGTGGCTGCACTCGCATGCGGTTCCTCCGTCCAGGACAGCGTTTCGTGGCCGGGAGCTCCACCGAACACCTTGGTGGCTGCGTTCGCAGGCGGTTCCCCTGCCCAGGACCGCGTTTCTCAGCTCAATCGGGAGGTCCACCGAAGGCCCCAATGGCTGCACTCGCGTACGGTTCCCCCACCCAGGACAGCGTTTCGTGGACCCATCGGGAGCTCCATCGAAGACGAGATTCAACATTGCGGAACCCACACCTGCACATGGTTGGGTCCATTGCCAGGCTAATTTTCCAAGTTTCCGTTTCGAAAAAACATGATGCGCGCCGCCTGCAATCCCGTCATGGCTATTGGGAGAAGAGGGCGCGAGAGGGAGGGTGGCACAAACGAGGATCGAGGAGGAGCAGGGGGGGAGGAGGAGCAGGAGGAGGGGCAGTAGGATGAGGAAGAAACCCCGTATGGGGCCACGAAGCGCTGTCCCCGATGGGGGACCCGCATGCGAGTGCAGCCACTGGGGCCTTCGGTGGAGCTCCCGATGAGGCCACGAAACGCTGTCCTGAGAAGGGGAGCCGCATGCGAGTGCAGCCATTGGGGCCGTCGGTGGAGCTCCCTATGGGGCCGCGTAGCGCTGCCCTGGGCGGGGGGACCGCATGCGAGTGCAGCCACTGGGACCTTCGGTGGAGACCCCTACAGAGAGAGCCACGGAACGCTTGTCTGAGGGGGGGAACAGCATGCGAGTGCAGTCACTGCGGCTTTCGGCGGAGCTCCCGGCGGGGCCACGAAACGCGTGGGGGAACCGCGCGCGAGTGCAGCCACCAGGGTCTTCGGTGGAGCTCCCCACGGGGCCACGTAGCGCTGTCCTGGGTGGAGGAGCCGCATGCGAGTGCAGCCACTGGAGCCTTCGGTGGGGCTCCCTACGGGGCCACGTGGCGCTGTCCTGAGTGGGGAAACCCATGCGAGTTCAGCCATTGGGGCTTTCGATGGGAACCTCATTGGAGACGCGAAACGCAGTCGTGGACGGGATCCGCATGCGAGTGCAGCCGATTTGGCTTTCGTTGAGCCCCCATGGGGCCCCGAAACGTTCTCCTGGGCGCGGGAGGCGCATGGTGGAGGAGGGGGGAAGGAGGAGGGGGACAAGGAGGAAAGGAAGAAGGAACGCTTGGCACTGTCTCCTCAAAACGAGGGCCTAACACCACAGAATGGTTGGGAGAAACGAACGCGCACATTCGCATAGCGAGACCCTATACCCACTGCGGCCGCGAGCGTTCTTCTTGGCGTGATCCACCCAAAGCAACCGCTCCGCTCTCGCACGCGCGCAGTAAGACACCGCTGCAGCACTCTTCTTGAGCGCTCGCTCTGGCAGAGAGTTCACCAGGGCACCGCCCAAGTGGCCCATGGCATCTACAATGCTGCGCCCGCCTTCGCCTCACTAGCGTCAGCAGCGCGGTTCCACTTGCTTGCAGGCCCGCAGCGTTTTGGTCTTGCAGGCGAGTCGGTCTTTGGGCTATTCCCCAGAAGGTTCCGATTTGGCCGCTGGCAGCGTTTCAATGGTTTGATGTCACAAAGCGTCTGTGCCGCAAGGTGTTACAATGGTGCGCGGTTGCGCCAGGATGTTGCTCCGAACTACCCACTCTACGGTTCCGCTGTGCCAGCTTGGTTTTGCGTGGCGCCCTTCCCTATGGGAGATTCCACTGCTGAGACGCATCGTTGCGCAATTAAGTGAATTTGGTTGTGGTTTGAGCTGCCTTTTGCTGTCTCAGTGGTGGTTTGGTTGCCCCCCCCGCTTCCGCCACCCCCAAGTGGAGCTGCATGAGTATTGGCCGCCTGTGAGGCGGCTCTGTGGTTGTGGCTCTGATTTTCCAACCGACTTTAGCCTCGATCACCAGAAAGAGTTTCGAGCACCAAGGAAGTACTAACACTGACGGTTTTCACGTGTCGGGCCCTGGAAGGCGACATTCGGTCGACACTTCAGCGTGTCTGGCAGACACGGTTTCGGTACCCTTCTCGGTGCTCGAAGCTATTTATGGGATCTGGTCTTTAAGTACGATAAGACCAGTATAAGGCTGTGGATGTAAACAAAACGCCCCCCCACGAGCGGTGTCCTCCAGGACGAGACTCGCCCGGCCGCGACGCTGGAGGGCAGGCCCTCGGTTACGCCCCCCCCTCGCCTGACTCGCCTCGCTGGGGTCCTGGCGTCGTATTGGTTCTCCTGCAAAGCTGTGCTCTAGAGCTCGGAGCCCTTTTCTGGAGAGGCCTTACGGCCAGTGCCGCCGTCTTTGAACGACGACGACGACGACGACGACGACGACGACGACGACGACGACGACGACGACGACGACGACGACGACGACGACGACGACGACGACGACGACGACGACGACGACGACGACGACGACGACGACGACGACGACGACGACGACGACGACGACGACGACGACGACGACGACGACGACGACGACGACGACGACGACGACGACGACGACGACGACGACGAGCGCTCTCGGGGGCCTCTTGGGGGTAGTTTTGGGGCCTTCTGGGCTGTCTTGGAGTATCGGGAAGCCGACAAGGCGAGAACGCCAAAATATTTCACAAACTGAAGGAACATCTTTGATTTTTGCTCTGGGAGTGCTCTTGGAGGCCTCTTGGGGCGTTTTGGAAACCTCTTGAGCCGTCTGGAGGCTACTTTGGCGTCTTGGACCAATACTTCGCCGATTCGGGGCCCTCAAGGACCGTCTTGGGGCCCCTCTTGGGGCACTCTTCTCGCGTCTTGGGGCTTTTCTGGGTCCCAGAACCACCAGAGGGGGATGCGTATCTGGGTGGCGACCCCCCCCCAGACCCCCCCCCTGGCGGGCGGGGAGGGGATCAAAGGGAAGGGGCTTCCTTTCGACTCAGCTACGACGTTGCTCGATGTTGTTTTGGCTGGCGCGCTCAAGAAGGATGGCCCAGGGAAAGGAGACCGGAGATGACGGAGAAGACAATTGACGGAGACGACGAGGAGACGACGGAGACGCAGACGACGACGGAGACTTCGAGGAGACGACGAAGACGACGCGACGATGAGGGCCCAGGGAAAGGAGACGGGGAACGACGGAGACGACGATTTGACGGAGATGACAATGAGAAGACGGAGACGGAGACGACGACGGAGGTGACGAGGAGACGACGGAGACGACACGACGTCGACGGCGACCAATAGAAGAGCGCTTTCCACACTCCTACAGGGTCGGCGGATTTTCGTCCTCGTTCGTTCGCTCGCTCGTCGCCCCCTCGGGTCTCCCCTGCCTCTGCTTTCTCATGATGGCCATGACGGCCTCATGAGAACACCAGGATGGCCCCAAGAGCCCTCCCCCTCCTCACCCCGCCTGGCCTGGACCCCCCTTGCATGGTGCTCGCGCGCGTACCATGGCGATCGCAGCGCACCTGTGCCCCGACGTGCCCCATCCCGCCCAAGCGTTATCTTCTCCTCCTCCTCTTCCTCCTCCTCCCCCCTCCTCCTCCTCCTCCTCCTCCTTCCTCCTCCTCCTCCTCCACCCCGCAGGATCTACAACGAAGTCCGAGGCCCCCGACATGTCACACGGCAGCGGCAAAAACCCGAAGAAGAAAAATAATACGACATAGGGAGTGGGCAACGCAGCATAAGTATCGATCGCACTGAAAAACAAGATCGATTATCCCACTCGCAAACTACTCTGTTTCCTCATGAACCAGTTGCTAACAGTAAGTCAGCAAGGGCGAGATCTAGCGGGAATCGTACTCGACATTCCTTTTCCCAGCCACATGCGTGCTGATTAGCGAGCATACCTTCCTCTACGCGCAGGCCGTGAAGAAAGAAGGCAAGGACCACGAGCTCGGCCCACCGTTCATCTGGGCAATGGGAGGACTGCTCAAGTCACTGGGGTCCCTGAGAAGCGGTCGGTGCACAAAACGCTCAGCAAGTATCGAACAGCTTCAAGGAGTACGGATAATATTCGGTCGGCACGAAGTGCGAGCTCGTTCTATTCTGCCGCCGAGACAAAGCATACCACACGGAGCAGCGCCGCTTGACGATAGCCTGTCGAGACCCGACATTTCGGCACCTACTGATCTGCTCGATGTTGCAGATCCCCAGCGTGAAGCGCAAGCACGGCCGAACTCCAGCAGTCTGTAAGGGTGGAGGACACAACCCAGACAGGTTATTCTTTGAATGCAGATGGGGACATTGATGACGACTTGCAAATACTACATCTACCAGATGATACCCCACCTTGGACTCAGGCACAGCGCGAGAGTTTCATCAGGAGTACGGACGATAAGAATGGTTCGTCTGCCGCTGCTGCTGATGACCCTCCACCTCCACTACCTCACCATCCGGAGCTGAACACGCTTGAGGCTGCCCCCTGTCTTACGTGTTTCTCCCCCTCCTCCGCCACCTGCCCCCGCTCGTCCCTCGGATGCCCACATAGCCGCGGAATGTCTAGCATCGTGCGGGGCTTTCCCCGGGACCGCTAAATTCGAGACACTTTTTCAAGAGTAGGCACATTTGGGCATAGCTAAAGCACGAGCTACCCCGTAGTTTCCTTGGTCCCTCGTGGCTACCTCATGCGTCGGTGGCTGCCTGGGCCAGGCTGGTCCTCCTCGGGACCCGAGCTGCGGCCCTAGTGCATAGAGCATGGCATCTGCACTTTCCTCTTGAAACCAGAGATTCACCGTGCCAGAGGCCATATGAAATTGTGCGGAATATCACGATTCACGATTGCGCGAATTTGCGAGCTATAGTTTGAGTGCTGAAGAACTCACTATCACAGAAACAAGGTTGCCGCTGAAGGTGAGCAAATCGAATCGAATCCTCCTCCTCCTCCTCTTCCTCCTCCTCTTCCTCCTCCTTCTCCTCCCCTTCCTTCCCCTCCTCCCCCTCCTCCTCCTCCTCCTCCTCCTCCTTCTCCTCCCCCTCCTCCCCCTTTCCTCCCCCCCCTTCCTCCTCCTCCTCTCCTCCTCCTCGTCCTCCTCCTCCTCCTATCTCCTCCTGCTCCTCCTCCTTCCCTCGTCGTCGTCGTCGTCGTCGCTCTCCTCCGCCTCCTCCTCCTCCCTCCCTCCTCCTCCTTCCCTCCTCCTCCTCCTCCTCCACCTCCTCCTCCTCCTCCTCTCCCCTCCTCCTCCTCCTCCTAATGCTGTTTTTGCTCAAGCTCGACGCGCCCGCAGGCCCCGCCGCCGCTCGCCCCGATGCCAGGTACGCAGAAGACTGGAGCACGCGCTGCGGCGCCGCTGGAGGCCGCCCGCGGGGTGCCCATGGTGGCGCACGCGGCCGCGGGACTGGCCGTCGCCGATGGGAGGCGTTCCGCCGCGCGGTTGATCCGCGCGGCTAAAGGCCTCCTTCGCACAGCAGTGACAGAGCTGCACGCGCCGCTTGGCGCCCCGTCGCCTGCGGGCGCAACGGCCTCCGCGGAGGCGCCTCGGAGGCTCCGCCGACCGCGCGGCCGCGGCGGAACGGGAAACAGGCGTGGCGCAGGAGCAGCCCGACGCCCTGATGCTGACGGAGATGGGCACGGTGGTGGGGTCGGATGGCGCGGCGGCGGCGGCGGAGGCGGCGGCCGACGTCCTGCCGATGCTGGAGGATGACGCTTGGGCTGACGACCTGCCCGTGGTGAGGCAGCTTCGAGGCTCGCCTGCCAGCACTGGCTCGCGCGGAAGTAAAAGCAAGGGCACGGGCAAGGGCGGCGAGGCCGGCGACAAGAACAAACATGACCACCTCGAGGTGTGGCAGCTGATGAATCTTGTCATCCGCCTTGGGGAGTGCGCGGCGTTGCCCCGACCCGCATCAGAGGTGCCCTTCAATCACGGCGTGCTGGTCGCAATGGCCGTCGAGCTCGAGGAGCTTGCGGCCGTGCCCGACATCACGCGCGGCAGGGGCAGCGGAGCGGACGATGGCCGTCGAGCGCGTGGTGGTCCACGTGGAGCTGACGGCCCGGTGCCCCGTGTGGGCGGCCGCGAGAGGAGCAACGCGGGGGGTGGTAGGCGGCCTCGCCACTACGTGTGCAGGGCCCTCGCCCCTTCCCCCTCCCGCGGGCGTCGCGGTGCTCGTCGGCATCCTTGAGCCCGACGGCCTGCAGTGCGAGGTGTACCTCGCGGTCGGGGGCCTTGCCCGTGGGGCGGGCCCCCGTGGCCTGGGGCCCTGCGACGCGCGCAGGGCACCCGTTTCAGAAAACCGTCGAGTGCATCCAGTTCACGGTCAGGGGGTCTGGCTCCTCAAGTGAAGACCATGCCCCCCGCGGCGGGCGAGTCGGCTCCTCTTCCTCCTCCCCCTCGTGTGCGCCGCGAGCCGGGGCCCGCTCCTCGAGGAGGTCGAGGCGCTGGCTGCCCGGGGCCCTCTCTTGCCTGAAGCCCTGCCTTCTCCTCGGCCCTCTCCGCCCCCCTTTTGTGGAGAGGCTGCTGCTGCCCCAGTGCCGCGATGGGCCTGTCTTTCGACTTGGGCACTATTCAAAAATCGCCAAAAATAGTTAGGGGACGATTGTTTGATTATTGTTGATCATGTAGGAGTATTTTTTGGTGTATCTTTAATTCTTCGTCCAAAATCCCCCTGTGCGGGGACGTCGGGCATGTCCCTCTACAGGAAGCAATGTTCAAAGCAGCCAAACAAACAGTAAGGGGATTACTTTTAACTAATTTTGAATACCTGTCGGCGCGCGCGCTTCGCCGCATGTGCAAGTGTCGGCGCCTCGCTCGCTCGCTCGCCCTGGCCCATTGGCCCTCGCGCTTTGACGGACGTCCTGGAGGCCTCGCGAGGCGCGCAAGAGTGGAAATCTGCAGTTCGCACGTCCGCGGTGGCTGATGTGGGGCGGCGTTCGCGCGGCGATGTTCCGACGTACGCCTGGCGCGAATTCGACGCAACTCTGACGTGGATCGTTTGTGAGTTGGGTCTCAAGCTGCCGCGCGAGGCCTCCTTGATTTCCCTCATAACGCGCGTCCTCTCTGCCCTGACCCCCCCCTCGTCCCGACCCGGCGCCGCGAGGCGTTCGGCGGCGGTAAGAGCGGCAAAGCGGGGGCCATTCGCCTGGCCCTGGCGAAAGCCCTGATTGAGGAGCCGCAGGGGGGACGATCAGGGGCAACGTCAGGGGGGGGGGGGGTATACAGCCAAAGCGTTGAAATAAGGGCTGCTTTGGGCTCAGGAGGGGCGCGGGTTTTCGGTCTGGGCCGAATCTAACGTGACCAGGGGGGGAACGGGGTGTGGGGGCTGGTCACGGGCGTGATTGCGAACGTTCGAGAAAAGAGTTTCAATCGCCCATAAATCACCGAACTCGCCGACAGGTGGCCGATAGCCTACCCCGCCCAAAGATGTGCGGATCCGCTATCGCGGGCCATCGCTGATGTATCGGCGATGTATCGCCGATTCCGGGTCGATGTTCCCTCCCCTGAGCCAGTCCCCGCATTACGTTCCCCCTCAGAGGAACGAAGAGGTTGGGATCGATAACCGCCAAGTGAAGATTTCGAAATGTCGGCATACACGTACAGTTTCAGATGTCCGTGCTGCTATCTTGGATCGGCGCTGGGCCCCCGCGGCAGCGCCTGCGGCGCCGTCCCAGGCGCGCTCCGTGCGGCATGGAGGGGTGTCCAGTGCCGATCCAAGAATTGCGTGCGGACCTCCGAAAGTTATTCCACAAACGTTATTTAGTTTTGAAGAGCTGGGGGGGTGCCTGGTCCGCTGCTTTGATGTCGTCGTCGCCGCCCCGTCTCCACCTCGTCGCCGCCCGTCGTCGTGGGCTGGTTGCCAGGTCCGCCGCCTTGTTGTCGCCGTCGCCGCCCCATCGCCGCCCGTCGTGTGGGCCTTGTTGTGCATTGATTTGCGCTACTTTGCATTATCCGTAAGGGCTTCGCCCCCTGTTGCCGACCCCCTCTCTACCAGAATGGGATATATCAGAGTCACGTCGGTGCGTCTCGGCGCTGCCTTGGCGCATCTGGAAACATCATGCTGGGGCGGATAGGAATCATCAGGGCATATTGAGACGTTGGCGTTATCGAAGAGGACTACGGCGAATCAACGCCGATCCCTGCCTTTCTGGAAACGCCTATGTGGCAGAACGTTGGGTTCGAGCTTGGCCAAGCTATCGGACCGTGTGTTACCCGAGTCGGTTTGGAAAGCCTTCGGGGAACACGTGGGTGAGGAAGAAGAGGAGGAGGGGGAGGAAGAAGGAGATGGAGGAGGAGGCCTCTTGAGAGCCTCTTGAGGCACTCTTGAGCTCTGTTGAGCCATCTTGGCGGTTTTAGAGGCATCGTGGGACCGTCTTGGTGGCCATATTGGGATTATCTTGGGGCCCCTTGGGGCCATCTTGACCGTCTTGGATTCCTCTCGGAGGCCATCTTGGGCCGTGTTGGCCGTCTTGGAGGCCATCTTAGCAATCTTGGAGGCCATCTTGGTCGTCTTGGAGGCCTCTTGGGCCGTCTTGGGGGCCTCTTGGAGTCGTCTTGGAGGTGGAGGCCTCTTGGGCCGTCATGGGGCCATCTTGGAGGCCTCTCGGGCGATCTTGGGGCGATCTTGGGGACCTCTTGGGCCGTCTTGGGCTGTCGGAAGGCCGAACAAAAGCAAATGCCCAAATCCTTCCAAAACGGGTGAGCTATCGGACCAGGTGGTTTCCAAGCTTTCGGGCCTTCCTGGAGGACGTCTTGGAGGGCTCGTGGGCCGGTTTGGAGGGCTCTTGCGGGCCTCCTTGGGCAGTCGAAGGCCATCTTGAGGCCACCTGGGGTCGTTTTGGGTGCATCTTGGGGCCATCTGCGCTGACTTGGAGGCCTTCTTGGCCGTCTTGGAGGCGTCTTGGAGTTCATCTTGGCCGTCTTGGAGGCCATCTGCGGCGTCTTCGGGGCTTTCTTGGGCCGTCTTGGACTCTTCTTGGGGCCTGCTTTGGGGCCTCTTGGAATGTAATGGCGCCATCTTGAAGGCCTCTTGGGCGCTCTTTGGACGATGTTGGGGGCCTCTGGGCCTTCCCGGAGGACGTTTTGGAGGCCTCTTGGGGGCCTCTTGGCCAGTCGTAGGCCATCTTGGAGCCATCGTGGACCGTCGTGGAAGCCATCTTGGACCATCTTAGGCGGACTTGGAAGCCATGGCGTGCCATCTCGCGAATCTTGTAAAATCTGCAAGGGTTTGTCGCCTCGGAGACGCAGGCATTTTTAAACGTTGTAAGGGTTGTGGGCCTCGGGGACGCGCAGATCGCGCAATTCATAAGGGATCGTGGCCTCGGGGGCGCAATCGTGGTGTGATTTGCAAGGGTTCGTGGCCCAAGATGCGCGACTGTAGTATAATTTGCAAGAGAGACTGTGGCCTCGGGGCGCGAACATGGTATAATTGATTAGAGATCGTGGCCACGGGGGGCGCGAGTGCTGTGTAATTTACAAGGGGTCGTGGCCTCGGGGGCGCGAGTGTAGTTTAATTTGCTTGATATCGTGGCCTCGGGGCCGCGAACGTGGTGTGATTTACAAGGGATCGTGGCCTTGGGGGCGCGAGCGTGGTGTATTTTTTTTTGTAGGGATCGTGGCCTCGGGGGCGCAACTGTGCAGCAATTTACGCGGAATCGTGGTCGAGGCGCGAACGTAGCGTAATTTGCAGGAGGTCCTTGGGGGCGCGAAAATCGTTATTTTAGGGATCGTGGCTTCGGGAACGCGAATGCGTCGCAATTTACGAAGGGGTCGTGGCCTCGGGGACGCGAACACAGTGTAATCTGCAGGGGGTTATTGCGTCGGGAGCGCGAATCTCAGGTATTTTACTACGTGTCCCACGGCCCCGCAGGACTTCAGAGAACGCGATTCGGATATGGTAACCGACTCTTTTTCGGCTCCCCCCTCGAGCGGACTTCATCAATTTACAGTAGGAAGCGGAAGGCAGGACTGGAACATTGGAGATTGGAAGCTGGAATTGGCGCAGGGAACCTCATCCTCGCAGCCTGATGGTCCCACAAGGGGGCCTGCGGATTTTCTATGCGTTGCTCTGCACTGCTATACGTTGCTTTGCATTGTTTTGCATTGCTTTGCTTTGCATTGCTTTGCATCGCGCTGTCACGTTTTCCAAGAAGGATTGCACAACATACGTTGCACCACATAGTTTTGCACCACATATATTGCACCACGTCGATTGCTTTGCATATATGTGCATTTCTTTGCATCGCGTTGCCAAGCTTTCTAAAGAGGATTGCACCACATACGTTGCACCGCATACTTTGCATCATATAGGTTGCACCACGTCGATTGCACTACGGAGATTGCACTATGGAGATTTGCACCACATCTATTGCACCACGTAGGTGGCGCCACATCTATTTCACCACGTGTATTGCACCAGGTATACGGTCGGACCGAGGTATAACATCCAGGTTGGTTGAGGGAGGGTTCCTTGATGTTCTTCGTGCGTGTTGGATGCTCTTGTGCTTCCTGGGGGAGGGTACCCTCGAATGTTCTTCAGGTTGGCACGCGGAGGGCCTCGTGTTCTTGAAGGATGTTCTTCTGTCTTTGGTCCTGCCGCATTGCACCACATATATTTCACCACGTGGAAGGCACCACATACTTTGCTAGAAACACACTGTTTGGGGCCCACGTTGGCTAGCATGTTTATGCGGTTGTTCGAGTCTACTGCTGCGTGCAACGCCAGTTCCTGGGTCGTCGGCGCATTGCGTTGGAGGGACGTGCTTATACTCATGTGTTGAGCGCCTGAGACCGCCTTCGGCGGAGGCGGAGGAGGAGAAGGAGGAGGAGGAGGAGGAGGAGAAGGACGCTGCAGCTTTGAAGGCTAATGTCCGAGCGTGTAAAGCACATCAGTTTGCAATCAATAGTCGGACTATGATCCAACTCGCAACCCTGCATACACTCACAACGGCTTGCCGCAGAGCCAAAGTCATCCGCATCTTTATTGACCTCAAACTACAGCAGGTTCGTGTCGGGTCAACGCGGCGGCGACCCCATCGCGGGTGTTCAAGCTTGAACGCCGCCAGTGGACCAACATCGGCCGATATCGAACGATCGGCGCTATCGTGAAGCCGTGGTGAAACGATCCACGCGGCGTCAGAAACCAACGCTCGATACGGACCTGCAACATTCGAGGTGCGCAGGCGCATTCTCAGAGGAGGAGCCTATGATGGCCCTTCGGGGTCGCGAGGTGGGGCAGCAGCGCCCGTGGTGATCTCTGCACGACGCCGCGCCCGGAAGCGGCCTTGTGCTGCGGCTGCGGCCGAGGGGCGCCGCCTCTGGACACCGTGGGTCGGGCACGCCTGCTGCCTCTCGGAGGCCCACAGTTTCGCACTAGCACCCGACGTATCAGCGGTCGCCTTCACCGAGGGGTGATGTTCCCGATCTCGGTGATGGTGGTAATATTCGGGCTTCTTAGGTGGCCGAGATGTCACCTCGCGACACCAGAATCTAGGATCACCTTTCCCCAATGGAGGCAACCCGCTGTGCTGGAGCTGGTGTCGATTTCAAGACCTCCGAGCCTCCCATCTCCCCCCTGCAGAGACTGCTCTGAGGTCCGCGCGGATCATCTGTTTCGGCGCTCGACTCCCCTCCCTGGAACGCGGAGCGCGCCAGGGGCGGCGCTGGAGACGTCGCCAGGAGGGTCCAACGCCGATCCGAAAAATCTGCGTGGAGCTCCGACAGTTTATGTTTACACTGCTTTTTGCTCCTCGGTCAAAAGTTCACGAGGGCCACAGATGGGGAGGAGGATGAGATGGTGGTGGTGGTGGTACTCGGCTCGTGGTCTGTCTGCTTTGCTGAATGCTGCCCTGTGAGCGCCGTGCGCTATACGTGGGGTGGAACAACCCCTAAGCGAGTATGCATTCGGCACGACCCCATGATTGGCTATCCAATCTGGGGGCACCTGGGGTGCAAGACCGTGCTTTGCACCGACATCTTGTCTCATCCTCCACCCTCCACCCCGTGCCGCTCGCGGCGGGGGCGCCCCACCCCGCCCCGGGGCCGGGGGGCTCGCCTTCGGGCGCCCATCGCCGCTCTCTCGGCGAGGCCGCCGCCGGTTGCGGGTCAATGCTTCCTACCTGGATCGGAGGGGGGGGAAGCGATGCCAACACCAGCAGGGGGCCCACCCCCAGCGAGGAGGGAGGTCCACGATGCCTCCCCGAGCGAGAGCCTGGGGCTGTCTCGAGCGAGAGGGGGGGGGGACCACACCGCCAGGTAGACCCCCCTCGCCTCCGCGCACCTCCTCGCCTTGCTGGCGCTGGTGTCGCCTCTCCCTGTTCCTGCCCTGAGCCAGCACGCGGCGGCGACCGCGTCGTGGACGTTCAAGGGTTGAACGCCGCCGGTGGCCCCAAACGCAGCGATGTCAGCGGATCCTGCTCGATCGGAAAGCTGCGATGGTTCGACATGGAACGCCGCCAGTGGCACACCATCGGCTGATAGGGCAGGATCCTGCGCTCGAGCAGCCGCGAGTGTCTATGGTTGATCGCCGCCGGTGTGAAGGAATCGGCCGATGGCGAACGGTCTTGCGCGATTGGCAAGCCGCCATCGTTCATTGTTGAGCGTCGCCAGTGGCCCAAATCTGCCGACGCGGAACGATTTGCGCTGTCGGAAAACCGCGATCGTCCAAGGTGGAACGATCCATCCACACGGTGTCAGAAAGCAGCGCCGACGCCATCGCGACGTGAGTCTGCCGTGGGTGACCTACCCGCCACTCATGGATCGGTGGTCGCCAGAGGTGTCACGGGCCCGTGGCCCGAGGTGTCCCCGGCTCTTCGCGCCAGGTCGGAGCCCCATGGGGCCCTCTCAGTCTCAGGCCCCCAGAGACCAGGACACAGATAAACCAGGACACGGAAAACAAAGGAAACGACATCCTTTCCTGCAAAGTCACGTTTTTCAGCACCCGTGCATTTTTTGTTTGCTGCACTGCAGGATTCGGGTGTGTGTCCGGGTTAAGGGGGGTCTTGCAGGCTTTGGGGGCCTGTGTCCAGGTTTATTCTGGAAATGCTGCAGTGCAATATTTTGTTCGTGCCGCCGTTTGGAAACATTTGTTTCGAGGGATATTGGGTGTCCGGGTCTAGCGTGTCCGGGTCTACGGGGCCCTGACCCTCCAGGCCTCTGCGAGGAGCGGTCTGGAGGTCGTGGGGGCCTCCCTCTGTGAAATCCTGGGAACTTGGCAGCACCTGAACGGAAGGCCCCTGCAATCGCCGTCGGTGGCTTGCTCGCGCCGCTCTGCGAGGAGCGGTCTGGAGGTCGTGGGGGCCTCCCTCTGGAAGTCCTGGGGACTTGGCAGCACCCGAACGGAAGGCCCCTGCAATCGCCGTCGGTGGCTTGCTCGCGCCGCGGACCAGAGGGGGTACCGTCTGGAGGGAAACGCTTCGGCGGGGGGCGGTCAAGGGGACCGCCGATGGTGGTGGTTTACGGGGCAGAGGCACTCCTTCAAAGAAGGGGCACGCCAGGGTTCTTGACCCCCTATGCCTTTGTTCGCGTACTAGGCCGAGGGCGCCACTTGCACCTTCGCGCTGAAGCATGTAAGATAAGCGCGCCACCTTGCCACGTTGTTCACACTGCTTCCCTGGACGGGTCCAATCCAACCCAACAGCCCGTCTCCCCCGTCGCCTCCTCGCTTCCCTCCCCCTCTCTCGTCCTTCTCGGCTCCCCTTCCTCTCTCCCCCCCCCCACGCCAGTACAACTACTCGTGGTTCCCGCTGCTGAAGAGGGCCCAGTACCTCACCAGGGACTGGCGCATGAAGGAGCCCAAGAAGACCGGCCGGCACAAGGCCCTCTCGCTGCGGCCGGGGTTTGGGGCCCCGGCGAGAAGCGCGCCACGTCGACGCGAGGCGCGGGGGCGTGGATGCTCGGGCGGCGCGAGGCGCCGGGCGAGGATGCTCGCTGCGGCTGGGGCTCGGGCGGCGCGAGGCGCGCCACGTCGACTGGGTACCCTTGCCTTAAGTCGGGCCTGTCCCTCTACAGGAGGAATATCCAAAAATAGTAAAAGAATAGTCAGGGGACGACTTTTTGAATATTTGGTTTTCTTTGTATTCTTAGTTTTTCGCCCAAATGCTCCTGTAGGGGGACACGCCCGACTTAACCCTTGCCCATCGTGTCATGCACTTGGCGTCGCTCGGACGTGTGCATGTTTTCCTCGGCGAGGACCATCGAGGACCATCCTGGACCATCGAGCAGCAAAAAAAGCACGCGCGATACCGAAGCGTGCACGTGAAGTGGACGCCCGAGCGCCAGCAAGTGCCGCGCGGCCCTTGGGCGTGGATGTTCGCGGCAAGATTAGGGGGCCACATGCGAACCCTACCCCTACCCCCCACGACTTCTGAGGGGGAGGGTGGGGTAGGGTTCGCATGTGGCCCCCTAGTGGATGCTCGCGGCAAGATCCAGACAGACTTCGACGGCAGGCCCGGACGCGGTGGTGCGGAGGGCCCCCCGCAGACGTCCCAGCAGGCAGCGCCGTGGCGCAGGGAGCCGGGCCGAGGGGGGGCAAGCGGCTCTGCCTGGCAGTCGTGCCAGGGGTGACGCCAGCCTGCACAGCTGCACCGACTGCGGCAAGACGTTGTCCCGGCCCAGAGCTCGTGCGTGTGGCCTCCAGGCCAAGCCAGGGCGGCGTATGCACGGATCCTTCCTTGGCTAGTCGGGTCGGACGAAACTGGGGAGGGTCGGGAAGGGGGGGGAGAGTACGCGCGGCGGTGGTCTATAAAAGTTTGGTTACCAAGGGGAGCGATTCTTATGCACCACCACCAAGAAGTGCTGCTCCTGCTTCAGGAACTCCCCGTGCCACGGCGCCTGCGAGCTGCGCCGCGCTCCTTTTCGCCGTGGCGTCGCAGCGTCGTCTGGCATGACCCTGCCCCTAACCCTTTTGGCGGCAAATTACTGTTGCGGGCGGTGGCGGTGTATAAAGAATTGCCTCGCAGGGTGCGACAGTTGCCCCATGCAGCCGATTTCGGAGGAGGAGGAGGAGGAGGAGGAGGAAGAGGAGGAGGAGGAGGAGAAGGGGGAGGAGGAGGAGGAGGAGGAGGAGGAGGAGGAGGAGGAGGAGAGGAACAGGAGGAGGAGGAGGAGGAGGAGGAGGAGGAGGAGGAGGAGGAGGAGGGAGGAACAGGAGGAGGAGGAGAGGAGGAGGAGGAGGAGGAGGGGGGAGGAGGAGGAGGAGGAGGTGCGAGGAGGAGGTGCGAGGATTGCCGCATGCAGCCGATGTCGGCTCCGCCCCCGCCGCCGCGCGCCTTCCTCGAGGCGCCGGTCCGCCCGGGATGGGCCCACCGAGATTCGGTGTCGGCGTGTGCAGTCAAGAAATTCTGCCACATACTGCCACTGCCACATACTGGGATCCTGGAGCTTCTTACATAACCAAGAAGAGTGGTTTAAAGCCTTCTTCTATCTGCCCCTCCTCCCTCCCTTCTAGAAGTTGGGTCACATTGTCAAGCGGTGGCGAAGCGTCCCGGCTCGCTCATAGTCCCATTAAGTAGTGTTATAGGAACCTTTTTGTGGTTTCCGCGAAGTGTTCTTAGAACATTTCTGGCGGAGTTGTCTTGTTTTATCACGTCGTGTTCATGTTCTAAGAACTTGGTTGTTGTTCTTAGAACACGTGTGGGTTCTAAGAACATGCCGTGGTAGGACTATAGGAATATTGGGACGGTCGGTCCCTGCTCAACACATGGATGCCGCTCGGAGAAGTCGTGAGATCCCTTCTGGGCCTCTGTGGCGCTCAGACTCTCGCAGGGTGCCTGAGGAAGCCCTTCCGAAACTGACGCGCACCTTACAGGTTTCATTTCCATCCGATCGATCCGTTTCGACATCGATTTTGGCCGGCCCGATCCGATTCGATTCTGCTATCGCAGGGATCCGATGCGACTCGATGCTCGCATGGCGCTGTGCATCCTGGCGCGGCCGATGTGGCGCGGCTTCGACTGCTTGGCGATGCGGCCCGATCCGACGATTGTTCCGATCCGATTTCCCGATTCGATGGTGATTCAGAGGAGGAACATACATTGATACCGCTACCCTTTCCTTGTCGACGCGGCTGGATTCGCCTCGGAGTCTTGGTCAGGCAGTTTCTCCTTCTTCTCTTTCGGAGATTCGAGGCGAAGATCTACACATGCTCATCTCGCCTGCCGGGGAGTCGATCCTCGGTGACCTTGTCGGGCGGACACGGATATTTGGGGGGCCTTGGGGGGGGGGCAAACATATCCATATCCACCGCCTGCTGAGGTTCCCGAGTATCGATCCCCCAGATGGTTGTGATGGATAAGTCTTCGCTCTGCAGAGTCGAAAGCGGCACAGGCAAACATTTTCGGACGTCCGCGCGGATCCCCCCTCCCTTGGTGCGCGGAGCATGCCAAAGGGGGGTTCAGCACCGACCCATGACATGCGCGCCGACGTCCGTAATCCAGTGTCTTTGCCCTTTCTCTCTCCGAGGAAGGGGCTCGATGTTCCTCCGGTCCTGCCGTGTGTCTTCCCTTGGCATCTCTCGCCCATGTCCTCTGTGTTTCTCTGTCCCTGCCAGCGTGCGGGGGAGGGACGGAGGTCCAGGACAGCCTCAGGGGTTGCTTTGGCCAACGGGGGGGAAGCATCGCATCGGCCCCCGATCGCCCCTCCTCCTCCTCCTCCTGCTCCTGCTCCTCCTCCTCCTACTCCTCCTCCTCCTCCTCCTCTCCCTCCTCATCTTCCTCTTCATCGCATCGGCCCCCGATCGCCCCTCCTCCTCCTCCTGCTCCTGCTCCTCCTCCTCCTCCTCCTCCTCCTCCTCCTCCTCCTCCTCTCGCTCATCTTCTTCTTCCGCCTCCGTCTTTACCTCCTCCTCCTCCTTCTCCTCCTCCTCCTCCTCCTCCTCCTCCTCCTCCTCTTCTCCTTCTCCTCCTCCTTACCGATACGGGCCAGGGTGCCTCACCCCTTGCCCGGGAGCGTGCCGCTTCGTTTCTCGGGGGCCGTCGCCGATCCACCCGCGATGCATCGCTGGTGCCAGGTCGTTCCAGCCGACGAGCCCAGACCTCCGACGTCGCGAGAAACTCCCGACGAAGGTTTTTGACAATTCTCGGTCTCTGGAGGCCCTCGCCGGGCCTCGGGAGCGTCAAACAACGACTCGGGATGAAAAACCGGCCCCAGGGAAGGTCTCCAGATTTCGGGGGGCCGACGTCGTGAGTTTCTCACGACGTCGGGGGTCTGGGAGTCAAGCAATTCGATGGGCGGCGGGGGCAGGGTTCGGAATTCGTCGAACACGTGGCGAGAGCTGAGCCCTGCCCCCGCCTCCCATGGGTTCAGAAGAGCTGATGGCTGGTGGGGAGAAGGTTAGGTCGCCACCTGGTTGGGCACCCTTGCTGGGGTTCACCTGGCTGCAGACATCCTTCGAGTTCTGGACCCCAGCCGACGTTTCAGCATGTGGACCCGCGGGGCTAGGGTTCACATGTGGCTGCCCAGCTGCGGTTGGCTCGCCCCGCGTTGACACAGGGGCGCCGACGCTCAGATGGGAAGCGCATCGGAGGCGGAGGCGGAGGCGGAGGCGGAGGCGGAGGCGGAGGAGGAGGAGGAGGAGGCGGAGGAGGAGGAGGAGGCGGAGGCGGAGGAGGAGGAGGCGGAGGAGGAGGAGGAGGAGGAGGAGGAGGAGGCTGAGGAGGAGGACCTGGCCGATCGGGGCCTTGGTGCCCCACCCCTCCCAGGAGCGAGGGGTTTCGCCTTCGAGCGCCCATCGCCGAAATATCTCGGCGGCGCACCGCTGGTTTCAAGCCAGTGCGTCCCCCCCTGAGCCGGTCCTCCCTGTCGCTCTCTCGCACTGACGACGCCCTCCTCCCTCCTCCCTCCTCCCTCCTCCCTCCTCCCTCCTGGGCAGCGACCCCAGCGCGGGCTCTCAAGGCTGAACGCCGGCGGCGGCCCAGAAGCGGCCGAAGGGCTGGACGATCTGCGCCGTGTCGGTCAAGCTGCCGCCCCTCGCGGCTTCGCGATCCGCGCCGCGCAGAGAGGCCAGAGGCCATGCGTCAGCGATGGCGCGAGCCTGCCGCAGGTGGCACCGTGGTGCACCAGGGAGACCCAGAGTTCCGCCGTGCCCCTCGGGGGTTGATGGGCTTCTTGGGGGGGGGGGGGACGCCTCGACCCCCAATCGTTCACTCCGCCGTGCCCCTCAGGGGCAACGTTACAGTCGGCCCAGATTAGTAGGTCGACCCTGCCAAATCAAGGGCGTGCTCTTGTGTCCGGTGTTTCGCGGCCCATGCCCTCTACATTCCTATGGCGATGTGGCCCTCGGAAGGGTCTTGTGTCCTCTCGCGTGTCCTGCCCAATCAAGTCCGACTGTTAGCGCCGCCTTCCAGCCGGCCGAACAAAAAAGCAGTGGTTGTGGTCATTTCCCTGGTGCCAAGCATAACGAAAATGACCACAACCACTGCTTTGTTTCTGCTGGCTGGAAGGCGGCAACAAAAGAAAAGCAGTGGCTGTGGTCGTCTTCACGCCCCGTATGTAGGGGTTGATAGGCTCAGGGGGGGGGACGCATCGACCCCCAATCGCTCACTCGTCGCCCACATGGGCACGGCAGGCCCACCCCGCTCGGGACCGTGCGGATTCGCTGTCGGTCGCCGTCAGGGGCGTGCCGCGCCGCGCCGGGGCTGCGTGCTCCCAGAGTCAGGCGGGCCTGGAGTCCTGGAGCTCCGACGATGTCTTGGCATCGCTCGGGCGTGTGCATGCTTCCTTCGGCGAGGAGCATCGCGGAGCATCCTTGATCGTGTGGCGAAAAACGCCACGCACGAAACCGAAGAGAAAGGAGGGGAATGGACGTCCAAGCGATGGCCACTCCGACGATGTGCTCGCTTGTCAGTCCGGGCGCTTCTCTCAGTGGCCTCGGCTTCCAAGTCCCGTTTTCGGGCCCCGGGCTGTCGAGAACGAGCCCGGGGCCACAAGCGGCAGCCCGTGGGAGGTGGTCGGGGCCTCTTTGAGGACCGCGCGCGGGCGAGGAGGAGGAGGAGGAGGAGGAGGAGGAGGAGGAGGAGGAGGAGGAGGAGGAGGAGGAGGCATCGTCTCGTCGGAAGCCTGGGGGGGGGCGCGCCTGCCGCCGCGCCCCCCGCAGGCCCGCAAGAAGAAGCCCTACCACAAGCGCTGAGCGGCGCCTGGGCCTCTGCAGGGGTCCGTCGCCTCGCTCCGCCTCGCTCCGCCTCCTCCGAAGCTCGATTCCAAGTCTTCTTCTGACGTTCTTCGGGCGCTCTGGAGGCTCTCACGGTGGCTTCCAGCACCCGCACCTCGTCGGAGCGTTCCGGGTGTGTCGGGTTCTGTCGTGGCGTGGCGCTCTCCCGTCTCCTCCTCGTCGGCCCTCGGCGGCTTGCCGGCCTCCAAGCTCTGCAGCAGCCGGGCGTCTTCAGGAGCGCGCTCCGGGGGTGCCCGGATCGTCCCGAACGGCTGCCCGAGGTCCGAGCTATGGCTCGGACGCCAAGGGTTAAGTCGGGCCTGTCCCCCTACAGGGGGATTTTCGAGGAAAAATATACAATACCCCAAACATGGTCCAAAAATAGTCCAAACATAGTCTGGGGACTATTTTTTTAGTATTCGTTGACCCTTTTGGGGTATTTTTGGGGTATTTTTTATTTTTCATCGAAAATCCCCCTGTAGGGGGACACGCCCGACTTAAGCCAAGGGGCGACGTTGGCGGGGATGGGGTCAAGGGGAGCGCGTCGGCCCCCCATCGCCAACTCGTCGCGGATGGGGGGCCCGACGTCCCTCCCCACCCAGGAGCGCGCGGCTTCGCCCTCGGGGGGCCCATCGCTGCTCCATCGGGGACGGGTCGCTGGCTCCAGCTCGGCGTGTCCTCCCCTGAACTGCCCCCCCCCCCCCCCAACGTCGCACCTCGCTCTGACAGGCTGACACGGCATTTCTCGGAGGTTCGGATTTCTCGGATCGGCTCTGGGCCCTCCCCCCTGGCGCGCGGAGCGCGCCAAGGGCGGCGCCAGAGGCGCCGCCAGAGTGGCCCAGCGCCGATCTAGAAATCCGCGCGACCCTCTTCAAGCCTACGTTGATTTGCTGCTCTTCGAGAGTTGGTCTGGTTTGGGATGGGTACCCTTACACTCTTCTTGTTTGGTCTCTGCACCTTCGAGTATTCTTCGACAGGGGTCTCTTCACGGGCCTTTGGGCTTTCTTCACACGGGCTCATGTTCTTGCCCCATGTTATTGTGACCAAGTTTCGTCGTCGCTTCTCCATCCACATCCTCCGTTCTCTACTGGCTCTGGTCTGCGTTGCGCCCGCGGCTACTCAGCTTCACGTGTCTGCGTGAGGAAAAAGCGGCCTGTGGACAGGTATACGTGTATGTATGTGTATATCGGGTTATATATGTGCACATCTACATAAATACATACATCCATACATACATACGTACGTACGTACATA
>CAUYUJ010015423.1:237500-315000 GCA_963575745.1 Prorocentrum cordatum
CCCCACAGACCTCACACCACACTCCCTCTGCCTCTCATCACCGTCACGCCATCACTATCATCAACATAACATAATCGTCATCATCACCGTCGTCACCATCATCATTGCCATCATCGCACTCACACTCACCACCATCGAGCATTCACCATCACGGCATCACCACCACAGCTACCGTCATCATCATCGCCATCGTTGTCGTCGTCGTCGTCATCATCATCATAATGCCTCTTCTATTCTCTGTGAGCAAGCTCCTGCTGTCTCCGCAGCTTCTCTGCCCAAGTGCCCCCCGTCGGCCGCGCGTGCGGGCGCCTTATGCAGGCGGTCGCACAAGCGGCTCTCCAGGGCGCTGGGGAGATTTTGTTCAGGGGGCTGCGGGCCGCGCTCTACGAGCGGCTCGTGGCTGCCCCCCTCTCTGTGCTTCAGGACCAGGGGCCTCCATCGCCTGCCTGGTCCATCCAGCAGGCGGACTCGTCCGAGGGTGAGGGGGCCTCCTGCCCTCTCCCTTCGGCGGGTTCCACCTGCCCCACCGTCTGCCTCGGGCTGGCGGTGGACCTGAGCGGCGGGGTCTCTCCCTGGCTGCTCAGCACGGTCGCCGCCCTCCTCTGGGTGACGGCCGCCTGCAGCGCCTGCGCGGGCTGCTGCCTCGGGCTGCTGGGCCCGTACGTGTGGCGGAGGCTCTGGCCCTCCGCCTGGCCGCGCGGCGCGGTTTCTGCTTCACCTGAGCAGGACCGCCGTGCGGCGCGAGCGCTGGCCTACGGGGCTCCGCCTCGACCTCAAGCGCTCGAGCGGGCAGACGCCCAGCGTGCGGGCGGCGGCGTCCACGGCGGCGCCCACTGATGGCGGAGCTGCCACCAGTTGGCGGAGGGCCCCTTTGGCCCGAGCTCTACCCTTTCGCTGCGCCCACGGCGCGCGACTACGCACGATGGCGCCTAGACGACGGCGACACCAGCTGGGCGGCTATCCCCCTCGCCTCTCGAGAAGGGGGCATCCTGCTGGCCCTGCCTGGTGCCTTTCGCTCTACAGCGGAGCTCGAGGCTGCCGAGGCGGATGGCTTTGCTGGGATGATAGGCCCCTTCCAGCTAGTGGACGTCCAGCTCCAGGGGGCCGCTTCACGGCCGCTCGCCACTACCGCATCCGTCCTCGTTATAGATATCGAGGTTGCCGAGCTCGAGCTCGAGTCGCTGTGCCCTCTAGAGGTCGGCGACGACGCAGGCATCGTTCCCTTCGCCGAGGTGCGCAGCCGCGTCTATTGGCCGCATCCTTCGGGGGTTCGGGTGCTTCGCGAGGGCTACGCTCGTTTGCACGGCGCCCCGCCTACCGCAGGGGAAGAGCCTCTCCCAGGGGCCGATCGGGCTACCCCCTACCACTCTGCCGACGAGATGGAGGAGCCCGAGGGGTTCGCGGCCGACGGGGAAGCCGACCGCGCGGCCCCAAGTGCGCGAGCCCCCGCGGTCGCTGGAGCGCCGCGCGGCCCGCCCGCCAAGCGCGCTGGCGCCGCCGCGCCGCCACGGGTCGCGGGTCCTGCTCCGATTGCTCCTGGTGCTCCTGCGGCGTCTCTGGACGACGGGGCTCCCATGACCCGCGCCGAGGTAGCTGCCGAAATGCGCGCCTTGCTTGCAGCCCACGCGGCCTCCACGATGGTCGGCGGACCCGAACCGCTGGGCCCCGCTCCGGCTGCCCGGAGCGCTCGGCCCGAGGTGCCTCAGCTTTTCAGCGACGAGGCGGCGCGCCTCGGGCTGGATCCTGCGGGGATCGAGGCCGTCTTGTCCCACGCGCCCGTGGCCCCACATCGGGTCTCCGCGCGCCCCAAGGGACCCACCTCCGCGCTGGTCTCGGCGTGGGAGAAGGCGCGCTCTCTTGCTGTCCCTCGGGCCCCTTCGTCCGCTTCCGGACCGATGGGCCCCCCGCCGCCGCCTGGGCTAGCCCATCCCGCTGCGGTCGACGGCTTTGCCGAGGCGGGCGGCGCCGACGGGTTAGAGCCGCCCCTTGCGGCCAATCCGACGGACTTCAGCCTCATGCTTCAGTGCCTGCACCAGTCCCTTTCCTTGCAGCAGGGGCGGGGCCATCGCCCAGCCTTCCACCCGCTTCTGGGGACCCTGAGCGACCAAGCTCAAACTCCGCCCGCGACCTCGGGCGACCCCGCGCACGCATCGGCTCAGATGGGGGGAATCGCTCGGAGGCGCGAGTGGCAGCAAGCGCTGATGCAGCACGGCCCCGACGTGCGAGGACTGATGAAGGAGAATTTGGCCCGCGTTCTGGGCGTGGAAGTCAGCGCCGTGACCCCCATGGCCATGCATCAGTACTTTCGCGAGCACAGCCCCCTCGGGGCTCAGCCGTCGACGCACGAGTTGTTGACGCATTTTGCCTTCCTCAGCGCCGAGCTGTGGCGGGCCTGCGAGGAGGGCAACCCCGAGAGGGTCCAGACCTTGCTGACTTGCCAGTGCATGTTCATCGACCAGTTGGCGGGGGACCGCGGCTGCCTCGAGGCCGCTTGGTTCCTCACGGGGCTGGAGCCTCCCCCGTGTCGCGTGACCAGTCGTCACACGGAGCGCGAGGCCCAGACCCCGTTTTCACCCCTAGTGGATCCTCGCTGGCTGTCGGCGCAGGGCGAATACATGAAGGAGCTGCAAGCATTTCGGGCGCGCCTCGACGCCGAGCGCGCCGTCGCGCTCCCCAAGCATCCACCTCATCAGCCCAAGCAGCCCAAGGTCTCAAAGCCCCCCTTCAAGTCTCAGGGTGCTCCCAAGGCCCCGAAGGCGGTGCCCAAGAAGGACTGAAGATGCCCTTGGCGCCCGCCTTCTTGGAGGGGGGGCCTTCGCGTGGCCGGGGTACGCCGCCGCAGACAGTCTGCACCGACGCTGCTACGGCTGCTAGGCGTGTTTGGGCGCAGCGAGGGCGTGAGGGTAGGAATGCGCTCCTCCAGCGATGCTGTTGCGGCCCCGCAGGGAGGAGTACGTTCCGCCACCACGCCCCTCGCTCTGCTCCGAACCGCCCCTCGGATCCATTCGGCCATTTTGGCCGTCACCTGCCTCAGTCGAGCGCTCCCCCCATGGGGCCTGCAGCCCCTGAGGTTGGTGTTCTTGCTGGTGCTTGTTCTCCTTCAAGCACCCCTGCTGCTCTTGCCAACGTCGCGCCATTTGTCGCTGACTTGTCTGCCTTGCTGCGCCTGTTTCCAGGCGCGAACATTGATATCACCCACTGGGCGGCAGCGCTGTCCCAGGTTGGGATGGGTGCTCGATGTTCTCTTGGATCTTTCTCCCGCTCATCAATGCGTGCAATGGACAGGGGCGACCCGTGCCTTTTGGGGCCGCCTCCCCGCGATCCTTGGCCGTGCCCGCCTGCTCCACCTCTTGGTCCCCCGCCTGACGGCTTGTCGGCGAGGCGCAGGGAGCGCTGGAGATTGCGGCGCGCGGCGCGGACGCTCGCGCAGTATTCTGTTATTGCGTTGAACTGGCTCACTTTGGGTCATCCTAGCCTCGCTCCCGCCGAGGCTCGTGTCCGCGCCACGGTCTCGCCCTGCCAGGAGGGCGTCCGCACCCGTATCGAACGGTTGTGTCGGATCGCAGTTCGCCTTGCCCGTGGTGGCAAGAGCGACTTAGGTCGAGCCTTCGCCAAGTTCGACTCTACTGAGGTCTCGCTCCATGGCCTGGCCACCCATGTTGCAGCTTTGGAGGCCTCCTTCACCTCCTCTTCTTCCGTGCCCGCCCCCATGCGGCACTGCCCGACCAGCGCTCCTTCCGTGCCTGGTTCGCTGGCGTCTGCGGCGGCTTGGGACTCCACCCAGGTCGAGCCCTTCGATTTAAAAGTCAGGGCGTCTCGCATTAAGTGGGATTACTCGCCAGTGTTTGATCCCATTCCATTTCTCTCTGACGCTCGAGTCCGCGAAGCGTTCATCAATCCAGAGGAGATGCGGCTCCCGGCGTCAGAGTGGCCTGCTGGCCAAAAGGGGGCGCGTGTCCATATGGACCGCGCCGAGCTGTGGGCCCTGCTCCAGAAGTGGGATGCCTGCGGCGCCCTGTACCTGACTCCTGCTTCGGACCTCGCCTGGGATGAAGCCTGCGGAGCTTTCAGGGTACCGAAGGACAGCGACTTCGACAGGCTGATCCTGAACCCAACGGTCGTGAACAGCCGCTGTGCCTCAATCTCGTCCAGCACCCAGCGCCTTGGCCAGGGTTTCCTGCTGTGCCGTTTGGGTCTGGCGCCTGGGGAGTGGCTGGCAGTTTCTTGCGACGACCTACGGGAGTTTTACTACACTTTCCGCGTTCCTCCCGCGCGCGCCAGGCGTAACGCCCTTCGCGTTCGTCTGCCATCATCCCGCTTCAAGGCCTTTCGAGCCTGGCGCCCCGAGCTCGAAGGTGTGGACGTCGCGCCTTGCCTCAATGCTCTAGCGATGGGCGACAACATGGCGGTGGAGATTGCCAACTCTGCACATGAAGGCGTCTTGCACAGCTTCGGGGCCTTGCGGCCTCACGAGCAGGTTGTCCACCGCTCGCCCTTCCCGCGGGGACCGTTTGTCGAGATGCTGAATATTGATGACCATACAGGTTTTCAGAAGCTCTCGTGGCATGGCTCCGCTCCTCGCCCCGACGACCCCTGTCGTCGTGATCGTGAGGTCTTCGCCGCCTGCGATGCAGGCTACCCGCGCGTGGGCCTGATTCAGCATCCAGGCAAGCGCGCGCGCGGCGAAACGCACAAGGTGGTGGTGGGCGCCGAGGTGGAAGGGCGCATAGGCATCGTCTGCGCTCCCTTAGTGCGGACGGTGGCCTTGTGCAGGCTGACCCTGATCCAAATCTACCTCGGCATCACCACACGCTCCCTGTTAGCCTCTCTTGTGGGCTGCTGGGTCCAGGTGTTCCTCTATCGCCGTCCGATGCTCGCCATTTTCACGCACGTCTACAACTTCCTGTCGCGCCTGGCGACCGAGGAGGGCATTGAATACGACTTGCCTCCTTATGTTCGCGACGAGCTTTTGGCCTGCACCTTTTTAGCCTTTACGGCTATAACCGACCTTCGGGCGCAGCCTTGCCCCGAGGTGTTCGGTACGGACGCGTCTCTCGGCTGGGGGGGCGTTGTCCGCGCTCCTATCAGCCCGCAGCTCTCCGCCGAGCTGTGGCGCAGATCGGAGCACGGGGGGTGGCACGCGATCCTGCACAATCGGAGCCTCCTCGCCGTACTCAGCCGCGGCGTGCCCTTGGGCCCTGAGCTCACCCAACTGCATCGCGACCTGGGGCTCCCGTCTATTGAGCCCCCCGTCGCGCCGCGTTGGGTCACCGAGCTATCAGAGGCGCTGCGCTTTCGGCTCGCGTACAAATGGGAGTTTCGCATGCCCCGTCACATCAATATCCTTGAGACAACGGTGTATAAGAGCTTGTGCAAGTACTGCTGTATTCGCCTCCCTGACTCTCGTATCCCCGTTCTCTTGGATTCAAAAGTGGCTTTGGGCGCGACCGCTCACGGGCGCAGTAGCTCTCCTGGTCTATCTCACGTTCTTTCGACCACTTTGCCCTATGTGATAGGAGGAGGTTTATATATGGGAGGCATGTACGTGCCTACGGACGTGCACAGGGCCGACGACCCCACGCGGAACCGTGCGGTGAGGCCCCCGTCCCGTGACCCTCCCGCCTGGTTAGTTGAAGCAGAGAGAGGAGAATTTACTCGCTTTGATTGCATTGCGTACGCCGACTCCCGCTCGTCATTCCCTACTTGTCTCTGGGGCCGATTTGTTGCGCAGCTTGTGGCTCGAGGCCCCGAGGGGCTGCTCAGCCACCGCTGGGCGGCCGCCCCCCCCCCCTCGGAGGGCGCGGGGATGGCCGCCGACGCCGCCAGCGACGGCGCCCAGGGGGAGGCACCTGACCCCTCGGGCGCCGCCGAGAGCAGCAGTGAAGCTGCTCTCGCCAGCGGAGAGCGTCGCGGGCCTCGCAACGCGCTCTTCGCTGACAGCGAACGGCCTCTCGCGTCCTCGGCAGACGCCACGCCAAAAGCGTCTGCCTCCGCGGAGGGCGGCTCGCCCGGCCCCGACCCTGGCGCCGCCAGCGCAGGATCGGCTCCCCAGGCCGCCAAGCGTGCTCCGCCACTGGCCCTCCGCTCCAAGGCCGCGGCGGCCCCTCCGCCTGCTATCGGGGTGGGCTCGTCGCGCGTCGGCTCGCGGGAAGCGCCAAAGGGGGCCTCAGCAGCTACCCCCCGCACCTTCCAGCGAGCGGCCAGGGTGAGCGCCTCTCGCCAACTGCTTGGCGTAGTGGACGGGGCCTCGCGCGGCACAATTGAGGCCGCCTTCAGGCGCCAGTCCCTAGTCTACCATCCAGACAGGACTCCCGCGCACCTGGGCGCCGACGAGCGAGCAGCCCGCGCGCTGAAGTGGAAGCAGCTCTGTGACGCCAAGTCAGTGTTGCTCCAGGCCGTCTCGCAGGCCGCCGCGCCGCCCGATGTTCCTAGCACGGGCGGCGACGGTCCTGCCGCCCGCGCCTACGCCCGGGCCAAGGCGGCAGGAAAGGGCGCCCGCAAGGGCAAGCTGGCTCCAGGGTCGACCATGGCCCTTCAGGCGCTCGAAGAGGCGGTCTCCTCGCGGGTCGCCCTTGCGAGCGCCGAGCTGGCCCCTCGGGCTGCCCTCCCCGCCTCGGGCGCGCCTCTCCCGAGGGGCGGGGTTTCGTCTGCCCTCGCGACGCGGGCGGCTGAGTCGGATGCCACCCTCGTCTCCGCCGTGTCGCGCGGCCGCGTGGAGCTCGACGCACTCCGCACCGCGCGTGCCGACGCCACCAGGCGCACGGTGCAGGCTCCTGCACGCGGCGAAGGAGAGCGTGCCGTCGCTCGTGCCGAGCTCGCGGAAGGGATGGCCGATCGCGCCTACTTCCGACGCGTGCGCGAGGCCGCCAGTCGAGAGGCCGCGGGCTTGCCGCGCACTGCTCCCGTCCAGCTGGGTCGGGATTGGCGCAAAACCTTGCGCGCCGTCCTGCACAACGCTGAGGTCTCGACGGGCCTCGCCATCGCAGAACGTGCCGCTCGTGCTGGGGACGCACCCGCGTCGTCCACTGGCCGCTCCTTGGCCGAGGTGGAGGCTGAGGACCCGCGCGCCTTGGCAAGGCCCGCCGACGACCCTGCGTCCAGCTTCAGCCGTCGTGAGCGGCGCGCGGTCCGCGCCCGCCTGGGCCCGCGGGATGAAGCGGTCGAGGACCAGCCCAACCGCGGTGGTCACGCGCCGCACTCCGCCTCGCGCACGGGCGCCGCGCGCACCAGGCGCGCCGCCAGGCAGCGGCGGGCTTCGATGGCGGCGCTCCCCGCCCCTGAGGGGGGGGCCGCCACGGCGCCTGGCCGCAGGGCGCGTCGCACTGCCAATGCGCGCCGCTGGGCAGGCGCGGCACGCCCCAGCTCCGCCGCGGGAGTGGGCTCCCCACCGCGGAGCCGCAGCCCTGCCCGCAGCCGTACGCGGTCTCCAAACCCGTACGGGACCGACCGCACCTCTCCCTCGGGGGGCTGCTCGTCGCCTCCCGTCGACGGCCCGATCTCGCCCGAGGAGCCGTCGGAGCCGCCTGCGGGGGAGGCATCGGAGGGCCCGCACACTCCTGACGGGTCCCCGCCCGCGAGCGTTCGCAGCCGCTCGAGAGCGGAGCCCGCGTGCGACGAGGACTCTCCGACGGAGCTCGAGGACGTCGTGCTGAGTGCCCTCGCAGACTCCTCGATGGACCTCGAGCGCGTCGTGGCGGGCCTGAACCCCGAGGTCCTCCGCCGCCTGCAGGCGGCCTTCCCTCGCCGCTCGGGGGCCTCTCCGCCCGCCGCTCGCGCCTCGGTTCGCAGTCGCTCTCGGGGCCGCGGCACGCGTGTAGGCTCCGAGACTCCGCGGCCCGTGCCCCCGCCGCCGCCGCCGCCCCCTCACCACTCTGGTGGGCGTGCGGCGTCGCGATCCCGCGCGTCGACCGCAGGCCAGGGGCTTAGTCGGGCCGTCGCGCGCGGCTCCTCTCGCGCGCCTTCGCGTCAGGCGACGTCGCCTCGGCGTCGCGAGGTGCGCTCCCCTCGAGTCGCTCCGAAGCGGCGCCCGAGCCCCGCTACTGCGCAGCGGCCAGCCACGTCCCGCCATGGTGCGAGCTCGGGCGACGCCCACGCAGGCAGCTCCCGCGCGGACTCCGCTGCTCAGGCCCCTCAGTCTTCGGTAGGCACGCGCTCCTCCAGCGATGCTGTTGCGGCCCCGCAGGGCGGAGGGCGTGCCGCCGAGGAAAGGGGGTCTTCGAGCGGCCCCGCGCCTGGCCGAGATTCAGGGCACGAGCTGCATCCCAGCGGCTCCCACAGCGGCGACGCTGGGAGCGCCGCGGCTGCAGCCTTCGCAGCGCGGCGCACGGCCTCCGCGGCCGTTGAGCAGCCCTTGCCTCCAGGGGCCGCCACCGCCCTAGCGTGGCGTCTCAACCTCGGCGGTGAGAAGGTCACAGTGGTGAGGTGGGGACCCGCCTGGCAAGCTGCCTTCCAGAGCGCGGCGTCGTGGCTGAGGTCTTTCGCACCCGCAGGGGCCGCCGAGCCCGAGGGCAGAGATGACCTGCACTGCCTCCTGCAGGCCTTGCACGCCTATAAGCGCCTGTTTCAGACAGGCGGCGCCGAGCCGATCGACGAAGCCTCGTGGTTGCATCCTTACGTGGCCGCCGTCGAGCCCGAGGCTATCCCCGCGGGCGCTGACCTCCAAGCCATGGGGGCGGGCGCCATCCGTGGCATCGGGCTCGGCTCAAAGATCGAGCACAGGAGGCGCGCGGGCAAGTTGGCCTGCCTTTTCGACCTTCTGTACCACGTGCAGGACGGTCACGGCGCCATCCCAGCAGCGCTGTGGGGATCTCATTCCCCTCCGTCCGAGATCCTCGACGCGTTCGCGGAGGTGGTGCCCGTTCCACATCATTCGGGCCTCACGTCCTCGGCAGCTCGTTCCGAGCTCGCCGAATCGGCCGCAGCTGCGCGCGCCGAGCCGCGCCCGCCCTTTGACTGGGCGACCCTCGAGGGAGGGGGCGCTCTGCCCGCCGAGATCGAAGCAGGGGCTCGCCGTGCTCACCGTAACATGGGCGGATCCTTCACCTCGGCGCGGGCGATGCTGGCGGAGGCGTCGGGGTTCGAGACCGACGGGCGGGACACCCTCGTTCCGCCCTTCTACGCGTCCAGGAGCAGGAGGGCCGCCACGCTGATCAGCTCTCCCAGCCCTGGCCGCCCTGCGCTCATCCTGTGGTGCGTCTGCGGCCTCTGCATCTCTCTGGGAGCCGCGGCGCCGACCGCAGGCCAAGGGCTTAGTCGGGCTGCGCCTTCCGCGCCCGCTCGCCCTCCGCGCACTCCCTTCGTGCGCGATTCTCACCTCACCTCCGCGTATCTCGATCGTCGCTCGAGATCGATTGATGCGTTCGAACTGTGGTTAGCAGAACACACTGGCGTGCCGCCCGCCACTCTTTACCGTAGCGGGCTACTTCTCGCCCGCTTCCTCGCGACCTTCGGCGTGTGGCTTCATGATGCAGGTTTCCCTCATTATATTCTGGTTCATGCCATCTTGGGAATCCAGAGCGCTCATCCGCATTGGAAGGCCTTTCTAACAGAAGCTTGGGACGTAGCGAAACAATGGAAGCTCGCGGAGCCGCCAAAGCTCCGCCCGCCCTTACCTCGCGCTCTGCTGCGCGCTATGGTCGGTCTCTGTTTCGCCTGGGACTGGCCTGTGATGGCGGCCTTGCTGCTCATGGGCTTTACGATGTTCCTCAGGCCTGGCGAGCTGCTGGCGTCACGCCGCTGTGACTTGTCGCTTCCTTGCGACCGCCTCGAAGTTGAAGGGGATGCTTTTCTTTCGATTCTTGTTCCAAAGACCAGGAGAACGTACCCGACGCAGCATGCTCGCTGCTCCGATCGGGGCACGGTGAAGATTCTGAATCAAGTGTTTGGGCGGTTGGCTTCCACCGATCCTCTCGCCCCTTTCGGTGCGAGCGGCTTCCGTACTCGGTGGAATCATTTGCTTTCGGCCCTGGGCGTCCCTCTTGCCAAAGCGGGTCAGGGGCTCAACCTGACGCCCGCATGTCTGCGGGGCTCTGGCGCAACAGACTTCTATATCGCTACGGAAGACGTCCCTCGCGTCTTCTGGCGGGGGCGTTGGCGTCAGGCTTCCAGTGCTGAGCGCTACCTGCAAGCCGCCGCCGCTTCCACAGTTCTTGCTGCGCTGCCCGTGCCCGCACGGGCGCGGATCCTGTTCTTCGCCACCGCCAGCGACCGCCTTGTCGCTTCATTTCTCCAAGTCGGCCCCGCCGCTTGGCCTGCCCTACTTGCGGCCGCCCGCCGAAACCTTGTCACTTCGCAAGGTCCTTGAGCACGGGTATGGCTGCCTCGCCGTCGTCGGCGAGCAGGCGGTCTCCCCCGCCTGACGCGCGGCGCCCCGGCACGAGCGCGCGGGACGGGCCTGCCCATTTTGGGCCGCCCCGCGCGCGCGAGCCGCGGCCGCGCTCGGAGACAGCTCGCTAGCGCGCGAGCGGGAGAATGCCTCTTCTATTCTCTGTGAGCAAGCTCCTGCTGTCTCCGCAGCTTCTCTGCCCCCCTCCCTCCTCTCCCAATCTAAGGCTGATGGGCGCTGCCTCGCCGTCGTCGGCGAGCAGGCGGTCTCCCCCGCCTGACGCGCGGCGCCCCGGCACGAGCGCGCGGGACGGGCCTGCCCATTTTGGGCCGCCCCGCGCGCGCGAGCCGCGGCCGCGCTCGGAGACAGCTCGCTAGCGCGCGAGCGGGAGAATCATTGTCATAAGCATTGTCATCATCGTTGTCATCATCAGCATCATTGTCATCATCATCATCATCATCAGCATCAGCGTCAACATCAGCATCAGCACCATCACCTCCATCATCACCATCACCACCGTCACTAGCATCATTAGCATCATCATAATCACCACCAGCATAGTCATCACCATCATTACCATGTTCAGAATCTTCGACATCAGCATCATAGTAACCACCATCATCACCACCATCATCACTGTCATCACCATAAGCATCACCCCAACCATTTTCATCATCATCAGCATCCGCATCGGTATGATAATCGCTATCACGATCATCACCATCATCGCCACCACTACCATCATCATCATCATCATCATCATCATCATCACCATCACCATCATCATCATCATCATCATCATCATGAACATCACCACCATCATCACCACCATCATCATCATCATCATCATCATCATTCGCGTCATTATCCGCATCACCATCATCATCACCATGATCACCATAACATCATCATTACCACCATCATCAGCATCATGAGGATCGTCACCATGACCATCATCAGCATCATCATCATTGTCATCGCTATCATCCTCATCCTTCTCCTCCCCTTCATTCCCATCATCATCATTATCATCATCATTGTCGCCATCAGCATCATCGTCGTCATCATGATCATCATTATCATGATCATCATCACCATCATCTTCATCATCATCATCATGATGATCATCATCATCATCATCATCACTGTCATCATCATCATCATCATCATCACTGTCATCATCATCATCATCATCATCATCACCACCACCACCATCATCATCATCATCGTCCTCATCATCATCATCATCATCATCATCATCATCTTCATCGCATACGCGCACTTCCGTAACCATTTTGGCTCAAGCTCGACACGGGCTGCTTGGCGTTTCGAGCTTGCGCGCAGCCAAGGGCATTGCTCGAGCTGCTTGCGGAGGCACACGGCCTCCACATTTGTCGTACGGCAGCTCGCACCTGCTGCCCTCCCTTATACACCATGTCTCACGAGGATGCGCCATCATCAATGGGAAAGTACACGGACAAATGATGAAACGCGTTTCTTCTGGCCTTCTTTGGGGTTCTCTTAGAGCGCTCTTGGGCCGTCTTGGGGCCATCTTGGGCGTCTTGGAGCGCTCTCGGGTCGTGAATCCGATTCGTGGGTCCTCGCGGAGCTGCCTCGAGGTTTTTTGATTCATTTTTGGGGCGATTTGGAGGGCCCCGAAACCGCCCCCGGGAGTTCCGCATCCTTGAGCGGACAACTGCCGAGAGTCGGCCAGGGTATTTTTCGTCCGGGGACCCCCACGGGCCGCTCCGCGCGCACGAATTGGAATAGACATGTACTTGGTGAAGCAGTCACCGGAGATCTTAGCACGCCTCTGGCCCGTTGGGCCGGCGAATTCGAGGAGGGGAGGGGGAAAAAAAGGTGGAGGAAGAGGAGGATGCTGCTCCCCTCCCTCTCCCCTGCCCTGCCTTTCGCCTTCCTCGTATAGGGGAACGAAGAATTCTAGGCCTCCTGGATAGGGTCTGAGTAGATGGGGTCGGAGGATCGCGCAGCATCGCCGATGCGTCGGCGACGAATCGGCGATGCGGCTCGATGTGGAGCCAGATGTTCTCCGCGCTGGCGTCGCCGATGCATCGCCGACGCCTCCGATGTATCGCCGATGCGTCGCCAAAGCATCGGCGATGCATTGGCGACGCGGCGCGATCCTTCGACCTCATCTACTCCGACCCCATCTAGGATGCTTCGAATAATGACATAGTGAAACATACAAACTCGGAGGTTTGCGCGGACCTCTCGCATCGGCGCTCGACCCCCGCGCCCGGAGCGCGCCAGGGGCGGCGCCGGAGGCGCCGCCAGGGGGCCAGGCCCCAGCGCCGATGCGAGTAATCCGCGCGGACCTCCGAGCTCTTATGTCCACGTCATTCTTCGTCCCCCCTACCCCTCTCTCCTATTCCTCCTCCTCCTCCTCCCTCCTCCTCCCGGTTTCTTCTCGTCCTCCTCCTTCTCGTCGTCGTCCTCCTCTTCTTCTTCTTCAACGCTACCGCCGAGCTACCTTCAACATAGACTGCAGAGACGACGAGCAGGGCGTGTGCATCAAGCCACACTGCGGAGGCCTCATTGGCGACCCGTACATGGTACGCAACTTCGTGGCCAGCTTCGCGCCCTGCATTCAGCGCTGGACTAAGGACTGCAACGAGGAAATCACGAACGACAAGCTACTATACGGCACGAGCGAACTATTCCAACACCCCGTCTACGTCGGTCTGACCAAGTATGCGGACGACATACGCAAACTCATCTTGAGCGGGAAGCAAGCAGACGCTCACTTCCTCGTCGACCAGGCTCACAAGATAGACGACACCCTGAACGTACGCCTCACCGAGATCGGCCTCAAGCAGAACCAAGACAAGCAGTTACTTCCAGGGCTCGGGTGCCAGCCAGGCACATCGACGACTCATGCAGGATCCGCAGTGCAACCTCCCTGGCAAGGTAGCGTCGGCAGCGAGGTACCTGGGCCCACAGATCACCGCGACACAGCAGTACTACCCCGAGCTGCAGAAACGCATCCAGGCTATGAAGAAGAGTTACTACGAGTGCGGCAAGTTCTGGACCAAGCGCGAGATACCATATGATATAGGTGGAAACGCGCCGTCCTCATATGCAGGGTCATCAACACGGGACTCTCTTGCATCGAGTGCTACCTGCCAACGCCCAATGAGTACCAGATGCTATTGAGCGCAATGGGAGCATTGCTAAGGAGAGCGATTGCGGGCAAGGCGAGCACACAGTACGAGGACGGCACCGTGCGCAGCATGACCACGCTGGAGGTTTTTCGCTACTGGCAGATCCTGCCACCAGCGGAGGAAGCCTTGGTCCGAAGGCTTGGCTGGACAAAAAACATCCTCATATTCCCGAGCAATCACCGCCAACTCATCGTCGCCCTGTTCGGACGCCTCGATTTCGAGAAGAACGCCGACGAGGACACGAACGAGCTGACGACGTATACGAACCCCTGGGCCCGTCGAGTCGAGGAGGACGTCACGAAAGCCTGCCAAATCTCGGAGAACTTCAGATCAATCTTCGGGGAGGAGGAGGTCAATATAGGTAAGATGTTCACACTCGAAGTCAGAGAGCAACTACACCTACTAGACGTTCGGGAGGTCAGAGCAGCTAAACTGACAGTAGCAATCCCTCCACCAGGACAGGCCCCAAACGACGAGCTCAGAGAAGATTTAGCCCTCCAGGACCTCCAGCCGTGGAAATGCTCTCTCGGGGGCAGTCTTGGGGATTTTGGACTCCTGTTCGCCAGCCAGAAGGCGTTGCACAGCCACATCATCCGAAGTCATCATGTACACAATTTAGCCGCTCTGCTGACTACTAACAACGAGTGCACCAATTGCCACCAGTGTTTCACTAGCCGAGGGACAGCGTGGAAACATCTAGCGAGAAGTCTGATTACAGGAAGCTGCAATTCAGATAGGACGCGAAACCAATGCCAGCCGACAAAACCGAGTACGACATGCCCTCTCTGCAGCCATCTCTTCTTAGACAAGGGCACGTTCTTGTCGCACCTATGCTCTCACTTGCCTAGACAGCTACTTCGACCACGAGTACGGGATGGCGCTCTTCGACCAGCGCCCATCATGGGCGCCAGCGGCACCGGCAGGAGGACCGACGCGTCCAGACCGCAGCCGCCAGCCGAGACGCCCCGCGGGAGGAGCACCAGCAGGAGGACCAGGAGGAGCAGCGGCGGCGCCCAACCTGCAGGTGGTCGACATCACGGCGCGCCTCGCCCTGACGCTGGCGCGCGAGCAAGCCGAGTTGGCGGCGGCCATCCTCCAGACGTGGGAGTTCAGCACTCAGAGCGGCATCGCGCAGGCAGGCCTGACAGCAGGCCAGTCCTACAACGAAGCGGCGCAGGAACTACGCCGCAGAGCAGGCGAAGGAGAGCAAGTGGACACGGCATCACTGGGCAGCCCCCACATTCGCGTGTGGACCAAGGTGGTGAACTACATGGGCCGCGCCCTGGAGTCGGGCGCGGAGCGCGACTACTTGGATCAGTACTACCAGGACGCCATCTTGAATGGCAACGCGGAGACCGTGGCCGACAGGATCCCGATCTTCAGGGTGCGTAAGAACAAAGGCAAAGAGGGCGGCGCGAACGAGAAGTGCAGGTTCCAGTTCCAGGTGAAGTCTACGAACCCGCAGCTGGAGGCTATCCTCGTGCGGGTACTACGCAAGGAAGGAGCAGTCCGCAAAATTGGATCGGCACCAAGGGGAGCGCTGGAGCGGGAGCTGCGGCGCCTGGTCAACGGATGAACGAGCCGACAGGTGAGCCAGAAGGCCATGAGCGAACCGTGCAGCTCTGTTCTGTGCTAGCCAGCGCCGTAGCCCAGGCAATCCCGAAGGCGTTCAGAGGCAGTGAACGTTTCAGCATGCTGGTAAGGGAAGGCCGTCTCCCCCCTCCTCCTGCGTCGTCTGAGACTCCTGACCTCTTCCGACTCCAAGGCCCGAACTTTCGGAGTATTTTGTTGTGCGCCGACCTCCCCCACCCCCCCCGAACCGAAGCGAAAGGGAAGGGGCAGAGGAGGCCAGGGCAGGGGAGTAGAGGAGCCAGCGAGAGGACATTCGTAAACGTGGGTGCTACCCTGCCCGCGGACCCCTGCGTGGGGTAGGTCGGTGCAGGTAGGGCCCGAGCGTTCAGGTGACGCCAGCGACCCCTTTTCAGCAAAGTGATCTCAGCTAGGCCACCAGATTTTGTAATGCCGCACTGGCCCCGAGAGAGTGTAGCACCGAACTGGCCCGAGAGTTCGATCGATCGATCGGTCGATCTTCCTCCTCCTCCTCCTCCTCCTCCGTCCTTTTTTCCTCCTCCTCCTCCTCCTCCTCCTCCCCCTCCCCTCCCCTGCCTTTCGCCATCCTCGCAGGCCCTGCTGCGCAGCTTCGACCTGGGCGGGGTCGTCAGCTCCCGCCGGCACAGGCCCTCGGGGGCGCCGCCGCCGCGCGCCGTGGGGGGTGGCCGCGGGCAGTCTGGGGCGGCCCCCGGCGGCCACCGGCGGCCTTCGGGCGGCCTTCGGGCGGCCTTCGGCAGTGGTGGTTTCAGGGGCGAAAGAGGCTAAGTCGGGCCTGTCCCTCTACAGGAGGAGTAGTCAAACATAGACAAAAACTAGTATGGGGACGATTTTCCGAGTATGTTTGGGCACGTTCGGGGTATATTTGGGTATTTTCAAGTTTTCGCCCCAAATCCGCCTGTATGGGGGACACGCCCGACCTAAGGATGAGGTCGGGCGAGCAGACGCGTGCACGTACACCGATCCTGGCCAGGCCCGTCACAGGGCCCAGGATCGGCGCATATGCCTCCCTTGCCGAGCCACGAACGCATACGCACCGGTCCTGGGCTCAGGATGGGCCTGGCCAGAATCGGTCAGTGTATGTGCATAGTTCTCTTTCCTCTAGATGGGTGGATGGTTCTCGAGGATAGTGAGTCCGGGGAAATTTCGGGGGTGGACAGAAGCTCCACCCTGACACGTCGATCAGTGGATTGTCCGTTTTCGGCTCTGGAGAGGTTTGCGCCCGCCAGGTCTGGGCCCGAGAACGTTTTCACTAAACCACGTTTTGCTAAAGGGGGTTCTGTCCATCCGCGAGGATAGTAGGCAGGCGAACAGTGACATAGACATAAAAACTCGGAGGGCCGCGCGGATTTCTCGCATCGACGCTGGACCCCTCCCTGGCGCGCGGAGCGCGCCAGGGGCGGCTCCGGAGGCGCCGCCAGGAAGGGGGTTCCAGCGCCGATCCGAGAAATCCGCGCGGACCTCTGAGCGTTTATGTTTATGTCATTGTTTGTCCCCCTAACGTGGGGGGGGGATAGGCTCAGGGGTAGTTTCGGGGCTGCTTTTCTTATGTTTTGCTCGTTTCTCTGCGGCTTTCCACCCCCAGGGTGCCTGCCAGCAGCCGCGCCTCGTCGATGGCGTCCCGGATGGTACATAAAATATTGAGGAACTTCGAAATGGGAATGCCGGTGTCCAGGCCTCCCAGATTGGGTCAGAGTTGATGCGGTCACCGATGCATCGGCGATACGATTCGATGCAGGGCCCTATTTTTGTCCATGCCGACGTCGCCGACGCATGATGCATCCTTCCGTCCCCATCTGGGAGGCCTCTACAAAGGAGAGCCGACCGTGGAAAACTACAGAAACCCTGTTATCCAGAGAATGCATCTGCACACCGCCACCGTGCCTGGCCAGGGCCACCCTGGCCCCTGGGATGGTGTACAGATCCTCCTGGCCTCGGCCAGGATTGTGTATAGATTGTACCCGTGCCGAGGATGGCCCTGGACAGACACGGTAGACATGCAATGCGACCAAACGATTCAAACGATTAAGTCATTCACGGGGATGGGGTCGTCGTGCCCCGCTGGGAAGCGGACGATTGAACATAGATTCGGCTGCCTCTGGCTATTCCACCACCGTGCCAGCGCACTGGGTGGCAACTGGCAACTATTCGGTAAGACAAATGGGGCTGCTTGGGGGGCTCTTGGGGCAGAAGGCTCGAATTCTTGGTTCGTGTTTCCACTCTTGGGCCCTTCTTGGGGCCGTCTTGGGGCCCTCTTGGGCAGACTTGGCCGCCTTTTGGGGCCGTCTGCGAGCCCTCCTGGACCGTCTTGGAGCTCTCTTGTGGGCCTCTTTGCCCTTCCGACTGGCCTCAGGGTGCGACAGGGATGAGTTCATCATATGGAAAAAGATGGGTGGAGGAGGAGGAGGGGTAGAAGGAGAAGGAGGAGGAGGAGGAGGAGGAGCCTCCTGGGGGGCCTCTTGGTGTCCGCTTGGGGCCTTTCGAGTGTCTTAGGGAGGCTCTTGGCCTGTTTGACGCCTTCGAGCCCGTCTTGGGGGCTTCTCGTGGAGTGTCTGGTGCCTCTTGGAGCGCTTTAGGGTCGTCCAGGGGCTCTTGGGAGCCTCTTTGGCGATCTTGGGGTCCTCTTGGGCCGACTCGGGGCCCTCTTGGGGTCCTCATGGGCAGTCCTGGAGCTATCTTGGAGGCCCAATTCGGCCGTCTTGGGCGGTCGCACACCCAAATAGGCGAGAACCTCCAGCTCCTTCAAACACCTGAGGGCCATGAATGGTTTAGGCCTCCTCGGGCTCTCTTGGAGGGCCTCTTGGAGCCCTCTTGGGTCGTCCTGGGGGCCTCTTGGGCCGTCTTGAGGCTGTCTTGAGCCGTCTTGTGTAATCTTGAGCCGTTTTGGTGCCGTCTTGGCTGTCTTGAAAGCCTGTTGGAGTCCATCTTGGCCGCCTGGAGGCTGAGAAGATCGTCGGGGAGCAGCTTCAGGGAAGGCTGCCTCAGAGGGACGCGTGCGATGCAGGGGGGGAGTCCTTCGAAGGCTCCACCAAACTTCGCCGACACCCGACAAGCCTCCTAACACGCCCACTCCATGCAGGCATGGCGGCGGAATTTCCTGCTGGGAGAGCCCACCCCCTGGGGGGCACCCAACACAATCGGGGGCGGACAGAACCCCCAACAGTGACACGTCGATTAGTGCATTTTCCGTTTTCGGTTCTCGAGAGGGCGCCGCGGTCGTTTTTTTCCAGGCTTGCGCCCGCCAGGTTTGGGACTCAGGTCGTTTTCACTAAACCACGTTTTACTAAAGGGAGGTCTGTCCATCCCCGATACAACTTTGCCTTGCTGGGGCTGGAGAGCTGCCCCTCTGCAGAGGGGACGGCGCGACGACGTGGAGATCACCGCGCGCCGCGCATCGCGGGGCGCGACGCGCGGCTCGAGGCGACCCTTGCGACTGCCCCGCGGCTGCGCATCGGCGACGCGTCGGCGCTTGGCACCGCTCGGGCGTGTGTATTTTTTCCTTCGGCGGGGACCATCGAGGAGCATCCTTGGTCATTGGGCGAAAAAACCACGCACGAAGCCGAACAAAAACACAGGGGATGGACGTCCGAGCGATGGCCAGTGCGGCGTCGAAGCCGAAGCAGCCATCGGGGCCGAGCCACTCCGCGGCCACTTCGGGGCAGCGGCGGCCTTCTCTCAGGAGGAGTGTCCTGGAGGCCTCGCGCGGCGCGCAATAGTTGTACCATCAAGTCCAGCCTGTCCCCCTACAGGGGGATTTTCGACGAAAAATAAGAAAATACCGCAAGAATTATCCCAAAATAGTCCAACAATAGTCTGGGGACTATTTTTTGAATATTTTTTTGATCTTTTTGGCACATGTTGGGGGTATTTTTTAATTCGTTCGTCGAAAATCCCCCTGTAGGGGTACAGGCCCGACCTAATTGTACCATCCAGTCCCCACGTCCGCCCCGTCAGATGTGGGACGACGCCCGAGCGGCGACGCGCCGACGAGAGTGCGACGCTCGGCCGAGGTACGTCCGACGCGATCCGGCGTGGACCCGGCGTGAATGCGACGTGGATCTGGCGTACATTGGGTCTCAAGTTGCCGCGCGAGGCCTCCAGGATTCGTTGGCTTACGCCACACCGCCGACCCCTTGGGGCGGCAGCGGTCGTCCCCCGCGTGGCCTGTCCAGACAGCCTGTGAGGCCCCTCTAGGCACGTTTGGGGGCCCTCTTAGGACCGTCCTGCCGTTCCCCTGGGCCGTTGCTATGGTTTCTAGGGCCTTCGTGGGGCGCCAGGAGGCCGTCGTGGAGCCGTTTAGAGAGTCTCTTGGGGTGCCAGAGGTCGATCTTGGAGGTTTACTGGGCCGCTGTGGGCATTGTGGAAGCCTAAGAAGCGAATATGCAAAATGTGCGTTTTCCACAGGGAATGGGACGGTTTTTGCTTCTGGAGGCCTGCTTGGAGCGCCTCGTGGTCGCGTATGCAAACGTCTTGGACGCCCATGGGGCTGTCTGGAGGTAATCTTGGGCGGTTTGGACCGAATCGTCCCCCGCGTGGGCCGTCCGGACAGCCTTTGGGAGCCCTCCTGGCTCATTTTAGAGCCCTCTTGGGACCGTCCTGCGGCTTTCCTGGGCCGTTGCTATGGTTTCTGGGGCCTTCGTGGATCGCCCGGAAGCCGTCTTGGAGCCTTCTTGGGAGTGACAGGGGTCGATCTTGGAGGTTCATTTGGCCGTTGTGGCCTCGTGAAAGCCCAAGAAGCGAATGTGCTGAAAATGCACGTTTTATTAAGGGAATGGGACGGTTTTTGCTTTTGGAGGCCTTCTTGGAGCGCCTCGTGGTCGCGTATGCAAACGTCTTGGACACCCATGGGGCCGTCTGGCGGCGATCTTGGGCGGTTTTGACCGAATCGTGCCCCGCGGGGGCCGTCCGGACAGCCTTTGGGGGCCCTCTTCCCCTGTTTTGGAGCCCTCTTGGTCCGTCCCGCGGCTTTCCTAAGCCGTTGCTGTGGTTTCTGGGGCCTTCGTGGATCGCCCGGACGCCGTCTTGGAGCCTTTTTGGGAGCCTCTTGAGCTGGCGAGGGTCGATCTTGGAGGCTTCTTGGGCCGTTTTGCACCACGTGGAAGCCGACTGGGCGAATGTGGTGAAAATGCAAGTTTTCCTTTGGAAGTGGAGCGATTTTTGCTTCTGGAGGGCCTCGTTGGGGCGCCTCGTAATACTGTTTCAAACGTCTTGGGGACTTATGGAGCCGCGTGGAGGCAATCTTCGGCGTTTTGGGGCGATCGTTCGTCGGTTCGTAGCTCTCTTGGACCGTTTCGGGAACCTTTGGAATCTTTTTGGCCCGTTTTGGGGCCTCCTGAGGCTCCAAGTGTGCGGATGATGGATTTGCCCCCCTCCCCCCCCCTCCAAACCTGCAGGACCAGGCCCTCGGGGGAGGGGTTTGGGGAGGGGGAAGCATCTCACACGCCGTGACCCCAGGGGGTCGGCGAATTTTCCCCAGAACGGAGCAGCCATGGGGACTGCCGAGCCACTTCGCGGCCACCTCTGGGCCGTCGGGGGGCCTTCTCGGGGCCTCCTGGGGGAATCTTGGGGCCTCCCGGCCACTCTTGGTTAGGATGCAACTTAGTGTGAGGTTTCATTCAGCATCGGTGCGGGTACGTCAGTGGCCGAAGGCCAGCTCAATCCGTCATCGTCCTGTTGCATTCCATCTTTGTTTCGCCGAATCCAGCTTAACGGGGCCTACTCCTGGGCTTCACCTCTGGACCACCCAGCTGACTGGCCCCTCAATCGGGCTCAGTAGCCTTCAGTCGTCCTGACACGCACCTCCCAGGCGTGGCCTCCTGTTAACTCCTGGGGACATATTGGGGCTCCGAGCCACCTCTGGGACACTTTGGGCACGTCTTGGGGGCCTCGAGCTGGTCTGCACCCCACGTCCGCTGCAGGCTCCCGGCGCTGCTGAGCGTCGACTGGAGTGGCCTCTTCGCGCGCGCAGCGCTCACCGAGTCCAGGGACCTGCACCAGTCGGTCGCGCACTTCTCGGGGGCCGCACGGGGGTGACCCTGGCCCAGCGGTGGCCCCAGCTCTGCCACGGCAGCAGCCCCCGGCCTCCAGAGCAAAGCGCCCGCGAGGCCCCGAGCCGAAGAGACATAACTCCCTCCCTCCCTCCCTCCATCCCTCACTTCTTGGCATTGCTCGGACGTGTGCATTTTTCCTTCGGCGAGGACCATCGAGGAGCATCCTTGATCATTTGGCGAAAAACCACGCACGAAACCGAAACAAAAACAGGGAACGGACGTCCGAGCGATGGCCAGACTTTTTCCCTCCCTCCCTCCATCCCTTCCTCTCTCCATCAGCATATTTGTTTGGAGCTCCGCGCGGATGTCTTGGATCGGTGCTGTCCGCTGGACCCCCTTGGCGGCGTCTCCAGTACCGTCCCTTGGCGCGCACCGCGCGCGAGGGAGACTGGTCCAGCGCCGATGCAAGAAGGCAGCGCGGAGCCCTGAATATCTGCGCGTTGCGCCGTTTCTTCCTATTCTGCATGCGGCTTCCATCGGGCTCTGGAGTGGCCGCGAGAATGGGAAGCCTGGGGCGCAGACGTCCACTGTCCTTTCCTGATTCTTCCGATGCGGCGCCCCCGGAGCGCTGGACCATCTCCCAGGGACCGGTTTGTCGCCCCAGTTGTCGCACCATCTCCCAGGGTCCGGCGAGGGCCCCCAGACGCCGAAAACTACGACGTACCTTCGCCTTGCTTGTTTCTAGTGCACTGGAGGCCCGTGGGCACCAGGGGCCGGGGCCGCCCCTGACAGCGCCCAGAGCCTCGCGGGGTGCGAGACCGTGTCCGCTCCCGCGCTGGTGGCTGCGTACGAGCCCGCGCTGCTGGACGTGGTGGACGCGCTGCTGCAGTCGGGCGAGCCGGCGTCCGCATCCACCCCGCCGCTGGCCGGAGCGCGGTGCCCTGGGATCCTGGCGGTAAGTCGGGCCTGTCCCCCTACAGGGGGATTTTCGACGAAAGATTCAAAATACACCAAAAATGCCCCAAAAAGGTCAAAACGTATTCCCAAAAATCGTCCCCAGACTATTTTTGGACTATTTTTGGTGTATTTTTTATTTTTCGTCGACAGTCCCCCCCTGTAGGGGGACAGGTCCGACTTACTCCTGGCGTCGCCATTTTCCGCAACGGGCGAGCTGGCCCTGCTGCGGGCCCGGGCGCCTCCCGGGTCCGTCCGGCTCGAGGCATGCCGCTGGGAGATGGGGTTTGGGGGCCCCGCTCGTGTTTTTGTGCTTCGAGGATGAGGAGGAGGAGGAGGAAGAGGAGGAAGACCAGGAGGAGGGCGAGGAGGAGCATGAGGAGGAGGACCAGGAGGAGAAGGAGGACCAGGAGGAGGAGCAGGAGGAGGAGGAGGAGGAGGAGGAGGAGGAGGAGGAGGAGGAGGAGGAGGAGCAGGATGAGGGGGAGGAGGAGGAGGAGGACCAGGAGGAGGGAGCGGAGGTCGTTGCGATGAGGGGGATGAGGAGGGTGTTGCTACGTCGCATTTTGTTCGCAGCGTCGGATCTCAACCCTGAGTTACGACGCTGCGAACACACTGCAACACCGCGACGCAGCTCACGAGTGGAGCCCCCAGTCTTTCTGCGCCAGTCCTCGAGCCGCGTCGTCTCGTGATGGCCCTGGGGCCCGAAGCGGAGCGAAGGCGCCCGTTGTGAGAAACGACTCCCGCGAGCGGATCTCGGGGAAGGTGCGACCTGCTCCACCACTGCGCCCTGCACGGCTGGGAGCGCGTGGCCGCCCGGCTGGCCCAGGCTCTGCACGCTCGAAGCGGGCACAGTGGGCCTCGGTTCGTAGGTCGACGCTTCCAAATCAAGGGTGCCCTTGCCTTGGCATCGCTCGGACGTGTGCGTTTTTCCTTCGGCGAGGACCATCGAGGAGCATCCTTGATCATTTGGCGAAAAAGCCACGCACGAAACCGAAAAAACGAGGGGAATGGACGTCCGAGCGATGGCCAGTTGCGTCCTGTGTCTCGCGAACCATGCCTTCTACATTCCCATGGCAATGCGGCCCTCGGAAGGGTCTTGTGTTCTCTCGCGTGTCCTGTCCAGTCAGGTCCGACTGTACGAGGAGCAACGCCAGTTCCTGTCCGTTTTGACCTAGGTCCGCTGTCGTCATCGCCACGGGCGAGAGCCGCCTGCCCAGCAGCGACCGCCGTTGAATCTGGACAACCTTGGCTGTCGGAGATCTTGTGCAGTTTTTCCGTCTCGATCTTTCGTCGGCGGGCCCAGGGGGGAAGCGAGAGGTGGCGGGCCTTCTCAGCAGGCTCGGGAGGCTTCGGCCTTTCCGAGAAGTTCTCTGAGCCTTCTCCGAAGACGCTGAACGCTTCTCGGAACGCTGAACGCGAGGGCCTCTGATAAGCCCGCCGCCCCTGAGAAAGGCCTCTTCGTTCTCACTTCCCCCCTCGGCCCGCCGCCGAGTTTGGTGCTCGGGCCACAGCTCGGGCCCCCTGCCGGCCGTGCGGGACGATCTATAGGCACCCCCGGAGAGCTCTCGGCGGGGCCTCAGCAGCCGGAGCGCCTGCCAGGGCAGGAAAATACCGCCGAGAACCGACGGGAGCTCCCGAATACTCAGGAGGAGAAAAGACACAAAGAAACAATGAATCGTGGATTCCCCAGAACATATGGGAAAATATGGGAAGTGGGGGGGAAGACGACCATCCCAGAAATAGCGTAAAATGTGGGGAATCCTGTTATTTGTGTGTATTTATTTGTGTGTCCTTGGGCCCCTTGGAATACCTCGAGCCTCGAAGCGCTCCTCGCTCGCCGCCGCGTGCCGGGCGTCCAAGCAGGCGGGGTGCTCCAGCGCGGCGGGCGATCGCGCGCCGAGCGCGCGGCCCGAGCCGCCCAGCGTCACCAGGAAGGCCGCGGCTGCCCGCCTGGACCCGTCCGCGCGCGCGTGCCCGCGGGCTGTCGGGGAAGAACCCATACGTCCTGTCTGCTACGAGTGTTCTTATGATCGCAAGTATGACTACTACTGCTACTACTGCTGCTGCTGCTACTTCTGCTGCTGCTACTACTATCGCTGCTGCTGCTGCCACTAATGACCTACCAAGTAGACTATTACGACTACTTGTACTACTACTACTACTACTACTACTACTACTACTTTTATTACTACTACTACTACTACTACCACTACTTACTAGTACTACGTTTACTATTATTACTACTACTACTAGTACCCGTACTACGACTACTATTACTACTACTACAGCAACAACAACTATCACTTTTATTATTACTACTACTACTACGACTGATACAAATACTACGATTAATGCTTTACTACTGCTACTCCAACTACTACCACTATTATATCAAATACTGCAACTACTACTGCTACTACTCCTACCACTACTACGACGCCTATTACTTCTACTACTAGTACTGCTGCTGCTGCTACTACTCCGACTACCATGCCTACTACAACTACTACTGCTGCTGTTGCGACTACGACTGTTAAGAATGATACTACCACCCACTACTACGACGGCTACTTCTACTTCTACTACTACTCCTACTCCTACTTTCACTAATAGTACTACGACTGGTACAACTGCTACTGCCGCTTCTACTATTAGTACCACCGCTACTACTACGACTAATCATGATACTAGCAGCAGCAACTACTACGGCAACAGCAACAGGAACTACAACTACTACTACTACTACTACTGCTACTACTACTACTACTACTACTACTACTACTATTACTACTATGTGTAATACTAACGCTACTACTACTACTACTACTACTACTACTACTACTACTACTACCACTCGTACCATTACTACTACTACGACTGCTACTGCTACAACAACTACTACTACATCTACTACTACAACGACTACTGCTGCCACGACCACTACTACTATTACTACTACTATAGCTACTACGACCACTTTTGGTACGACTACTCCTACAACTGCTGCAGCTGCTGCTGCTTCTACTCCTACTACTGCTGTGACCAATCCTACCATGAGTGCTGCTCCTGCTGCTATAACTACTGCCACCCTTCATACCACCACTATTACGACTACGACAAATATTTCTACCACTGCTAGTCCGACTACTACTACTACTACTACTACTATTATTACTACTACTGTTACTACTACTACTACTACTACTGCTGTTGCTACTAAGTCTGCGTACTAGTAGTTCTACCACCACGACTACGACTACGACGATTACTAGTACTACTACTACTAGGACTACCACTACTAGCCGTATTACTACAACTACTGCTTTTCATTGCTGCTCCTACTACTACCGCTACATATTCTACTACTGGGGTTGCTACTACTATTTCTACTACTACTACTTCTACCACTACTGTCATTAGTTGTACTAGCGCCGGTATTGCTAGTGCACTTGCGGCTACTACTACTACTACTACTACTACTACTACTACTACTACTACTACTACCACTGTTGCTATTACGACTGCGACTTCTACTACTTTCTGCTGCTGCTGCTACTACCACTGTCTACTACTACGGCTAATACTACTTCTACGACTACTGCTGCGGCTGCTACGATTTCCACGTGTGATACTACCATTACGTTGGTTACTGCCAACTCGAGTATTACTATTCCTACTATCGCTACTTACCACTACTACTACTAGTACTACCACTACTACTACTACTACTACTACTACTACTACTACTACTACTACTACTACGACTACGACTACGACTACGACTACGACTACTATTACTACTACTAGTAGTAGTAGTAGTACTACTACTACTACTACTACCGCTGCGGCAACTACTTCCGCCACACATATTACTTCTACGACTACTACTACTACTACTACTGCTCCTGCTACTACTACTACTACTACTAGTACTACTACTACTACTACTACTACTACTACTACTACTACTACTAGCATGACTATCACTACTATGACCATTTGTAGTAGTAGTAGTAGTAGTAGTAGTAGTAGCAGCAGCAGCAGCAGTAGTAGTAGTAGTACTAGTTGTAGTAGGAGCAGTAGTCGTAGTAGTAGTAGTAGTAGTAGTAGTAGTCGTAGTAGTCGTAGTAGTCGTAGTAGTCGTAGTCGTAGTAGACGTAGTAGTAATAGTAGCAGTAGTAGTCGTAGTAGGAGTAGTAGTAGTAGTAGTCGTAGTAGTAGTAGTAGTAGTAGTAGTAGTAGTCCTGCTGCTACTGGTACTAGTATCGCTATTTCTACCCGTAGTGCTACTAGTATTTCCCGTACCACTACTCCCATTAGTTTTTTTATTACTACTGCGAGTCTGACTACTTCATCCGCTACTGTCACTATTGCTGGTGCTGCTGCAACTACTACTACGGCTAGTACTGCCATTACTACGACTACAGCACTACAAATTACGCTGTCGCTGCTGTTTTCTACGAATGATAGTGCCGTCGCAGCGGCTATTTCGGTTAGTCGTAGTAGTAGTAGTAGTAGTAGTAGTACAACAACAACTACTACTACTACTACTTTTACTGCTACTACTACTACTACTACGACTACGACTACGACTACGGCTACTACTCCTACTGTTACCATCACTGGACATTTTTTCGTATTATTACTAGAGCTATTACGCTTACTACCACTGCTACGACGACAACAACAACAACAACTACTATTACGACTGCTACTACTATTAAAGCTGCCACTGCTGATACTCCGATTCCGTTTGCTATTTCTACTAGTGGTTCTTTCACGTGTACTACTTCTATTGTGGTTGGTGCTACTACCACCACTATTCAAGTTTATACATGTATAACTTATATGAAAGAATGGTAATCGTATTTGTACTACTACTTCTACGACTACTACTACTACTACTACTGTTGCTGCTGCTGCCGCCGCTACACCCTTTATCCAATTACTATTGCCACTACTACGGCTATTCTTGCCATTACTACTTTTACAACTCCTGTCGCCACTATTGCTAGTACGACTACGGCTGCTACTATTACTTCGACTGGTACGACCCCTCGTGCTACCACCATTTCTGTCATTGCTACACCTGCTACTGCTCCAACCACCAGTATTCGTATTCGTGTCACTTCTACTTCTACTGCTGCTGCTGCTGCTACTGGCTGCGGTTGCTGCCATTGTTTTGTTTTGTTGCTGTTTCTGCTACGACGGCTACTACTACCATTACTACTACTGCTACTACCACTACCACTACTACTACTACTACTACTACTACTGCTACTACTACTACTACTACTACTACTACTACTGCTACTACTAATACTACTACTACTGCGACTGCGATTACTATTATTATAATTGCCACCAGTACTACGAATAATATTCGTACCATTACAACTTCGATTACTGGGGCTACCATTATTACTTATATCCCGGTTATTGCTGCTACTACTAGTGCTACTGCTACTGCTACTACTACCACTACTACTACTACTACTACTACTACTACTACTGCAAGTATTGTTACTACTACCGCTACTACTATTGCCACCACCGCTGCTACTACTGCTACCGCTACTACTACTACGACTACGACTACTACTTCTACTTTTACTTGTACTACTATTTCTACTGGTACTACTACTAGTACTTCTGCTATTATTTCTACAGCTACTACCACTACTACTACTACTACTACTACTACTACTACTACTACTACTACTACTACGACTACTACTACTACTACTACTGCTGCTACTGCAGTTACTACTGCTGCTACTGCCCCTACGACTACTGATGCCATTACCACGGCTGCTACAACTAGCAGTGCTACTTCTACTATTGCTGCTGCTGCCCGCCGCGGCCTTTTTTCTTCAGAATATTTCTTTATGCCATTGTATTCTTCTCAGTGCTACTATAGTTTTTCTTGTTTTTTCGCATTATTTTTGTTATGACGACCAATGCTACTGCTACGGCTATTACTACTACTGCTACTACCAACCCTACTGTTGCTTCCTTTTTCACCGCCGCCACTGCTACGATTACCACTTCTACGACGACTCTATTATTACTCCTGGTTCGATTACGAGTCGTACCACCACTACCATTACCAATTCTTGTTGGCCTGCTACTGGTGCTTTACTACTACCACTACCGCGGTTACCATTGCTACGGCCACTGCGGCTGCCAATGTCACGAGTATTATGCTTTTATTGTTGCGATCCCGCCTGTTACTGCCATTTCTCCTTCGACTTTTACTTGTGCGACGACGTTCATTAGGACTACTACTGTTACTACCACCACTATGGCTACTACTACGCTTGATTTACCTACTACTAGTGCGACTACAAGTGCTACCGCGACTACTTCTATTACTACGACTACTACTACTACTATTACTACTACTACTACTACTACTACTACTACTACTACTACTACTCTCGCTACTATTAATTCATACGACACTTTGCCCTTTCTACTACTACTACTACCACTACTACTACTACTACTACGACTACTACTACTACCACTACGACTACTACTAATACTACTGCTGTTGCTGTTGCTACTACTGCTGCGACTACATCTGCGACTCATGTCATTCGGACCAGACATTCTATTATCATTTTTACCATTCCGACGGCCTCCGTTGCTTCTACCTACGATTCCTTTCACTGCCAATCCTACTACTATTATTATTATTATTAGTAGTAGTAGTATTACTACTACTACGACTACGACTACTATTTCTACTACGACTACGAAGGTCACCGCTGCTACTAGTATTACGTCTGCTACTACTAGGACTACAACGACTACGGCAACGGTTATTACTACTAATATTATTATCACTTCTACTTGCGACGGCGACGTCGTAGAATACTACTATTACTGCTTCGGCTGCTACCATTACGAGAGCGGTTATTTTTTCTTCTACCACTTCGAAATACGAGTACTCTCTTTACCGCTACTACTGCTACCCTTGGTACCGCTACTTCGACGAGTATTTTTATTATTGCTACGATTGCCATTGGTACTACTACTACTACTACTACTACTACAATATGTAGTCATACTATTCCCGCTATTATCACTACCCCTCATGTTGCTACTGCTGCTGCAACAACAACTAGTACTGCGATTGTTCCCACCGCTACTATTACTACTACTACTACTACTACTGCTACTACTACTACTACTACTACTACTACTACGAGTACTGCTACTACTACTGCTATTAGTAGTACAATTACTACTACCAGTATTCTGACTATTCGTGCTATTGCTACGAGTGCTATCGCTACGGCTACCACTACTACTACTGCTGATACTACTACTTTTGCTGCTACTACTATTGCTCCTGCTACGACTAATGCTACGCCGGCCTTCATTATTATTACTATTTATATTATTTCTTTTAACCCGACGACCTTTATTACTACCAGTGTTGCTACCAGCGCTACCACTACTAGCGGTTCTACGGCTATCATTGTTATAACAAATGCTGATATTGTTACGTCCGCGGCGACGGCTGCTACTACGAGTATCATTACCACTGCTAGTGCAACGACGACTATTATTATCTGTATGTTTATCACTACTACTGCTTCTACTACTCTTGCTATTTTCGCTACTACTACGACGACGACGACTACTACCTACTATTCCTACTACCACTATTTCTAAGGCTAGTACTATTAGTAGTAGTACTACCACTACCCTTACAACTAAGACTACTCGTGCTACTGCTGCTGCTTCTGCGACTGCCGCGAATAATACTGCTAACATTTTTTTTTTACATCTGCTGCTTCGCCGACCATTATTGCTATGCTTACTTCTACTGCCACTACTACTACACATACTTCTACGGCTACTGCTGATACTGCTATCCTCCTTTACTACTGCTAGTACTACTACTACTACTACTACTCCTACTACTACTACTACTACTACTACTACTACTACTACTACTGCTACTGCTACTGCTACTACTGCTGCCACTACAGGTACGACTGCTACGGCGACGACTACCATTACTAGTGCCACTACCACTACCACTTCGACTTCGACGACGTCGACGACGATGGCGACGACGCCGACGACTACTAATTACTACTGCTACTACTTCCATCGCTACTAGTATTATCGCTATTGTTACAATTCGTACTCTTACTATCACTGTTTGATACCCCTACTACTCTTGTCGGTACTACCACTACCACTCCTACTGCTACTACTGCTGCTGTTGCAAGTGCTACAGCTACGAGTGAACTTATTGATATCACTATGTTTACGACTATTCGCTATTACGGCGACTTCAATTGCTGTTGCTACTGCCAGCGCTATTTGTCCACTGCTGTCACTATTATTATTAGTATTACTATTATTATTATTATTATTATTATTGCTCCTGCTGCTCGCAGACATACGACGCCGACGAATACTATTAGTACAACTATTAGTACGACTCTAGTGTCGGCGCTACGGTTCTACGGTTGGTACCACTACAGTTGTGACCGCTACTGTTTCTGCCGCTACGACTTTACTTGCACTACTACTGCTACCGCTACTGCGAGAACGGTTGCTACGACTACGATTGCTGCTAATACTTCTAGTGCCACTACTACTACGGCTTCTTCTACTACTGCTACTACTACGGCAACCACTATTGTTTTTTACGAGCCATATTGGTACTAGAGTAGCTACTACTACTACATCTCCTACTTCTGCGGTGACGACGCTTGCTATTATTGTTACGGCTACCGCTACTACTGGTACTGGTAGTCCATGTACGCATACTAGTACTATTGCTTATTCAACTACCCTTGATATTTCATTATTATTATTATTTTAAAAAATAAAAAATCGTACCTCTATTGCTAGTTCGACTATTATGTCTACTGCTACTAATTCGAATATCATTGCTTCTACGACTACTTCTACTACAACTAAGGCGGCGACTACTACAACCACTGCCACTACCCCCACTTTTTTTTCATTACTACGTCTACCATTACGACTACGATTGTTATTTTTACTCGTACTATTGCTACTGCGACTACTACGGCTACGTCTACGCCTACGACTACGACCACGACTGCGAGCGACTTTTATTGCTACCACAACTGTCTCTAGCATGCGTGTTCTTACGCTTGCTATGTTTATCATTATTACTACGACTACTACTAGTAGTTCACTGAAGCTTTACTTTTGCGACTACTACTACTTCTAGTGTTATTATTACCGCTGCTACGACTAGTTCTATCACTACTACTGTTACTGCTACGACTACGATTACTACTATTACTACGACTACCACGGCTACTATCTTTTTTAGTATTACGACTACTTCTTCTCCTTCGTCTACTTGTATTACTACTGCCACGACTTCTACCGCTACTACTACTACGACCAATGTTTTACAACAGTTGATTCGAAAATCATAGCAGCAACTCATATTTCTAATGCCTGCTGGTATTCATGGTTTTCGAAGCACTCCTTGTCTGTCTGCTCGCAAATCCTCACGCCTGTGTGCTGATCCTCCTCCTTCTGCTGCTCCTCCTTGTCCTCCTCTTCCTGCTCCTGTCAAAGAGCAAACAGAAAACCGCACGAACATAAACTTTCGGCGCTCCGCGCGGAGTTCTCTTGTGGGCTGGGCGCTCCCTGGCGCGCTCCTCGCGCCAGGATCTGGCGTCCAGCGTCGATCCAAGAAATCCGCGCGGGGCGCCGAACGTTTATGTTTTTGTCGTTTTTTGTTCCTCTATCCTCCCTTTCCTCCTCCTCCTCCCCTTCGTCGTCGTCCGCCTCTTCCTCCTCCTGTTCCTCCTCCCCATCCTTCTCTTGCACCTCCTCGACTTCAGCAACAGTTCCCCACTGTGGGCGGCAGTTTCGTGGGTTTTCGGCGGTTTTCCAACCTCTGGATGCGCTCCAGCATCTGCGCTTCGCCGAGGGCCTTCCGGGGTTGCCCGGATTGCCCCGAGCGGCCGCCGGAAAGCAGAGTTATGCCAAGAAGGCCAGGTCTTCCTCCTTCCTTCCCTCTCCTCCTCCTCCCCTTCGTCGTCGTCCGCCTTCTCCTCTTCCCCCCTCCTCCTGCTCCTCCTCCTCCTCCTCCTCCTCCTCCTCGTGTTTGAGCTGAAGGCCTATGGGTCATTCTGACGCGGCCTTCCTCCCCCCCGGGGCGGTTACCCCTGGGTGGGGGTGATGCTGTAGTGAGACCAAGGAGGGACCCGACCAGCAGACCCCCAAGGGGCGGAGTAGCTGGGTCCTCTGACACCCTTGGGGGGGGAAGGGAGCGATAACGACAAGGCTTGAAGGAAAAACGGGGGGTGGGAGGGAGGGAGTCCTGCAGGAAAAAAACAGAGGAGGAAGGGGTAGGGGCGACTGTGGTAAATATGGCGTGCGAAGTTAGGTAGGCTACGGAGGTTGGGGCGAGAGTAGACGATTTTACAGGGCCGCGTTGGGTGCCGCTTGCTAGGGTGCTTGGCCAATATGCGCCCGGCGAAAGGGCCTTACCCAATCTTCCCATAGGAAGCCTCATTGAGACGACCCCCATCCCGACCCAGGGCACCCCCACTCGCCACGTGGGCGAAGGGATCCCGAGAGTGAGGGGAAATGTCGTTCGGGGGCTTCCACCGGGTATTGCGAGGTTTGCGTCTTCCCGTCGCGGCGGCCACAGTTGGCTCAACCTCCCTTCACCATCCCAATCATCGACCTCTCCCCGGACACACACACACACACACCAATACACACTCACACAACCCCCCCCCCCGCACCACACCAACACCCACACCCACGCACCCACCCACACCCACATCTACACCCACACACCCACACACCCACACACCCACACACACCCGCAAACATTCGAACACATACACATACACATACACATGTACATGCACATTCACATGCACATGCACATTCACATGCACATTCACATGCACATGCACATGCACATACACATACACATACGCGTACACATACACGTACACGTACATTTACACATACACGTACACATACACATACACATACATAGACACATACACATACACATACACATACACACAAACACATACACACATACACACATGCACATGCACATGCACATGCACATGCACATGCACATACACATACACATACATAGACCCATACACAGACCCATACACATACACAGACCCATACACTACACACTACACACGTACGCACTACACACGTACACACTACACACTACACACTACACATTACACATTACACTTTACACACTACACACTACACACTACACACTACACACTACACACCCCCACACCCCCACACCCCCACACCCCCACACCCCTGTACCCCCACGCCTCCACACCCCCACACCCACACACCCACACACCCACATTCCCACACCCACACCCACCCACGCGCGCACGCACGCACGCACCCACGCACCCACACACCCGCGCAACCACGCACCCACGCACCTACGCACCCACGCACCAACGTACGGTGGCACGCACGCACGCCCGCCCGCACGCACGCACGAGCACACATACACAGAGGCGGTTGGCGCTGTAAATGCGTTGTTGCAGCAAGTAGTCGGCGCTGGAGGCGACGGAACATATGGTGGCTAAGCGAGAGGTGGTACTGAAGAAGGGGAAGGCGTCGCTGCTGCATGCGAGCGAGCAGGTGGGCGCGGGTGACGTTAGAGGTGGTGACTGCGTGCTGTGGCCGCCCTTGCCAACGCCAGGACGGCCGTGTGTGAGTTGGCCCATTCCACCTGGATTCCCATGGTATACGAACACCCCACTTTGTGTGCGAAAGTGGCGCTGGTCACGCATGGCTGCAACATGCGAGAATAGGTTGGCAGCAGCCGGGAAGCGTTCAAAAGAGCGGCATCAGTGCCAGGGTGTGCGTCTGAGCTTACAAGGCTGTGGCGGTGGTGTCTGCTGCAAGAGCTGCGGCGGATGAAGCAAGGGCGGAGGCGAAGGAGGCACGGCAAGATTGCAATGCTGCGCTGCGGCCGTGAGCCCTCTGCCAGTTGCCGGGATCGGCAGGCGGTGGCCGTGTGCCGCGGCCGCCCCGGCCCTTGCCAGGACGGCCGACGGCGCGCTCCCTCTGGCCTCCCCCCCCTTCTGCCCAACCCGTCCCGCCCCACAGGAGTGGTGGAGGGGAAGGTTCGTGGGAGGGCGGGTGGGCGGACACGCCGCACGGAGAGCTGGGCAAGCAGGCGCCAGGAGCAGGGCTGTACCCAAGCGGTGTTTTTTTGCGATCTCGTGGGCCGTTTTCGTTTTGATTTCGTTTTGCGGTAAAGGCGGATTGAAGACAAAAGCAAGGGAAAACGAAAACAAAACGAAAACGAAAACGAAAAACACCGTTTAGGTTCAGCCCTGGCCAGGAGCTGGGGGAGGTTACGAGGACCTGCCTGGCCTCACCCGTGCCCCTCCCTTTCTTTTCCCGTGCGGCGTAGGCTGAGCTTGCTCGACCCGCGCCTTTCGCGTGAATGCGTGAAGCCGTGAGTCGGCAGCCGTCGGGTATAGCCAGGACCCCAGTCAAGAGGACCCAGTTAGTGGTAGGGCCCTGGAGTCCTTGAACTGGCTAGAATCACTAAACCAGGTCTGCCGTAGCCCTTTTTTTCGGGTGGCGCCAGTTCCGGTTAGTGGAACGGGGCGGGGGGGGGCGGCCCCCAGTACACATCTTTAAACCAGGTTCCACGAAACCCAGTTCTTCCAACGCCCGAAGCCGGGAGGGAGTTGGAGGTTGGACGGGCGCTCTCAGTGGCCATGCTGACGGTGGGTCCTGCGTGTCGCATGCGTTCGAGGCCCCACGTCGTTGGGGTTAAGGTGACGCCAGGGATTCGTGCGCGAGGACTCCATCATTTGGCGTTGATCCTGACGACTGGGTGAGAATGTTGCGGCAGGTTTTGGAGCCCTGCATGGCCGCAGACCCACGCGTGTTCTGTCGGATGAATTGCGTCCATAGATTGCCAATGCGTCGGGCGAATCGTATTCTGTGGGTGAGAGAGCCGCGGCGTGTTTTGGAGCCCCGTGTGACCGTGGACCCACTGTACAGCATCGCCCTACATGGGGTTGTGGTCGCCGCCGTGTGCTGAGTAGCGTGGTGGGTGAGAAAGCCGTGGCATATTTGTGTGTCAGCACGGACCCACTAGCATAGCGTTGGCCCCGTTGCATGTTGCATGTGGCCTGTGGGTGAGAAAAACGCGGCGGGTTTTGAAGCCAGCGGACCCACTTCATAGCATAGCGATGTCCGTGTTTTGGAAGGGGTCGCCGAATGGTGGATTTTCTGCAGCACGTCGGATGAAACTTTTCAGTGGGTGAGGAAACCACGACGGTTTTTGAAGCCTTGTGTTCAGTGGACCCACTGCCGCATACGTTTGCTTCGAAGTTTACGTAGCCGCCGTGCTCTGGTTGTAGGTGGGGATTGTTGTGCCTTGCCGTAGAATATGGAGATCGTTATGTCGATACGGGCGTCGCGTTCCGTTGGCGGAGGAGAGGTACCAGCTACTGGTGCTGCTGTCGGCGTGGACACTTGGTGCGTTAACGTGGTGAAAAGGGTAGTGCGGAGGTCAGGTGTAAGGATGGAAACAGCTGGTGTGTGTGTGTGTGTGTTGGTTGCGGAGCAGCCTGGGACAACATTGGTAGGTGCTTGTCGTTTGTGCCCAAATGGTTACGAATCTCTCCTCCTCCTCCTCCTCCTCCTCCTCCTCCTCCTCCTCTGGTGGCGGTCATTCGGCGTCTCGAAAAATCGAGACCGAGGTTTCTAATAATTTTCGGTCCCCCCCCGGAGTGTTGCTTGCACCACCCCGGGAGAGGTCCAGGGAGTAGCAGTACCTGTACTTCTCGGTTCCCCAGGCTGGGGCCGGCGGTGGCGCCAGGCGGCACAGCACGAGGAAGAAACAACGGCATTTGGATATAAACTTTCCGGAGCCCCGCGCGGACTTCGCGGATCTCGACGCGGGGCCTCCAGGGCGCCGCCCTGGCGCGCCCTTGCGTTCTGGGAGGGGCGCCCAGCGCCGATGCAAGAAATCCGCGCGAAGCGAGGATATTTGTGCGCACGAGCTCTCTGCGTACTTGTCGTGGATTGGACGCGCAAGTCCAGTCTGGGGGAAAGGCATTCTGTCGTCGATCTTCATGCAACTGCCGTTTCTTCTGCCTCTCAAGCAGCAGCTCATGGGCGGAGGCCTCCCTGCCGAGGTTCGTCGCGGAAGAGAGCCCGTGGCGCGTTGACGAGGTGGACGGCGCGGCCCTCGACGAGGGGGCCCTCCGCAGGCACTTCCTGTCCGGGAGGCGGCCGCTGGTCATCCGGAACGGGGCGGGCGCGTCGCGCGCGATGCGCTGGGCGCCGGAGCAGGTCCAGGTTGCTTGGCATCGCTCGGACGTGTGCATTTTTCTTTCGGCGAGGACCATCGAGGAGCATCCTGGATCATCTGGCGAAAAAGCCACGCACGACGCCGAAGAAAGCACGGGGAAATGGACGTCCGAGCGACGGCCAGGGTCCAGGTTAAGGCTTCAGGCTGCACAGTGCTCCCCCTCCTTCCGGGGCGGGTCCACCCGCGCTCTGGCAGCGCACCGCTCTCCCTTCTCACGGCGGTCAGCCGTCCAGCTGGAGGAAGAGGAGGAGGTGGAGGAGGGGGAGGAGGAGGAGGAGGAGGAGGAACATGTGTAGAGCAAGTCCGAGTCCGAGTCTGCTTCCACAGGCCCCCCCGAGCAGTCCAGGGCGGCCTCGGCACCCCAGCCCCAGTCGGGTATAGCCAGGACCCGGGTGAAGGGGAGCCGGTTAGCGGTTAGCGATTGGGCCCCGAAGCCCAGAATATGGACCGGAATCACTAAACCAGCAACCGTCTTGTCGCTCGTTTTTCTCCTCCTCCTTCTCCTCCTCCTCTCTCCAGCGTGCTCCAGATTCGCTCCGCCGGAGCACGTTCCAGCGTGCTCCGGAAACGCCCCGCCGGAGCACGTTATCTTGGGTGCCCTTTTCTATAGTCGGCTTGCGGGCAAAAAAAACAGGTCTGCCGCAGCTGGTGTTTTTCGGGCGACGGCAGTTCCGGTTCGTGGCACGGGGCGGGGGGGGGGGGGGCGTTCCCCAGTGCGCATCACTAAACCAGGTCACACTAAAACCAGTCCTGCCAACGCCCCACCCAGGGTCGCCGCCGGAGGCGGCGCAAGGGTGTTGAGACCACCCCAGGGATTAGTCGAGCGCCTGTGAAGGCCAGCTGGGGCTGCCCTCGGGGGGCTGCCTGCGCGCAGCCCCGGAGCCTTCCCGATCAGGTCGTCGACGCGCTGTCAGACGATGCGGGTGGTGCCCAGGGCCTGCTTTCGGCGATACCCTATCCCGAGCACTACATTCGGGCCGGACGAAAGGGGGGGGGATTGGGAAAGGGGGGGTTACGACATCTGCTGCGTGCAGCTGGTTTCGGCCCCGCCGCCGGGTCCATTCCTCGATACATGGGCGCCTCCCGGCGCCGGGAGGCGCTTTGAAAATCAGCTACGTGAGCTGATTCTCAACCCCCCCTTTGCTATCCCCTCCTTTCGCCCGGCCCGATACATGCCTGGGGCGGCGGTGGCGGGCGCCGTGACTGCGGGCGGCGCCGCGGAAGTGCTGTCGGGCAGCACGGGGTATCTCTTCAGGGAGGTGCCCGAGCGCTCCGCCCTGGCCCGCCTGATTCGGCGACTACAAATGGTGTGGTCACGCCTGGTGGGGCTGAGTGTTTACGCAGGGGGTTTACGCCGGGTGGTTACGTCGATGTGGCGATCTGCGTCGTTGGGGCTAGAGGGGGGCACCACGTTAACCCGTTGGGCCAGGTCCTGGCCCGCCCCCCCAGGGTGCGGGCTGCAAACCACACCCTTTGCAGACCACACCCTTCGGAATCGCCGACTGATGTCGAAGCAGAAACAAAGGCATGAACATAATCTTTCGGAGCTCCGCGCGGATTTCTTGGATCTGCGCTGGGCCCCCCCTCCCTGGCGCGCGGAGCGTGCCAGGGGCGGCGCCGGAGGCGCCGCCAGGTAGGTGGTTCCACCGGCGCTCCAGGAACTCCGCGAGGAGCTCTGACGGTGTATGCTTATGCAGGACAGTACACCCCCCCCACCCCCACCCCTAGATAGGACCTCCACCCCCGACCTGGCGATCCAGGGGTCCTGGCTGAGGGTGAGGATGGCAGTGTGGTCCCCAAGATCCTCCCCAAACCACCCCTACCCCCAGCCACGACCCCCTGGACCACGAGGACGGGAGTGGAGGTCCTGGCTCGGGGTGGGGGTTGGTGGTGGGTTGTGCTGCCCTCATGCCGTTTTTTCGCTTCCGCGGTCGAAAGAGACCTGGACCCGGCCGACGTGCTCCCCAGCATCTTCGGCGTGCGGGGCCAGGTGGTGTTCCGGCAGTTCTCCTTGGGCCAAAGCGGCACTGGGGCGCCCTGGCACTGGCACCAGGACTTGGGCCGACGGGAACGGGGGGGCAATGAAACGTATGATGAGGCGTGCCATTGATCAGAGGAGAACGAGAGGGCACCGATATCGCTACCCTGTCCTCGTTTTCGCCTTTTGGGGCCTCCTGGGAGACCCTCGTCGCCACGGCTTGATTCCCCTCGAAACTCTTGTCAGAAAGAGCGCCTGGAGAGGTCTGATGAGTAATGCTATCGGTACTTGGTTCCTCAGTTGCTATTGTTTTTTGTTCCCCGACGGAGGCGTCCAACGCCTTCTGAAGCTTGGAGGAAATGGAGGAGAAGGAGGAGAAGGAGGATGTTGGGTTGAGTGCGTCTGTGGGTCCGAGATGGGCCATTGTTGTAGAAGTGCCACCGGGGGGTGTATGCATAGGGGGGGAGCTCTGGCGGTGAACTAGAGCCCTTGCAAGCCATCTGGAGAACGCGATGTTTTTAACGTGTTTGGGCGGCGCCTCCCTATCAACGAGGTCGTCTTTGCAATCGTAGAACCAAGCTGCGTGGGTTCAGATACATATGCGCCTCGCACTGAGCAGATTCTCCGCCGCAGTTCCCGCATTCATTTGTCCCAGCCCAGGATGTTCCAGAGCCTCGGTGGCGGCTCTCGAATGTCCCGCGTTACCGCACCTTGTTTTCCAACGCAGGATAGGCCAAACACCCCCGCGCTCGCGGCGGCTCTCGCCTCTCCGTGCGTCTATTCATTCTGTGCACGCGCGATGGGCCGAGGCTGCCACGCGAGCGGCAGCTCGCGCGTCTCCCGCAGTGGCAATTCCAGCGCGGGATGGGCCCAGGCCGCTCCGCCCGCGCCGGCGCTCGCCTCTCGCCAGCAGCGTGTCTTTGGTCCCTGCTCGCTCGGCCCGGGCCGCCGCGCGCGGCGGCTCTCGCCTTGCCCGCGCTGTGTTTTTTCCCTCGCTCGATTGGCCACACCGTGCGCGCAATGCCTCGCCCGCATTCTGTTTTTCCGCGCCTGATCGGCCCGAGCCGCCGCTCGCGCGGCGGCTGTCGCCTCTCTCGCATTGCTTGCGTTTTTTTCTCGCCAGATGGGTCTGAGCCGCCGCGGGCCAGCCGCGGCAAGCGCGCGACCTGATTGGCACGCGCGCGTGCGTCGTGGGTCGCGCGCGTGCGTCGAGGGATCTGCGCTGTCCAAGAAGACGAAAAGTCGCCATTTGGACTTGGAGATCATCGCGAGCCCTGACATGCCACAGATTTGATCTCGAGGCTTTCATTGCGGTTGTCTGCCTGCAATGCAGAACCTCCCGCGCGCAAACGACTGGCGCTCGCTCGCGCTCGTGAAGAGTTGTGCGTTTCGCGAGCCACATGCGCAATGCCGGCTTTCACTTGGAACGAATCCTACTTGACCGCCGTCTGGGTTCCAACATGGGCATGGCAATCTTCTGTTATCTACCAGTGCTGAACTCCAAGCACACGCGTGGAGTCGTTTACGTTACAGTCAACTAGGATTTGCCGACGTGTTGACCTCTGAATCAAAGTGGTCTCCTTGCGGTGTGTTGCGTTTTTTTGGTGTGGGCCTTGCAGGACCCTGCGCGCTTCGCGCGCGTGGAGAATTCTGCAATGCCGAACATCGAACAGTTGAGATGACGTCCTGGCAACCTCTGGGCGGTAACCAGTTGCATCTCCAAGTTGTCCGTGCTTGTCCTTTCATTTAGTCATGTATAAGTACCCACGCGCGCGTGGAGAGCGCTGCATGCTCGAAGAGAGAAGATTCGCCATGTTGGTGTGGGAACTACAGTGAATCCTCAGCGGCCGCCGACGGGCTGTCTGAGTTAGCATGACGACTTTTCTATTGGGGGCAATCCAAACATGTCCAACTGCGCGGGAAGGCAGGTCACTGTTATGTTAAGATGTTGTTTTGCTACAGCGGCGAAGGTCGGCCTGTCTGCCTGGGCACTCGAGTTGCCATTCGGCGGCGACCGATCGGAGGTCGAGGTTAACGCGGCCAACTTATATTTCGGACACTGCTGTGCTCTCCGCTCGCGAAGCGTCTGCGCGTGGAGAGATCTGCGTGGCTCAGAATATGAGAGTGGCCCTGGCGGCTGGGAAATCAGAATTGGCCCGGCGCGCTCGTCATTTCCACTAACCGTTCGCATGTCTCACTTGGGGCAGCGCAGTCATTCCCGCGCGCGCGGGGCGTTCCGCGTTGACCCGAATTGGGTCGCCGTGTTTGTCTGGGAACTAAAAAGTAACTTGTGTAGCGGTCACCAGCGTATTTTTCAAGTTGGCATGGGGCTTCTGGTGCTCTGCGAGCAACGCAGAACTCCCAACGCGCGCGCGTGCTCGCGCAGGGCGGGGGCGATGTGTTGCCTCAGAGAGCGTCGCCGCTTCCGAATGGAACTCGAAGCTGGCTCGTTTCTATCGCCGAGTGGATTTACTAGCCGCGCGGATGGCCCTAGCAAAAACCGCGCCTGGGGGGCCGCCGTCGTGACTCGCGCCGCGCTGCGCGCGGCTGCAATTCAAAGGGCACGTGGCCGAACAAGATCGTTGACTGAACATCGCGCCATAAGATTTGAGGACTGAAGACCCAGCGCGACCGAACGCGTGGGCGGAATTCAACATCGCTGTGGTTTCGAACCAAACAATTGCGTTGGTCACGCTCGGTCGGCCCAGCGTGAAACGGCGACGGGGTGGAGAGCGGCTGGGTGAGAGCGGCCAACGGGGGGGGGCGACCGATGGCGCGTCGCCAACATGGCGCATCAACAGGCGTAGGTGGCAGCAGCGTCAGACGTCACCATGGTGCGTCGACTCGACGGGGCGCGTCAAGGGGGCGCGTCAGATCGCTGGGGGGAGGCCGACGGGGGCGTCGACAGGGCGCGTCCCTAGGGCGCGCCAACAGGGTGCGTCAAGACGGGGGGTGCGTCAACAGAGTGCGCCAAGACGGAGGCTGCGTCAACTGTGGGCGTCACAGCGGCAAGGTTCGTCGGGGGGTCGCGTCAGCGGCGGCCACGGGGGGGGCGCGGCCGCGTCGCCCAGGCGCGGGGCGGCGCCGATGGGGCGCGCCATGAGGGCCTTTCCCGCGCTGCCCCTCGGAGGAGAGACGTGTATCAGCCGGCGCTCCGCGCGGAAGACGGCATTTAGAAACCTGATATGCAATGGCCCGCGCTCTGCGCGGAGGCGCGCCCGGCGCGCCGCGCGTCCGCGCGGCGCCGCGCGCGCCGCGCAGAGGCAGGGATTCGCGCCAGCGCGAACCAAATCATGATGATTTGTCAGCTGCCGCGCGCGAGCGGGGCGGCGCTCGCAGATCCTTTCTGGTAAAGCGCGCAGTGCGGAGAGAGGCGAGGGCCGCCGCGCGCGCGCGGCGGCGCTGGCCCGCCCCGCGTAAGTGAAGGCGCAGCGGGAAAGGCGAGAGTTTCCGAGCGGGCTGCGGCTTGAACTCATGCTGCGCGGCAGCGCGCGCCACGCGGGGGAGTCGAAAAATGCGCCGCGCGCGGCGATTTCGGCCCATCCTGCGAGGCAGAAGACGCAGGAGGAGAGCGAGAGCCACCGCGCGCGCGGCGGCTTCGGCCCCGCCGGGTCGATGCAACACCGTGCGTGAGAGGCGACTGCCACCGCGCTGGCAGCAACTCTGGCCCATCCTGCATATATGAAACGCGCGTGCATGGCGGGGGGGGGCGGGGGGGGGCGCGAGCCGTCGCGCGTGCGACTGCCTGGGCCCGTGCTGCGTGGAAAACACGGTTGGAGATGCGGGGGCCGCCGCGCGCGCGGTGGTTCGGGCGCGCCCTGATTGGGAAACGAGCGCCGAAGGAGAGGCGAGAGCTGCCGCGCGCGCAGCGGCTTCGGCCCATGCTGCGTGCGAAAGCACAATGCGGGGGAGGCGAGAGCCGCCGCGCGCGCGGCGGCTTCGGCCCATCCAGCGTGGGGAAGTCGCAGTGTGATCGGTGAGACCTGCGTCGGACAAGCACGCAGTGGCAGAGACGAGAACCACCGCGCGCGGGCCTTTTCTGCGCTGGGGGGGAAAAAAACGCCAACGGGCGAGGTGAGAGCAGCCGCGCGCGCGGCGGCTCAGGCCCGCGCTGCGCGGACAGAGGCGCACGCGCGCACTGGGATGGGCGAGGGCCGCCGCGCGCGGCAGCATTGGCCCATCCTGCGTAAGGGAAACAACGCAGGAGAGACGAGAGCCGACGCGCGCGCGGGGGCGCTGGGCCATCCCGCGCGGAACGCACAGCGCGGGAGAGGCGATAGTTGCCTCGGTTGCGGCTTCGGCCCAGTCGGTGCGGAAGTAGACGCAGCGGGTGAGGCGAGAGCTTCCAAGGGCCAGAGGACCCTCAAGGGTGGGGGTGGCTTTCCGCTTTGACGGCGCGGCAAGTCAACCTGCTTGCTCAGAGGGCCCGATCGTGTGCCCGCGTGGCGCAGTGCGGCAGGCGCGCGGGAGAGCACTCCAGTGGCGTGCCGGCGCGTAGGGGGAAGAAGGGGGGGACGCCACCTCTCGATCCAGTCGGGGAGCCGCCGTGCTCCCGCGCGCCCCGTGCGGCGGGTAGGACTGTCTTCGTCCTTCCGCCGCGTCTCTGGCCTGACCCGCCGCAGTTGCCCTGCCAATTTTCGTATTGACTTGGGAGGTGCTTGGAATGTCGGCCTGGCGCCCGAGGCCGCGCGCCCCATGCGGCTGGTTGGATTGTCTTCGTTATTCCGCCACCTCTCCGGCTTGGCCCGCCGTAGTTGCCCCGCCAATGTTCGCATTGACCTGGGAAGTGCTCTGAATCCTGGCCGGACGCCCGTGGGTGAGCGACCGAGTATAGCACCCAGGGGCGCTCGCCCGAGTGCAGGGGCATCCGTCTTCTCATCGCACCTTGCACTTTGTACCCTGGCGGCAGACTCAAGGGATGGGCAGAGTTGATGGGGTAGTGGACGGGCTGTGAGGGAAATCCTGGAGCTCTCTCGCGGCGTGTAAAGCATTGTATCTAGTCCACGCGTCCGCTCCGTAAGATATGGGTCGACGTTCGCGCGGTGGTGCTGCGACGTAGGGCCGACGGTAAATTTGACGTAAATCCGATTGCGACCCCACGAAAGTTCGGTCTCAGGTTGCTACGCGAGGCTTTCAGGTTTTTCTGGTAAAACGTAGGGGGTTCAGAATTGCAGGGGGGCGGCGCAAAAAGGGGCCCTGAAGAGCCCCATCAGCTGCCACCGTGGGCCCAAACGGTGCACGAAAAGGCGCACGTTTCTTCACCCCGCGCTTGTTGCCTGAGGATAGCACCCCACCACCCCCAACCAGGACCCCTACTCCCGACTTCGTGCTCCAGGGCTCGTGGCTGGAGGTGTGGGTGCTTACCAACAACCCCTTGGCATCGCTCGGACGTGAGCATTTTTCCTTCGGCGAGGACCATCGAGGAGCATCCTTGATCAGTTGGCGAAAAACCACGCACGAAACCGAACAAAAACACAGGGAAAGGACGTCCGAGCGATGGCGAGACCCCCCCCCAGCCAGACCCCCTTGATAGGTCGGGAGTGGGGGGTCCTTGCTGGGGGTCGGGGTTGGTTGTGCTGTCCTCAGTTCACCTTATCGCTCCGCATCCGATTCGACGTCGAATCAAGGATGCAACGACGACGCATCGGGACAAAGGATCGTTCCGCAGCGACGATGCATCGACGATGCGATTCGATGTGGAGCCAGAGTTTCTCCACGCCGACGACGCCGATGCATCGCCGACGTCGCCGACGCATCGCCGAAGCATCGCCGATGCATCCGTGCATCGACGAGGCGGCGCGGTCCTCCGACCCTCTGGCCCCATCTGGGTGGCTTCTACAGTCGACACCGATGGTAAGGATGAGTGAACCTTTCCAATAGGTACCCTTGCATCTGTGCCTCTTTGGTCCATCCTTGACTACTTTCGATGGCCCGCCGCGCTCGAAACAGCTTCAACACGGGCGTCCAAGGGGCCCTGCATCCTTACCCCGCAGCGTTATTATTAGTTTTGACCGTACGGTCGGCCCTGATTGGTAGGTCGGCCATGCCAAATCGACGGTGCCCTTGTGTCCTGTCCAGCCCGACCTATGCAAACCGCATGTTCTTTGGTGTTTTGGGGCCACGTTGCCGTCGGAAGAGTCTTGTGTCCTCTAGGATGTCCTATCCACAAGGGCGCCCTCGAGGGCGCGAAGTTTCTCGCGGTTCGCGCTTCGCGGCGGTTCGGCTACGATTTCTCCACGTCTCCTTTTCTCCCTTGGGGGGTGGCGAGAGCGCGAAGATCGCCCCGCCCGTAACGCTTGTAACGTGTGGTCCGCCCCCCCCCACACCTCCCCCGTAACGGTAACGATCGTACGGCGGGCGGTGGCGCGAACCCCGTCCCCCCGTGCGTGTGGCTGTCGCGGTGTACACATCGGCGGCGTACACGGGCGTTGTTGTGCACGCAGGCACTGTGGTGTATACCTGCGCTGTATTGCACGCGGATGTTGTGGTGTACGCAGGCGCTGTGGTGCGCGCAAGCACCCCTGCCCGGGTGACAATAGAAGATGATGTTCTTTCCTCCGCACAGGCCTGGCGACGGCGACGGCGACGGCGGCGACGACAACGACGAACGACAACGCCGTGTGGCTCAAGGGTTTCCTTGACTCAAGCATCTTGGACTCCTGCTGCTGTTCCTCCTGCTTCTCCTGCGTACATTCCTTGTGCTGACGCCGTTCCGCGCGCCCCAGGGCCGCGTGGTGTTCACGGTCGCTGTCGTGCATGCAGATGATGCCGCAGCATCTGCAGCGGTCCCAAACATTATGGTGTTCGCAGGAGGGAGGTGCACAGAGGCAGCGCAGTGTGCACAGGCAGTGGCGGCCAAAAACTGGGGGACCGCGCCCCGAGCCACAACATTCAATGTTACCAATAATTGACACATTGATTTCTGATGCGTTCGGGCCCCCAGCGGTAGCGTGGTGTACGAGTGCGCTCTAATGCACGCGGCCGCTGTGACTGCTATGCACGCGGCGCTCTGGTGCACGCGGGCGCGGCCTGCGGGCTACAGGCGCTGCCATGCACGCGCACGGCTACAGCGGTATTTACGGCAACGGCTCTGTGATGCACACGGCTTACGTGGTGTGCGCGGGCCATGTGGTGTACACATGCGCTGTGGTGCACGCGGGCCTTGCGACACAGGCACTCAGCCGCTCCATTCTAGTGTACGCAGGAGCTGTGGAGCACGCAGGCGCTGTGGTGTACACCGGCGCTGTGTTGCATGGTGCACTCAGGGACTGCCGTGTACACAGGCGCTGTGGTGTACACGGCTGCTCTACTGTACATGGGCGCTGCGGTGTACAGATGCGCTGTGGTGCACGCAGGCACTGCGGTGTGCACCGGCGCTGTGTTGCACACGGCTGCTTTGGTGTACGCAGGCGCTGCGTTATGCACAGGCGCCGTGCACAGGCCCTGCGGTGGACGCATGCCCCCCCCCTCTGGCCCCCACCCCAATCGTCACCGTTACCCCCCTGCGCCCCCCCCCGTAACGGACCCTCCGGGCCCAGAACAAAACAAGCGCTCTTGAAGCTATCGGCGCTTCGCGCTTCGCGCAGCGCGAGAGCGACAAGCTGGGCGCCCTCGTGTCCAATCAAGTCCGCCTGTACAGTCAACGCGCATAGTAAGGACAAACGACTTTTTCAAGGGTACCCTTGGGTCCTTGCCTGCCTCAGCCTCTGCGGCCCGTCCCTAGCAATTTTCGCAGGCCAGAATACTTCAACTTCGGCCTCCAATGGTCTTGCGTCCTTACCACGCGTCCTTACTGTACGTTCTCACTATATCGCCGCCCCCGTCATCGCACCCCCGAAGGACGCGTTCAACATCTGCGTGGCCGGGGAGCGCAGCTGGCGCTTCCGGCCGCCCTCCGCCGCCCTGATGTCCCGGGTGCCGGTGCGCCGGGGCGTGCCGCTCGGGGCAGATCGGGGGCGGCCCAGAGGGGGGTGATGACTGCAGGGTTGGCAAAGTCGGTTAATGGAGAGGACGCATGTTGCAAATAATTTCCAGATTATGTAAAAAAACATGTTTGAGACATTCTTAGAACATGGTTTTACACACTTTAAGCACCTCTTTGATTCAATGATCGGATTGTTCGAGTGTCCATTGTCGTGGCATCCCCAACTGTAGGGGGGTCGGGCCGGGCACGAAAGGGGGGCCACAACATCGGCTGCGTGCAGCTGGTGTCGGCCCCGCCGCCAGGGCGCCATTCCTCGGTTGCCTGGTGCCTCCTCTTATGTCGGTGCGTCCCCGGCCCCCTCCCCCCTCTTGGACGCCCCCGAGTAGACGGGGGCACTCTCACCGCGGTCCAGCGCCCAGGCGACATCGTCTGCGTGCCCGAGCTCTGGGCCCACGCCGTGGTCCACTCGGAGACTCGAGGAAGCATCGGAGGAGGAGAAGGTGCCGATGCCGCTGCTCGCCCTGGAGTCCCCGTCGTCGCGGCTGGACTCTCCTCGGAGTTCTGGTCAGAGCGCACCCCTGGAGAGGTCCGTGGCGTAGCGGCACTGGTACCCTTTTTTGGTTTCCCCAGAGGAAAGAGTTCTAGGCCGCCTAGATGGGGTCCGAATAGATGGGGTCGGAGGATCGCGCCGCATCGCCGATACATCGCTGATGCGGCTCGATGTGGGGCCCGATTTGCTTCACGTCGACGTCGCCGAAGCAGCGCCGACGTCGCCGATGCATTGCCGTTGCGTCGCCGATGCATCGGCGATGCATCGACGATACATCGGCGATGCATCGACGATGCGGCGCGATCCTTCGACCCCATCTACTCGGACCCCATCTAGGAGGCCTCGAAGAGTGGGCATGGCCATCTTTTTTTGTGAGCCCCGCGCGGAGTTTTCGGAGCTGCGCTGGGCCCCCCTCTGGCTGGCGCCCCGGGGCGCGCCGCCTTCGGGGCGCGCGCTCCGCGCACCTGCCGGGGCGGGGGGCGCAGCGCCGTTCCCAGCGAGCTGCGCGGAGCTCCGACGCGTCGTGCAGCGTTTTGTGCCTCCAGTCGGCGGGCGAGCCCCGGGGGGAAAGGGCGATGGGGGCGGGCCTTCTCGGAAGGCGGCGGGGCTTCTCATAGGGGGCCACATGCGAACCCTACCCCTACCCCCCACGACTTCTGAGGGGGAGGGTGGGGTCGGGTTCGCATGTGGCCCCCTGCTCCAGTCGGCGGGCGAGCCCCGGGGGGGAAGGGCGATGGGGGCGGGCCTTCTCAGAAGGCGGCGGGGCTTCTCAGAAGCCCTCTGGCCCTCCGAGGAGCTTCCAGTGTCTTCGGGGAAGGCCCAGGCAGCTTTTCGGAAGCCTTGTGAGAAGGCCCGCTCCTTCTCACTTCCCCATGGACTCGCCGCCGAGCGTCGTCTCCGCCTTCCCCCTCCTCCTCTTCTTCCCTCATGCTCCCTTCTTCTTTTCGTTTAGCGCGCGCAGTAGCGAAGGAGTAAGGAGGGGGGACGCGCGCGAGGAGGAGGAAGAGGAGGAAGAGGAGGAGGAGGACCAGTGTAAACCCAACAGTCATCAACGAGGTTGGAGTAAACCCTCCCTCTTCATAGGCCCCTACAACGGTTCATGTCCACTGAGGGAACTGCTTCTTTGGAAGACAACCGTTTGAAGACCCTAAGGCATGCCAAGATACTGTTCTCGGGATTCCAGCGCCACGGATCAACGTGACTGTTGCGACTTGACGATCCTGAATCGTGCCAGAACGCCTTTCATGGGACTTCAACACCGCGAATCAACGTAACTGTTGCGCCGCCACAAGCCTGAATCCTGCGAGAACAGCATTTCTGGTGCGGTGATCATGGGAATCCGTGAAACTCTTGCACTATTTGAACAACGAATGCACGCGTCGCTAAGGCGAGAGCCGCATTTTGAAAAAGACCCACCCTCAATCCGTGAAGCTCTTGCAAATTTTGAAAACGAATGTGCGCGGCGCTAGGGTGAGAGCCACATGTTTAAAAAGACCCGCCCTCCATTTGTGACGCTGTTGCTTCTTTTCAAGCGTCAGGGCCGTAAATGGTGAGGAAGTCTCAGGCGAAACGCCCAGCCCGTCCTAAAAACTAGATTCGGGGCGCGACAGGGATAAGTTTCTTATCAGGAAAAGGAATGGAGGCGTATGAGGAGGAGGAAGAGGCGGAGGAGGAGGAGGCTCCCTCCGTCTTCCTCCTCCTCTGATCAGGGGTCCGAGCGCGGCCGCCAGGGCGCCCCAGGACAGCCAAAAGCGTCAAAAAGCGAACCTCGAACCTCGATTCAGGAAGGGGAAAACACACAGACACAATGAATCGTCGATTCCCCAGAAAATGTGGAACAACATGGGAAGGGGGTTGGGGAAGACGAAAATCTGAAAAACAAATATATGCGAACATAGGGGGAATCCTGGTATTCCTGTGTATTCATTCGTGTCTCCCGGGGCCCCTCTTTCTCGATGCTCGAGGCCGCGATCGGGCCCTCTGCCTTCCGCCCCGGGGCTCGCCGCCGACAGGTCAACACCACGCTCTCCGCCGCGGTCGCCTTCGAGCGGGCCGTGCCGCTCCCCTGGGCCCCGGCGCTGCGCCGGGGAGCTGCCGCGCACCGCCGCGAGCGCCCGCGGCGCCCGTGAGCTCCCCCTCGCCCACGGCAGGGCCCGAGCCTCCTCCTGCTCCTCCTCCTCCTCCTCAACCTTCTCCTCCCTCCTCCTCCTCCTCCTCCTCCTCCTTCTCCTCCCTCCTCCCTCCTCCCTCCTCCCTCGTCCTCCTGAGCTCTCTCGCCCATGGCAGGGCCTCGTCTCCGAGACTCCCAAGCTCGGGAGGTAGAAGTCAGCACAGGCGCAAGCAGACGTTGGTTCGGCGGCGCTGCTCGGCCCTCCCTGCCGCGCAGTGCCGTCGCCGCGTGCCGCACCCGAAAATGCCTGGGGGGCACCGCGTCGCCGAGGTCGCAGCGCTTGCCAGCGCCGAGTCGAGAAGTCGGATCGGATCGAGCTGTTTGGCGGCGGGCGAGGGGGGGAAGTGAGAAGGAGAAGAGGCCTTCTCAGGAGGCGGCGGGACTTCTCAGAAGCCCTCGGGCCTTCTGAGAGGGTTCTTTTTTTGTCTTCGGGGAAGGTTTTAGAGAACTTCTCAGAAGGCCGTGGAACTTCTGAGCCTTCTGAGAAGGCCCGCCCCGTCTCATTTCCCCCCGGGCGCGCCGCCTATTGATGCCCAGGAAAGCGTGGGAAAATACGGGAAGTGGAGGTGGAGACGGGAATCCGCAACACATGGAAACACGCAGGGGATCTTGGTAGGTGTGTCACTTTGTTCGTGTCTCCCTGGTCTCCTTGACAAGTGGGGTCCGATCAGATGGGGTCCACCCGTCAAACAGTTGGAGCGGCCGAGTGTCTGGGAAGTGGATTTGGGGGGGTTCTAGACCGAGGAGGCCGAGGTGCCGATGCAGCTACCCTTTTTTGTTTTCGCACTTTTGGGCCTCCTGGGAGGCCCTCGTCGCCGCCGCTGGATCCGCTTCGAAATTCTAGTCAGACCGCACCCCAGGAGAGTTCCGGGGAGTTGCGGTATCGGTGCGTTGTTTTGTTTCCCCATATATAGGCGGATGCCAGGGGGGGCTATACCTTGGCCTTGCCTCCGGCCCTCCTAGGTGTCGGGAGTTGCGACCTTAAGGTGCCCCTGGCCCAAGGTGCCCACAGCTTTTCGCTCAACTTTGGTGCCTCTGGGGCCCTCTGGGCCGCGTGAGGGGTGCTCTGGAGGCCGTGGGGGCCTCCTTGGAAATCCTGGGGGCACCTCGGGCCAGGGGCACTTCTAGCAACACCCGAAAGTGGGTTCCGAGCAGACGGGATCCACCCATCAACAAATTAAAGCGGCCGGATGTTTGGGAAGTGGGCTGGGGAGGGTTATAGGCGGGTGCCAGGGTAAGTTAAACATCTTTCCAAGCCTGGGTCTCAAGTGCCCTGAGTTGCTTACGGGGGTTGCTTAGTTCTAGGCCTCCCAGATGGTGTCCGAGTAGACGGGGTCGGAGCATCGCTCTGCATCGCTGATGTATCGGCGATGCGATTTTGAGCCGGCTGGGGGTCTCAGGTGGCCCAGCACGGGTTAGCCAGCAAGGAGGGGGGGAGGTTCGAGGTTTTGGCTTCGAGCTGGGGTCCGTTTTCAGGCCCCGGGACCTTCAGAAACTTTTCCCGGGTGTGAAAAACTGAGCCAGAGGGACCCCGGTAGGGGTCTGGGGACAGATTTTGAGCGGATTTGTTTGTACCCTCCCTTCTGGACAGATTCTGACGCTTACGCCGCAGCGCTGACCCCTTGGATTGCTGGATTGTTTCGCAGGCCTAGAGGTTGACACCAATGTGCCTCCATCGAGGGAAGAAGATCCCGACCTCGGTAATGGTGGTAACATTCTGACCTCCAAGGTGGCCGACATATTACCACCAACACCGAAATCTAGGATCATCTCCCCCCTGTGGAGGCAACCCCCTGTGTTGGTGTTGGTGCTCATTTCCAGGCCTCCATGTTGGTCTCGTGAGGGTCTGTCAGCGATCTTTTGGGGTCTGTTGTGGGTCGAGCTTGGAGGCTCACGGGCCGTTCAGGAACGAACAGATTTTGTGAAGGATGTGGATGATGCTTTAGATTATGGTTTTCTCTCTTGCTTTCTTAGTGTGTTTGTGTGTATATGTGTTTGATTGTGGGGGCGGGGGCAGTGGAGCCCGGTGGGGGTGTCTTGGGGACTCGAGCAGTGTCGTTTGGTTATTCAGGAGCGCGCGGTGGCAATTGACGCCACGTGGAGGCTGCGTGCGGCTGTTTGAGGCCATGCGGGAGAATAGGCTTCGCCCGAGGGCCCAGTCTTAGGGTCTTCTTCGACCTCATCCTAGGCCCTATCCCCAGGCCTTCGGGGTGTAGTTGTCGTTGGTGTTCTCTTGCTCGGGTGGCCCGCGCGCCGGCTTGACTTGTCAGGACGATGCGGAGTGGCGAGGGAACAGGAAGGAAAGGAGGAGCAGGATGAGGATGAGGAGGAGGAGGAGGAGGAGGGAGGAGGAGGAGGAGGCGAAAGAGGAGGAGAAGGAGGAGGAGGAGGGCGGAGGAGAAGGACACGATGTAAGTGCTACAAAGTTAGAGAAAGTGAATAGAACGCAGGGCGTCTGCTGTCGAACCTGCATGGTAAACAAGGCATACTGCGTTTGCTGCCCAGGAAGGCCTGGGCTTGTGCGCGTATGGAGATCCGAGAGATGTGACGACAGCGGCAAGTATCAATATTTTGCACATTGAAAGGGTTCCTGGTTTCGACAATGTGCGGCTCGTAGAGAGGGAATGCGGCATTGACTCGGGTAGGTCGGAGCAATGGAGATGCCACCTCGGAACGCGACGGAAGGCGCATGAAAAACCGCGCGCGGTGTCAAATAATTCGGTTTCTTGTATGTCATGCGAAAATGGCATTGGAATGGGCGCGGGGCTTGCGGTACGTGCCAGCGTGCTTTGTTTCCGCTACCGGCGGATTGAAGCGATCCGGTTCTCGTCCAGACGGGCGGGAAGATGAGCAGGGGGAGGAGGCGGCGGACGAGAACGATTTTCACGCGATGGTCATTTCCAGTGGCAGGAAACGAGTGCAGGCGGCACAGTGCACAGGGACGGAGGGAACGCCGCTGATGGCCAGAGTTTAGGTTATGTTATGCGAAATAAAGGTGCAAGAAATGGGATGCATTTCTGGACGTGCCAGGTATGGAATCGATGCAAGAGTGTATTTGAAACCACTGCATCCATGGTGCTCCTCAGTCAAGGCACAAACCAGCGAATGCGGGCAGGAGTTGCTTCATACAGATCGTATATTTCCGACCATTCACATTGCGTGCGTCTCCGATGGAAGATGTCTCGCGCGTATCCGATTTTGCGCGCGTGTGTGTGTGTGTGTGTGTGTGTGTGTGTGTGTGTGTGTGTGTGCGTGCGTGCGTGCGTGCGTGCGTGCGTGCGTGTGTGTGTGTGTGTGTGTGTGTGTGTGTGTGTGTGTGTGTGCGTGGGTGAATGTGTGAATGTATGTATGTGTCTGTGTGTGCGTGTGAGTGAGAGAATGTGTGCGTGTGGGCGGCGGCAGGGAGAGCTGCGCGTGAGTGGTCAGATGGTCGGTTCACTTGCGAGGGGACCAAGGGGTACGTTCAGCATTGTTGACGCTTCGCGAATCCCCACCAGCTTCGGCGCGCGCGCTGGCAATTAGGGTGCTCGCGGCCCGTGCTACTCTACTGACGCTGTCGGCGCGCTCACCTGCAGCTGCGACTCGAAAATAATCCCCCCAGCCCATCCAGAAACGATGCCCAGAGGAATTGCCTCGATCAGGGAAGTGGGCAGCACACAGAGGAAGGGTCCCCCAGTGGAGGCTTCTTGGAGCGTCTTGGGGGCCTCTAGGCGGTCCCGGACGCCTCTCAGAGCGTCTTGGGTGCCTGGGAGAGTTTCGTAGGGCCTCTTGGGGGTCTCTTGGGAGCCTCTTGGGGGCCTCTTGGGCGCCTGTTGGGGCCTCTTGGGGCCTCCTGGACGCCTCTTGGGGCCGTCTTGAAGCGCTCTCGGGGGCTTCGGGAGCGCTCTTGGAGCCCTCTTGGGCCATCTTGAAGCCATCTTGAGGCCTCGGCGAGAAAGCCGCCAAACACATTGATTTTCGCAAGGTTTTGGAAGGATTTTGGCCTCTTTGGGGCCTCCTTGGTGAGCTCTTTGGCCACTGGGAGCCGTCTTGGAGCGGTCTTGGGGCCTTTTTGGAGCATCGTGAACGCCATCTTGAGGCATCTTGGGGTATCTTGAGCCATCTTGGAGATCATCTTTGGCTCTCCCAGGCGCTCTTGGAGTCATCTGAAGCAGTGCCCCCCCCCCAGGAGGCCAAAATGTGGCCAAAACCTTGGTCAAGTCAACGATTTTGGCATTGTCGCCGAGGCCTCTTGGAGCGTCTTGGGTGCCTCTGGGGGGCCTCTTGGGGCCTCTTGGAGGTCTCTTGGAGGTCTCTTGGGAGCCTCTTGGGGGCATCCTGGGGCCTCTTGGGGGCCTCTTGGGGCACCCTTGGGAGCCTTGGGGGCGTTCTTGGGGCCATCTCGGCGGAGATCGATCAAAGAAGGGGGGGGGTACAGATTACGGTCGCCCCCTCAGATGGCCAACGTGGGGCCAAAACCTCAGTAGAATCAAGGATTTTGGCTTCCTCGCCGAGGCCGTTTTGGACGCTCCGACGACTCGCGAGACCCCTTGTCCAGGCTGGTGGGGAGGGGGTAGGGCAAGCTAGGTGCGCTCGCGTCATATCTGACGTCCTACCCCTCCCTCCCATCCCTTACCATGGCGCTGATTTTCTCTATCCGCGGACGCGTGTCGTAGCGGACCTGTGGCTCCGCGCGCGCGTGCGTAGTGGGTGGTGGTGCACGTGCGTGCGTGCGTGCGTGTGTGCGTGGTTGTCGTGGTGGTGGTGGTGGTGGTGGTGGTGTGGTGGTGGTGGTGGTGGTGATGGTGGTGGTGGTGGTGCTGGTGGTGGTGGTGGTGGTGCTGGTGGTGGTGGTGTTGGTACTGGTGCTGGTGCTGGTGGTGGTGTGGTGGTGGTGGTGGTGGTGGTGGCGGTGCGGCGCGGTGGTGGCGGGCGGATGGGCGCGCGAGAAAAAGGCCCGCGCTGGGGCGAGAACGCCATCCTGAACGACGGAGGCCAAACACCGATCCGAAAATGAGGCCCACGCTGCAGCGGGAGCACGATTCGGAACGATTCGGGAGCAGAAATGAGGCCGGCGCCTCAACGAGAGCAGCATTTTGGGAACAAATGACGCCGGCGCCTCAGCGAGAGTCGTATTCCGGGATTTCCCGGGCATCCTGTGTGTAAAAAACAGTACGCGGAGGGTGCGCGGCCATCACCCGGACGCCATCAGGGGAAGAGGGAAAGTATTTTCATATTGAGTAATTGTGGAGGGGTAAATTCCCTCCCCGAAGGGGAAGAAGGAGGGGTGGAAGAGGAAGCTCTGTAAACCACCGACGCCCAGAGGGCTGGTGGGATTACATGGGTGTCGTCGACATGCGCCCGAAAATGGAGGCATGTGGCTGGAAACGCGGATATGATTTGTTCAATGACGAGGATTTGGCCGTGGATGACAGAGGCGAAGATGCGCGACGGCGCATGCACGTGGGTACTACGCGTTTGGAATGCGAGGCCACGCGAACGGCTGTGGAATTGGCGGAAGCCCGTCGACTATGTTCGGAAGCGATGTCGCTGTCAAATCGCATGTGGGGGCGGCGCGCGAGCGTGGTGGAGGGGGCGACGGGAGAAACGCGGGCGTGCACGGACGGCCGCGTGGCGTTATCGGATGTGGGTTCGAGGTGTAGAGAAGCAGAAGCGCGGGCGTCGCAAGTGAGGGCGGGCTGGGGCGCGCGGGGGGCAGCGGGGGGGTGCGGTAGGGCACGCTGCTGGGTGCGAAAACGGCGGCGCGTTGGAGCTTCGGACGCGGAAAGCGACCCTCTGCGGCCCCGCGAGCCAACGGCCGCTGGAGTTGAACCAGAAGCAGCGAGAGGTTGTTGGGAGATTATTCCGGGATCGATCCAGTTCAAACCACCCCTTCCACTTCCAAGATGCTGTTCGCTGCGGGGTGTGATGTTCTCCACGCTGACAGCCCCGATGCGTCGCCGACGTCGCCGCTGCATTGGCGGCGCATTGGTAATGCGGCGCGATCCTGCGGCACAAGTCGCTCGCACCCCGGAGGCTCCCATCGTCTTCCTCCCCTTTGACCTCCTTCTTTTTTTGTCTGATTCGTCAACAAATGGCGCGGTTGGTAATTTGTAAAATCGTCTGTGCCCTTTAGCGAGACGTAGCGGGACCTAGCAATCGGCTTCACCATCAGACATGCGTCGTCGTGCAATGATCGTCGGTTGGCGCCGTTGTGCGACTTTTACAATGACGGTGACAACCAGAGTTCCCATCCCAATCAGGAGTACCATTGTGCGCCAGGGTGCAAGAGTAGAAGGTTCAAGCCGCGTTGTGGTAGCTTGAGCTTGTTGGCTTGTGACAGCGTTTAGTTGACCCAGGTTGCCACCAAGGCAGTGTACGCGTGTATGTGCGCAGCCGGACGTGATTTCAGGTAAGCAATTCGGGAAGAAATTCGCAGTGCTCTGACTTCAAGGGGCCCCTTAATTCAGCAGGCATGCCACGGGCTCACCGTGTTGCCTCGCGCCCTTAAAGCCATAGGGTTTCTACAGTTTTTGTTTCGAGTTACTATTGTGCCTCTGGGGGTTCCTTTAGTGTGCCTTAGGCTTCGCTAAGGGCTCCTTATGTTTGTTCCGGCTTGCATTCCTGAGGTTGCCAATCTTCCTTGGGGTCCTGTGCGCCGCGCGGGCGCCCCGTGTCCTGGAGGATGAACGGGTCCGCCGAGGTTTCGCAGCGCGCCCGCCTGTGGGCGCCTCGCCGTCGCTTGTGGGCACCCCTTGCCCCCTGGGCCTTGCACCGTGCAGTGTCCGCCGCGCAGTTTGCACCGCACAGCTTCCACGACATGGCTCCCGCCGCCCAGCTTGCGCCGTGCCGCTTGCGCAATCTAGTCAACGCCGCACGGGTCACGCCGCGCAGCTTACACGACTGAAGGCTCACGCCTTACAGGTCACACCGCACAGATTACACCTCACATACAGTCAAAACGTGTATTAAGGACGGGTGATAAGGACGCAAGACCCCTTGGAGGCCGAAGTTGGGTTTTTTTAGGGCGGCGGGCGACCAGTGATAATGGCAAGGACGGGCCTCAGAGGCAAGGACACAAGGGCGGGCGGGCGGGCACCCTAGATGAAGGCGCGCGTCCTCAACTAGGCGCGTTGACTGTAGCTCATGCCGCATAGCTTCTGCGCCGTGGCCAACGCGCCGTCGCCGTCGCCGCCGCCGGTGGCCGCCGTGGCCGTCCTCGCCGCTGCCGTGCTGCAGCCGCGCCGGGGCCCGCGGCGGGCCGAGGCCCGCACCCGCCGACGCGCTCCGCGGCGCGCCCGCCCGCCGCCGCCCCCGGGGGTGCCGTGGCGGCGATGGTGCCCGCCCAGGCGCGGCCAGCGTCCCACCAGGCAGCGGCCCTCCGCCCCTCCGCCATGCTACCAGCCTGGAACCTATCCCTATCCCTGTGGTGGGCATCGCCTCGTCACGATGGCGATCTGAGGGATTCCCTCAGTTTCTGAGGGTGCATCCCTAAGATTGTCATCGCCTTTTGGCGTGTCAATCTCAGGGATAGGGATAAGTTCGAGGCTGGTAACCATGGGGGAGTGTGGGGTGCACTTCGTTCGAGAGCTCCCGAGCGAAGTGAAGCCCACCCTCCCCCTCAGAAATCGTGCGGGGTAGGGGCAGAGTTCGCATGTGGCTCCCTGGTGGCGGCGATGGTGCCCGCCCAGGCGCGGCCAGCGTCCCACCAGGCAGCGGCCCTCCGCCCCTCTCGGAGGTGGACAGACCTCCTACCTTGACACGTCGATTAGCGAATTGGCCGCTTTCGGTTCTCGAGAGGGCGTCGCGGCCGTCATTTTTGCGGGTCCAGGCCCGTCGTTTTCGGTCCGAGGCCGTTTTCACTAAAGGGTTGTTTACTAAATGGAGGTTTGTCCACCGCCGACCCTCCGCCATGGGGGAAGCGGGTCCTGAGGGAAACGGGTCCTGGTGTTTTGCGCGCCGTTTTTGCGAAGAGCGCAGTTTGCTGTCGTCGAGGATCTGGTCCTTCGGCCACCTTCGTCAAGGATCTTAGCCCCACGTGCGCTTCTGTACTCCTGGCCGTTCGGAGGGCCACGACACCCCTTCACTTTGACCTCCTGGAGGCCCGCAGGAAACCCAAATCCTTCAAGTTCGGCCTCCTGGGGCCCTCCACGGGCACCGGGAGTGTTTGAAAACGACTCAGCATGACGAGCTCGTCCTCGGGGAAGGCCCCCGGGTCCAGGACCCGATTCCCTCAGGACCCGCTTCCCCCATGCAGATTTGAGGAGCCTTCAGACGGGGGTCGATGCTAGCGGGGGTCAGCCAGAGCGCCGTATCTTGCAGGACTCCGCAGAGCCAGAGTTGCATTGACCTGGGCTGGCGCGCAGGATCCCGCAAGATCTTGCAGGGTCGTGCAGGACCCTGCAATGCCGGACTGGCCCAGGCTTGCATTGACAATGTCAGTAGATCCCCTACTCCATGCCTCTCTCGGGTCCCCGTCCTGGCCCCGGGGCCGTCAAAGCACGACCGGGGATGGGAAAGCGGTCCAGGGCACGTGGTCGAGAGGTCGGGAGCCCGTGTCTCGAGAGTGTCGAGACGCCGGATGTCTGGGGATCTGGGCTCCTGGGTCGGAGCAGACGGGGTCGGAGGATCGCGTTGTCTCGCCGATGCGTCGGCGGTGCGGCTCGATGTGGAGCCCGAGGGTCTTCACGCCGAAGGCCCCGGTGCATCCAGGATGCCTCTACGGGCTCGGGGAGGAAGACATGGCATCAACGTAGCACCCCGCAGTTGTGGGTAAGAGCGGGGGGGCGGGCGCGGGGTGGGTCGCGGGGTGGGTCGCGGGTGGGTCGCGGTGTGGGTCGCGGATGGGTCGCGGCCGGGTCGCGGGTGGGTCGCGCTATTCCAAGCGAGCCGTGGAGGGCTTCTTTGCTCAGAGCCAAGGAGCCTATCGCGCGTTCTCGGGGCACAGATGCCCCTCGGGAGCTAGGCATCGCTCGGACGTGTGCATTTTTCCTTCGGCGAGGACCATCGAGGAGCATCCTCGATCATGTGGCGAAAAAACCACGCACGAAACCGAAAAAACCACAGGGAATGGACGTCCGAGCGATGGCCAGGGAGGGGCTCCCCCCATATCAGCATCGTCTTAGCCTATCCCCGTCCCCACTGGGCCACTGTATCTCAGCCATTCTCGGCTCCTCCGGGCCCCCCATGTGGGGATAGGTTGTGGGCGGCCCGGAGGGAACAGAGCATGCGTGCGTATGTGCACACATAATATACATACATAAATACATATAATGTACAAATAATGTACACCTAATGTACATACATATATAAGTGTCACATAATGTACTCCCCGAGGGATAGGTCGTGTACACATAATGTACATACATTTTCACACACAGTTTTTTATCTGGGGACACAAGCACATGTATTCATCGAATTGCCTCTTTGGTGGTCGTTGGGATCTCGTCGGGGCTTCTCGGTGACCTCCTGGAGGCAGTTTTGAGGCCTCGGGGGACCTCTTTGGTCTCGGGGGCCTCTTGGGACTTCTTGGGGGCCTCTTGGGGCCTCCTGGGCGCCTGTTGGGGCGTCAGGCTGGTATTTTCGGTTCGTGCTCCTTCCCCCTATGGGGTCCCTCTTGGGGTCGTCTTCGGGCCCTCTCGGACCGTCTTGGGCGCCTTTGAGCTGTCCTGGGGCCCTCTTGGGGGCCTCAAGGGCCATCTTGCGGCGGTCTTGGGGGTTTCATGGGGCGTCTTGGAGCGTCGGAACTTAGAAAAGTGGAGAACCCCCCAAACATGGAAACCATATGAAACATCACTGAGTTTGGCCTCTTGGAGCCTTCTCGGGATGCCCCTGGGAGGCCTCTTCTTGGGCCGTCTTGGAGGCTTCTTGGGCCGTCTTGGGGCCATCTTGGGCGTCTCGGGGCGATCTTTGGGCGTCTCGGGGCCCTCTTTGGTCGTCTTGAGGGCTTCTTGAGGCCCTCTGTGCCCGTCTTGGGGCCGTCGTGGGCCACAGGAAGTCACGCGAGAAGATGCGGGGGAGACCACGGGGCGTGCGGGAAGCACCGAGAGATTTGGGAATGCGGGGTCCGGGCCTCTATAGGAGTCTCCTCAGGACTGAGGGCTGAGGCTCAGGGGATTAGGCGAAGGACCTGAGGATACGCCCACTCCGTGCCCAGAGGCAAGATGGCTGATGTGTGCTCATTGACGAAATTGCATATATATATATATTCTCGCCCCCCCCTGTGATCATACCTCTCGCTGCTTCTCTGCTTCTTCCTCGTGTTCCTCTCTTTTCTGTCTCCTCCCCCCTCTCTTCTTCCTCCTCCTCCTCCTCCTCCTCCTCCTCCTGTTCCTCCTCCTGCTCCTGCTCCTCCTCCTCGTCCTCCTCCTCCTCCTCCTCCTCCTCCTCCACCTCCTCTCTGCAGCAATACAGAACCAATACCAGACAGCGCTTGGCGCCGTCAGTGCAAGGGAACACTTTGTATTTTTATTTGTTTGTTATTTCGGTCTGTGGAGCCGCCAAACAAAATGTTTTTGCAGGTCCCAATGGTCGCCGCGGCTGCCTTCGCAGCAGTTCTCTCTGAACCTGCCAATGTCCCACAACCAAACATACACAGTAGTTGGCGCCTTTGGTGCAAGGACACGCTGTGTATGTTTGTTTGCTTTGTGAAACCACGATGCATGGTACATTGTTTGGAGGGTGTTGCAAGCCCCCAGTGCTCGCCGCGGCCTCACTCGCAGGACTTCTCTTTGAGCCTGCACATCTCAAAAAAACAAAACATGCAAGCACACTGTGTTTCCTTGCATCCCAAACCAAACCAACCCACACAATCAAACATACACAGTAGATGGCGCCCGTGGTGCTAGGAGGCATCTTTTCCCAACCATCCTGTTGTATTGGGTCCTCGTTTTGAAGAAACGGTCCCCGCGTCTCCTCCTCCCGTGCCCCCCCCCCAATGGGGGTACCACATGCGTCCGCCACACCCGGTACAGCGTTTCGAAGCCCCATCGGGAGTTCCACGTAAGGTCCCAGTGCGGAGGGGGGGCTCCGGAGCCATTTTGGCTCTGCTTGGGAGGCTGCAGGCCTCCAGGCGAAAGCGGGATAGCTCCGTTTCCCGAGCTTGCGATTCATCTTCTTGTGGTGCCAGGTCCGCCCCTGGTCATCACCTGCCTCCGTCAACCCGAGGGTGCGCAGTCTTGTTCCGGCTCAGTCTGGTCGCTGGGGCCCTCTGGCTCTCATGGCGAAGTGTTGGCAGTGCGTGCGGTGCGGTGGTTTTACGCCACAACATCTCTCACTCTGTATCAAGGCAGGTTGTAAGGGCAAGCGGACGGACCACAACGTACCATCAGCGAGCGACAACCACAAAACCTTGGGGTAAGTGGGCAGTCGGCGGCGGCAGTCTCGGAGCTTCATGGACGAAGCAGGGACCCAAGGGAGGCGGCGGCAAAGGACGTGGTGGCAAAGGGCGGCTCGGTCCTAACGGCGGAGGGCTTGATGCTCCCACCCTCACGCTCTCGCCTGAGAAGATTGCAGCCTACGCAGCCATGGCCATGGAGTCGTATGAGATCGTCAAGGACGGATTGTCACGCAGCAGTCGGGGCGAGGTCGAGATGGCACGTCGAAAGGTAGCCGCTGGTGTTTCGGGCTCGGAGGCGCGGGAGCTCCCTCTGGCACTCGATCACGCATCGTGGGCCGTCGCCGACGCCGCGGCCAAGCGCGAGCGCCTCTTGGAGAACTCTCGCAAGGCTCTGGAGGCGCTGGCAGACGCGGATCGGGCCCTTGCCGAGCGCAAGGCGGAGCTCGAGCAGGCCAAGAAGCAGGCGGCGGAGCTCTACTCTTCCACCGCGGCTGAGGACACGCTCCGCGCCGTCGAGGACGAGGTCGCCTCCATCGACGCGGAGGGCAAGTCGGGCGCTGAGGTCCTGGCTAGCCTCGCCGCGCTTCTGGGCGAGATGGCTGCTGCCGCAGCCCCGCCACATCCTGAGGCAGAGCCTGCCCGCGCTGTAACAGCCGCAGGTGGAGGTCCAGGCGCTCCTGGCGCAGGCGCAGGTGGTGGCGCAGCTGAGGCTGATGCTCCCATGGCAGGCGATCCAGGCGGCGACGATTTACGGGGGGCGAGGATCCTGGAGGGCTTCTCGGCAGCGCGGCGGACGAGAGCGAGGTGAAAAGGCTCCGGGAGGCACCGGGCGCGCTCAGGGCCGCCAAGCGCTCCAAGACCTCGGGGTAGCGGCCTCAGCGAGGCCATTGGTGGCAATCGTTCCTTTCTCGTGCCCAGAACGGCGGGCGAGCATGGGCTTTGGTGGGTTGGTCTCACGGTCGACTGCAATGCTCGGTCGAGGTTCGCCGGCCTGCTTGGCGCAGCCACCGTCAGGTGCTGCAACTTCGTTGCCGTTCAGGAGACGCACTTGGATTCGCAGCGCGCTCAAGACGTTCAAGGACAGCTTCGACGGCTAGGATGGGTCTCGGAAGCTGCGCCAGCGATCAGCGCTGGTTCTGGCTCCCAGGGCACTGGGGGCCCCGTGCAGATGGCGCCCCAGCACCTCGGGCTCGGGCCGTTCGACCTGCTCGGCAAGCAGGCTGTTCTGGAGCCTGGTCGCGCCATCGTCTCGCGCCTCAGCGGCGTCTGTGGAGGCGGCATCGCGTGGGTCAGCGTGTATCTGGAGGTCAACGTCGGGCTCGACCAGAGCAATGCCGACGCCCTCTACGCAGTGCTCAAGGCCCTGCAGGCGGCCCACAAGCCCTTCATCGTGTGCGGGGACTTCAACATGGAGCCGTCGGTCTTGGAAGAGTCTGGCTGGCTAGAGGCGGCGCAGGCGGTGGTTGCTGCGCCCGCGGAGGCCACGTGCGGACCTGCAGGCAGGATCATCGATTACTTCGTGGTCTCGAGGCTCTTCCGTGGGGCCAAGGCCAGTGTTATCCACGGGCTGGACCTCAGGGCGCGCTATCCAGTTGCCCTCGAGCTGCTCGGCCCGAGCAAGCATCAGGAGGTCGCCGTAATGCGTGCGGCCAAGCGGCTGCCGCTGCTCAGGCCGCTGGCCTGCTGCGCTCAGGAACATGGCTCGGCTTGGCGAGCAGTTCGCGACCGGCTCGAGCGCATGACCGACCTGGACCTGGACAGCATGCGGGAGGTTTTCGTCAAGCATGCGGAGGTGAAGATGATTGACGCGCGCGGGCTCATCCATGAGCTCGACAGGTAGTCAGGCCGCGCAGAACGGCCCAGGCTTTCAGCCACCTCAGCCACGGCGCCGTATGCGGTCACGAAGATGGCTCAGTCTTGGGATGCGAAGCCAGCCATCTCAGTTGGCGTGGCGCCGCTCACCAGTCAGCAGACCTTGCAGGCGCTGGTCGACGAGTGGTCGACTTACAGGGGCGTCGTCGCCCCCCAGGCTTTGCCAGTCCAGGCTGCAGGTGGTGGCGTGCAAGAGGCCGAGGCAACAGTTGAAGCAGTTGCGAAAGCCCCGAGGGAGCCCGAGCCGAGAGGCACCGTCTGCCTTGGCCTGAGGACCTCGGGCGGCGCCCCGATAGGCCTTATGTGGCTGAGGTCCAGAAAGTGATTTCGTCGTTCAAGCCTCAGTCTGGGTCCAACTTTGACAGCATCCGCCACAGTGAATTCAATATGACGGATGACCTAGGCACCGAGGCGCTCATTGATTTATTGATGGCTATCGAGCAGCAAGCATATTGGCTAAGCTTCATCACCAGGATGGTCTTCATTCCCAAGGCAGATGGAGGCCTGCGTCCCGTCGCGCTGTTGGCACTGGTAGGCAGAGTTCACGGCAGGCTTCGCAGACCCATCATGCCGCAGTGGGAGAAGGCCAGCGACAGGCCATGCTGGCGGGTGTGCCCAAGGCGCTCATGTGACAGAGCAGTGTGGCAGCCGCAGACGAGATCATAGTGGATTGCGATGATGGCAGAACGACGTCCCGAGCAGGACTGGGCTCTGCCAGCATCCTGCTGGACCTTTGGAAGGCTTTCGAGCAGGTCTCGCATCGGTGCCTCGTGCAGGCAGCCATCAAGTTCGGATTTCCGTTCTGGCTGGCCAAGCTGCAGATCTCTCTGTACCGTTCGCCGAGGGTGCTTCACCTCGACGGGTGCTGCTCGCAGGAGTTGCAGGTCTTCCAGACGGTGCTCGCTGGAGACGCGTTCGCCGCGGGCTTCATGAAGCTCATGTTGTTGCAGCCGCTCGACGAGACGGTCGCGCGGTTCGGGGCCGTCGCGCCGGCGATCGTGGTCGACGACCGGGTGCTCCAGCGTTGCTGCGGGACCAAGCGTGTGCAGGGCGATCTTGCGGGCGCTACCCGTCTATGGGCGCAGCAGCTGAAGAATGTCAAACTCAAGATCGCTGTCAAGAAGTCTAAGGTCATAGGCAACTCACCAGGCTTGCGCAGCCACATTTCGATGCGCCTGCTCGAGATTGCTGGAGTCCAAGGGGCTCGTCACGCGCGCAACCTTGGCATTGATCGCGCAGAGGGGCGGCGTGCAGCTCGGGCTCTTCGGCAGCAGCGCCTCGCTAACGTCGGGCTTCGCCTGCGCGAGGTGCGGAGCTTCTTGGGCCTGGGGCGGGGGCGCGCTGCCGCGGCCAAGGTTGCGTTCGCAGGCCTCCACCCTTCGGCGATGTACAGCGTCAACTGCATTGGCTTCAATTCCAGCAAGTTGTCCAGGATGCGCCCCATCACGGCCAGAGCCGTGGATCCATTGCCAGCAGGCACGAATGCCACCGCAGTGTTGATGCTCTGGGGGGGTGGGGGGGGGGGGGGGCAAGACTTGAGACGCCATCTTCACTGCCTCGCTGGGGCCTGTCATGATGCTGGCCAAGGCTGTATGGGAGAAGTGGGTGCCGACGTCCATTTTGCAGCCCATGTTCGAGTGGGACGTGAGGGTCGCCAAGCACTGGGGCGATGTGCGCGGGCCGCTCGGAGCAGCAGCGAGGTCCTTGCAGAGGATCGGTGTCGCGCTCAGCTCCTTCGCTGATTGGGTCACCGACGCGGGCGAGAAGCTCCACTTGGCGGTTTGCTCTCCCTGCGCGGTCAAGCAGGTTGTCACGCGAGACGTCGAGCGGCGGCAGTTGGCTCAGCTGGCTAAGAGCGCGCACTACGACATCTACGGTGCTGGCGGCGTCTTCCCGTCGGCGGTCAGGCGGTGGGTCACGTCGGGCCGAGGCTCCACAGGTCGCTGTTGTTTGGGGGTCGTTGACGCCCAGTGAGGCTGGGTATGGCAGATCATGCCTGGTCGACGGTCCGTGGCTCAACGAGCGGCGCTGTGCGGCAGGCCTCAGTTCTTACACGGTCTGCTCGCTGTGTCCCAGCAAGATGGGGGCGCTTTGGCGTAGGTTCATGGAGCGTCAAGACGCTTGGCCGTCATGGCCCTTCCAGAGGAGCTGGGGCGTTTCAGGGACAAGGGTGACTCCATCGCGATCAGGGCCTTGCTCGAGACGTTGTGGCCGCCAGAACCGCTCGCAGAGTGGAGGCCGCCAGGTGACGACTTCCTGGCGCGCGCGCAGTGGATCAAGGGCTACGACGAGGGCTTGCCGTTTGCAGAGCCCGACCTGTGCGCAGATGGACCCTGCACCGACGGAGGTGCCAAGATCGCCGGTGCAGGTTGTGCCCTCATTGCCTTGCCTAGCGGCGGCGATCGCGTCGTCCTTGGGCCGAGGTCTGCCGCGCGTGCGCGGGCCTCCCCTTTGGCTGGCGCCCTGCGTTTCATGGGCGGCGGTGAGCTGTTGTCGCTCCTCCTGCTTCTCAAGAACACCATTCCACCAGTGACAGCTTATTTTGACGCTGGGTTTGTGGTACATGGTATCAATATTCGTGGGCCCGAGGCCACTGCGAGCAGCAAGGCAGCGTGGGCGGAGCTGTGGTTGCGCGTCTGGCACGCTGTGCCGAACTTCGGAGGGCTCGGCGAAGACGGCCTCGCAAATGTCGAGGTCAAGGCGAGCGCTGCTGTTCGGCACTTGCCAGAGGGCCTCGTCGCGGCAAGAGCGCGCACACGCAACGTCGAAGCATATTGGCGCGCCAAAATTATTGTTGCTCAAGCCGGCGTTCCCGACGCCATTCGGCAGATCATCCAGGCGAGGCAGGCCGTGCTCGATGCCGCGTTCTCCTGGGTTTCGATTGCTGGCGGCATGGCCGCCGATGGCAGAGCTGGCATCTCGGACGAGGAGGCTACAAAGCAGGCCAGCAATATTCAGTTGTTTCTCACGGCTCACGAGGTCATCGAGGTTCCGAATGGTGGCCTTCGCTGTTCGCGCTGCCTCAATGCCACGTACAGCAGCAACGCAGCAACATTAGAGCGTATTTCTTGGCCAAGCCGTGCGTGCCCAAGCCGTGTGTTCCGTCGCATTCTGGCAGTACTTCGAATATGCGACCTGCGCGAGCAGCCTTGGCGGCGGCCACGGCGGCGGCGGCGGCCTTCGCCGCGTTGGCGCAGGCCGAGGTGGGGGCGACAGATGCCGAGGTGGTGGGCGGTGGTCGCGGCAGTTGCCGAAGGCCAAGGATCTCAAGACAGCCAGCTGAAGATGGACTACCTGTTGTCGGCAGCCTCTGGAGCAAGCTCGAGCTGGTCTGTGCGCTCAGCATCAGCTGGAAAAGTTGTCGCCTGTGTGAGTGAGGCTCCTGTAGGCTCCGCTGCAGAAGCCCCTGTTGGACCTTGCGCGCGCGCGCCCCCGAGGGCCCCGCTGCAGAAGCCCCGCGTGGCCTGGATTCGGCTGGCGGCGTGAGCGTTGTGGATGCACCTGCCTCGCTTCTCGCCTCGGGGCTCCTCGGGCCCCCCTGGGCCCCGCTGCAGACGCTCTGGGGGGGGGGGGGGGGGGGCGGCGGAGCGAGTGCGCCAGCCGATTTGGCCAGTTTCAGCGGTGCGGCCACGCGGCCAGCAGCCTGGTCGCCTCGCAAGTTTGTGATGTTTCGTCTCGCCGCTCGGGCTCGCCCGATCGGTCTCGGTCGGGGGCCCTTGCCCCTTTGGCCCCCTCGCTGTGTCGTCGTTCGCAGGTGATGGCGCAGGGGTTCCAGTAGTGGCGAGTGGCGAGCGCGTCCTCACGACCATCTTTGGATATCGCATTTGCACGCGCTGTCATCGCTATGCGAGAGTGGTTGGAGGCGAGCACCGAGGCTTGTCCGCGGCATGCAAGCTACCAGAGAGCGCTCGTGGTTTGCAGCGTCGCCGCGAGAAGGTCGAAAGGATCAGGCATGGGATGCCGCCGAAGAAGGTGTAGCCAATGGCGACGGCTCGGTGTTGATGGGGTCTTGGCCTGGCGGCCGCGTGTCGGCCTTTTTGGTTCGCTCGTCCCTTTGCCGCTCGGCTCCCCTGGGCTTTCGCCCGCCGCAGGCCACGGCCGCCTGCTCCTTGGCTGCTAGAACCTGAGCTCGTGCCGCGCGAACCTGGCCACGGCACAGAACGCAACAGAAGGTCCCAGTGGGGGTACCGCATGCGTCCGCCACGCCCAGTGCAGCGTTTCGTGGCCCCGTAGGGAGATCCACGTAAGGCCCCACTGGGGGTGCCACCTGCGCCCGCCACGCCCAGTGCAGCGTTTCGTGGCCCCGTTGGGAGCTCCACGGAAGGCGCCAGCGGGGGCGCCGCATGCGCCCGCCACGCCCCGCGCGGCGTTCCGTGGCCCCATAGGGGGCCCCACCCAAGGCCCCAGTGGGACCGCCCGCATGCGCCCACCACGCACAGTACAGCGCTTCGCGGCCACATAGGGAGCTCCATCGGAGGCCCCAGTGGGGGTGGCCGCGCGCGCCCGCCTCGCCCAGTACAGCGTTTCGTGGCCCCAGAGGGTGCTCCATCGGAGGCCCCAGCAGGGGTGGCCACATGCGTCTGCCACACCCAGTGCACCGTTTCGTGAGCAGTGGGGCCGTCCGCATGCGCACCAAACTTGCATTTTCATTTGCCCAAAGCAATGTTTCGTGGCCCCATAGGGAGCTCCCCCGGAGCCTCCAGTGGGACCGCCCGCATGCGTCCCGCACGCGCAGTTTGTTTCACCCACTTAGTAAAGCGTTTCGTGGCCCCAATAGGGAGCTCAACCGAAGCACACAGTGGGGCCGCCCACATGCGTCCCATGCACCCAGTTTGGCTGCTTCGCCCACCCAGTACAGCGTTTCCTGGCCCCATATGAAGCTCCACCGAAGTCCCCAGTGGGACCGTCCGCATGCGGCCCACACGCCCAATTTGGCATTTTCACCCATCCAGTACAGCGCGTCGTGGCCCCATAGGGAGCTCCACCGAAGCCCCCAGTGGGACCGTCCGCATGCGGCCCACACGCCCAATTTGGCATTTTCACCCATCCAGTACAGCGCTTCGTGGACACATAGGGAGCTCCACCGACGGCCCTGATGCTACCGTGCCGCCCGCATGCGTCCCGTAAACCTATTTTTTTCTCAACCACTTACTACAGCGCTTCGTGGCCCCATAGGGAGCTCCACCGAAGCCCCCAGTGGGACCGTCCGCGTGCGGCCCACACGCCCAATTTGGCATTTTCACACATGCGGTACAGCGCTTCGTGGCCCCATAGGGAACTCCACCGAAGCCCCCAGTGGGACCGTCCGCATGCGGCCCACACGCCCAATTTGGCATTTTCGCCCATCCAGTACAGCGCTTCGTGGACCCATAGGGAACTCCACCGACGGCCCTGGTGCTACCCTACCGCCCGCATGCGTCCCGGAAACCCAATTTGGCTTTTCCAGCCACTTACTACAGCGCTTCGTGGCCCCATAGGGAGCTCCACCGAAGCCCCCAGTGGGACCGTCCGCATGTGGCCCATTCGCCCAATTTCCACCCAGTACAGCGCTTCGTGGCCCCATAGGGAGCTCCACCGACGGCACCACTGCTACCGCCCGCATGCGTTCCCCCCCACCCAGTACAGCGCTTCGTGGCCCCACAGGGAGCTTCACCGAAGAAGAAATCCACAATTGCGGTACCCACAACTGCATATGGTTGGGTCCTTCGTCTGGATATGTTTTTGTTGTGTGTTTTTGTTTTGTTGGTTTGTGAAGCCACGGAATGCGGTGCATGTTTGTTTCTTTTGTTTTTTGGTTATGCATGCCCCGGTGCTCGCCGCGGCCTCCCTCGCAGCACTTCTCTCTGAGCGTGCGCCCCCCCCCCGAAAAAGACAACACAGTGTTTTCTTGCATCACAGACCAAAACAACCAAACAAACCAAACACACACAGCGTTTCATTGAACCAAAGGTGAGGACGCCTGGCCAGTACGGATTCTTGCGTTCGGATTCCGCATGAGGGGTACATTAGCAAAGACTCTTTAGTACGGATTCCTCATTACAGATTCTAGATAAGAATTCCTTAATACAGATTCTGAGTAGGGCTCCTTAGTTGAGATTCCGTACTAAGGATTGCTTAGTGTTTGCAAGGATGCCCTTGCAATGATTCCACATGAAGGATTCCATCACCAATATTCCTTATGAAGGACCCTTATTGAGTACTCCGCAAAAAATATCGTAGTACGGTTCCCTTACTCAGCATTCCTTTTTTTGATTCGTTATGACAAAGACAGTCTTAAAATCAAAAGATTCCTTGTCAAGGGTCTCTTATTTCAGATTGTTAATAACGGGCACTTCGCTAAATATCTCTCAGTCTGGATTCCTTAGTTCACATTCCATATTAATGATTCCTTTGTCAAGATTCCTTACTCAGGATTCTTTGTGACGGATTCCCTGGTAGATATTTCTCATTCGGATTCCTTAGTTCATATTCCATTTTCGGGATTCTTTATTAAGGCTTCTTTTTGAAGGGTTCCTTCTTAAGCACTCCTTAGTAAGGTTACCGTAGTAACGATTCCTGAGCAAGGATCCTGTGGTGAATCATCCTGAGGCATATTTTGGCGATTCATACTGACAGATTCCTGACATAGGATTCTTTATTCCAGATTCCTTACGCAAGATTGTGTTTGAACGGTTCTTGAGTTTAGGATTCCTCACTCAGGGTTCCTGATTGAAGATGCATTGTTGGAGATTTCCTAGTTTTATGGAGGATTCCTCGGTAAGAAAAAACGGCACCCTACTCATGGTTCCTTCGTGAAGATTCCTTCCTAAAGGGTTTCTTGGCAACTACTCCTTGCTAAGTGTTCCAAGGACTCCTTGTGTAAATATTCCTTCTGAGGGATCCCTCATTCTATGTCCCGTATTGCGGATTCCGTATTAAGGATCCTTCCTTTTCTCATCATCATCGTCATCGCCATCATCATCATCATCATCATCATCATCATCATCATCATCATCATCATCATCATCATCATCATCATCATCATCATCATCATCATCATCAACATCATCATCATCATCATCATCATCATCATCATCATCGTCATCGTCATCGTCATCGTCATCGTCATCGTCATCGTCATCATCGTCGGGATCGCAGGCATCTCATCTAGTTCCTGTTCCCTTTCTCTCACGTCGTTTTTCTTTGTCTTCCGCCCCCTCCTCCTCGAAACCGGGAAAGCGGTTTCGGTTTCGGTTCGTGTCGTGCGTGCGGGCGAGGCCGAACTGCGCGAGTTCCTGCAGTTGTAGACGCCAAATAGAGCCCAAAAGGTCGCACGCCAAACGCGCCTACCCCCTGGCCGGGCGCGGCCCCCGATGGTTGTCTCGCGCGTTGTTTTGATGGTTTTCTCGATGGTTGTCCCGATAATCGATGTCTGAGTTCCACACGAGCCAAGGGCTGTCCATCGGGCAAAGGGAAGGATCCCAGCTTTGTTCTCCAGGGACGACCAAGGTGCTCGGATGGAAGTGCCAGGGGACGAAATGCGTTGGTATTTGGTCCAAGGCTGGAGTGAAGCTGCCATCCGCCGCTGGTGCTCCACACAGTACGTTCTCCGTGATGAGTCGGGCCGTTTTATCAGAACGTCCAATCGTCGTTCGATCATTAGGGACGAGGCCCGCAAACATAAGCGCGAGATCATTGCGGACCGTCTGACGTACCGCATGTGCGGCTGCCCTCATAACCAGCAGCGCCGTCCGAAATGCCCCACTGACCGGCCATCGCATAGCCCGCGCCACAAGGCCACGCCTTGGCACTACGCCTGCGGCGACGGCTTTAATGGCCATGGCTCATGCGGCACGGAGGCCGGATGCGTTGCATTGAACGGCTTACAGATCATGGACATCGAGCGTGAGTGGGTATCGTTCCCCCAAGACCATCGTCTCAAGAAGAACCAACGGGACTATCACGTCATCCACGGCCGCGATGACCGTGACAGGAGCAGCCCTCGAGATCTGTCCCTCGATAGCACAGGCCAGATTGTTAGCCGTTCGAATGTTGCTCGCCTTGAGGGGGGTCTTCATTGCTTCGAAGCCGACGAAGGAAAGGCAGACAAGGGTGGACGCACCCCAAACGTACCTAAGAGGGTCGGCGCGCCCCTAACGAACCTAAAGAGGGTGGGCGCGCCCAGGACGAACCGCAGGACTCGCCGCCAGGAAAAAAGCTACGACCGCGACAAGCAGTAGACCTGGAAGGGTCCGATGGGGCTGGCAATCCTGAAGAAGCAGACGAGTCATAATCAGCACCGCCTTCTCCAGCACCACATACAGTTGAAGGAACCAAAGGCCCCATGACTATCCCGCCGAACCGTGCTCCCAGCGATCCTAACTGGGAGCCGACTCCCGCTGAGTTGGCGGCAGCGGACGACCATCTCAAATGTCTCAAATCACGACGATCGCGACGCGAACGTTCGGTCAGTACTGCGAATTGAGCTATCCAGTTCCAAGAAATCTACACGCCTAAGCCGGATTAGCGGCCGGCCGCTCGATCTGACGCATCGCAGTCGGCCCAGATGCACCGCGGCATGGGCTGGGCTTCAACGCTACGGGACGCTGGCCACGAGAGCTACTAAGGCAAGGCCAACCCGGCCACTCGCGCGTCTGATCCACCGCGGGCCAAGGCGACCCCAGAGGCACCCTTCACAACCTTGCTATAATGCAGAACTTGTGTTGAACACGTGGAGCAATCCATCTCTGCAAGTGTCCGCGGGCGCGGACGCGCGCGACTTCAATCGCCATGCTGACAAGGGGTCGGGTAGCCAGGACGCTGGCCCAGCAGTAACCATGGTGCATCCAAAGGCGGCCAAACACATCGAGACGACTTCGAAGAGCAAAGGGTGGCGCCACCCCTTACTGCGCCAGCAGCAGCAGCAGCAGCAGCAGCAGCAGCAGCAGCAGCAGCGCCTGCAGCAGCAGCCGCAGCAGCTGCAAGCATCCTGGTAGGAAGCGTCTCCTCCTCCCCCTACCCCCTTGTGCGCGCCGCCAAATCGTGTTTCTTCGCAACGTCGACCCCTGATATTTCGAACCCTTCTCAAGGACTGGATTTTCACTTCGAGTCGTTTCTGTTGACACTCCCCGGGCCCGGCAAGGGCCCCCCAGAGGCCGAAAGAACAAGACGAACGTCCCCGCGTCGTTACATCTTGTTCGTAGGGCGTTGTGGTCTGGGTCACCTTTTCCCCCCTTATTTACTCTGCACCCTCCGCGGCGATCCGCGTGCATAGGGGAACAAAAGATGGCATAAACATAAAAACTCGGAGGTCCGCGCGGATTTCTCGGATCGGCGCTGGACCCCCTTCCCTGGCGCGCGGAGCGCGCCAGGGGCGGCGCCGGAGGCCCCGCCGGGGTGCCCCGGCGCCGATCCGAGAAATTCGCGCGGACCTCGGAGTTTTTATGTTTATGCCTTTTTTTGTTTCCCTTTGCAATACCCACTTTATATTTTTATGTTTACGCCCTTATCCACTTTATCCCCTTTGCACTATCCACTTTTACTCTATTCTTTTATGTTTATGCCCTTATCCACTTTGCACCCTCCGCGGCGATCCGCGTGCAGGAGATGCCGCAGCCGCCCCCGTGGGCCAGCGGCCCCTCCGGGGCGCCGCGCCCCGGCGCCGGGGCCGCGCCGCGCCTGGCGCCCGCGCCGCTCGCCGAGCCCGCGGGGCAGCTGCAGCGCGCCGCCCGGGCCCCGGCCGGCACGGGGAGCTCCGATTTTCCTCGGTGATCCAGGGGCGAAGCGTCCTGGCGTGCCTGTAGCCCCACCAAGCAATGTTCCAAGAGCCTTTTGTGGTTCCCACGAAGTGTTCTCAGAACATTTCTGGCTGGGACTGTCTTGTTTCGTCACATCGGGTTTCTGTTCTAAGAACACTGTTTTTGTTCTTGGGACATTTTTGGGTAACATTTCGTGGTGGGACTATAGGAATGCCGGGACGGTCGGTCCCTGCTCAATCGGTGATCCAGGGGCGGGGGTCTATGCAAGCGGGGTCAGCCAGGGCGCTGGATCTTGCTGGTTCTTGCAGAGCCAGGGGCGCGCTGGTCCGGGGGGCTCGCGCTCAGAATCCTGCAGAGCCTGGTTGACCCCGGTTAGCGTTGACCCGGGTCAGCCGGTTTCTGGTACTTTTTTGCCCCCAGAGGCCTTCAGCGGGCTCCGGGACCGTCCAAATAACGAATCGAGACGGGGAACCGGCCCCAAGGAAGCGGTCCAGACCCCGGGGGGCCCACGCATCGGAAAAATTGCAGCGGCCGGATGGCAGGGTTGCCAGACTTTCCACGTCAAAGCCGAGATGTTTTGTATAGTTTCTGGCCTCTCGAGGCCCTTACTGGGCTTCGGGAGTTCCAAACAACGGCTCGGGATGAAGAGCCGGTCCTGGGGAAATCGGGGACCACGGCCGGCACGGGAGAGTCGAAGCCACCCGCCCAGAGATCCAAGACATTTTGGGGCCCACGCATCGACAGCAAACAGCTTTCGAGCCAGGCGTTTATGTCAGGTCTCGGGCCCCAGGACCCTCACATGTCGATCCGTTTCGAAAGGTGACGCAGATGTTTGTTTTATATATGTATATACATACACACAATCGCACAGCTTTCGGGAGGTCGAAGCCACCTGCGCTCTGCCTGTTGGGATCGTCGCGGGGGTTGCTAAGGACAGGGGTGTCAGAAGGTTGCAAGCGAACGCCAAGGTTGGTTATGTCTGTCCCATCCTGACTTGTAGGTGGGTTACAGGTGCCCTGAGTGGCTGAGGGAGTTGCATGACTCCGCTAAGTGGCCAGCGTGCGGGGCCATTTTTCACCAGCCACTCAGGGCACTTGTAACCCACCTGCGAGCCAGGTTGGGCGACAAATGCAGCAGACGAGTGGGGTCTAGGGCTCTGGTCGTCATTTTCCGCGATGTGGCATTTTTGTTCGCAACGTCGGATGGGCAGGGCCATCTAGTGCTTGTGGGCTTGACCCATCTTGGGCCATATTGGAGCCATCTTGAGGCCTCGAGAGCCCATCGGAAGCGAACAGGCGAGAAGACAAACATCTTGATTTGTACGGATGGTCCCTCGGAGGTTCCGTGGCCACTTCGAAACGTCTGAATTAGGCCGGTATTGGGGAGTCGTGGAGGCATGTTGTTGGTTCTAGTGGACAATCTTGGGTTATCTTGTGCTATCTTGGAGGCCATCTTGGGCAATCTGCGGACATTTTGGAGCCATCTTGTGCCATCGTGGACGCTCCAACCCGTCGCGCCCCAGCCTCAGACGCAGGCGGAGGGGGTAAGTGGAGGGGCGCACTTCTTCCCTCAGGGGAACAAGGAGGCAGGAATAACTGACTGCCTAAACCACGTACGCCCTCAAGGGCTGGTGATAAAGGACATCGTGATAACTACTAACCGTGTCGGGGAAGAAGGAGTTTTGGAAGAGGGAAGGGCGACCTCGTTATGCCACGTGGGCCCAGAGGGTTGATGTCTTCATGTGCCATCACAGGCATCGGTTCGAGGTTAGAAATGTCCCAACGTGTTTTGGTTCCTTCGGGGCCTACTGGGGCGTCCCCGTGGCCACTGCTGCATCCGCCACGGAATTCTGGCCTCGGCGCACCCCAGGACAGGTCTTTGACCCCCTGTGCCCAGGCCCCCACGCGTCGCGGAAAGAAACACATGACGGAAGATGTTCTTGAGGGTCGACCTGTCGCCGGTTATCCCAAGGCTTCCTTCCTGGAGCTCTGAAGGCCGAGATGCCTTCTCGGGATGTCCGAATGGGACGCTGATCTTCGTGCGTTGCATGATGTGCCCAGGCCGAAACCTCCCACGTGTCGTGATCTTGTGCACGGCGCGGGCCCCCAAAAGGCCTCGACGCAGTCCAGTGGCCCTGGGGGCCCGGCCACTGAAGCCCCTGGGCCCTCGCAGGCGGAGAGCGGCGAGCAAAGCAGACAGACGGCATTCCCCGGGACCTCTTCGCGACGCGAGGGCGTCAACGGTTGCTGCTCTAGCAGGCGTGGGGCCGCAGCACCTTGGACAGAGGAGCGGCCCCCTTCCCCGGGGTCTAGTTCTCTTCCTCCTCCTCCTCCTCCCTCCTCCTCCCCGCACCTTTTTTTGTGCTGGCACGGGGCCGCCCGAGGAGGGGCCTCGCGGAGCCTCGGAGCCTCGAGGAGGGGGCGCCCGCAGAGCCGGAGCACAAACAACCACGGCAGCGGGTCCCTCTGCTTCGGACCTCGGGCCAAGGCTCGGGCCTCCGGCGGTCGTTCGGCGCGGTCCTCCTCCTCCTCCTCCTCCTCCTCCTCCTCCTCCTCCGCCTCCTCCTCCTCCTCCCTCCTCCTCCTCCTCCCTCCGTCCTCCTCCTCCTCCTCCTCCTCCTCCCTCCTCCTCCTCCTCCTCCTCCTCCTCCTCCTCTCCCCCTCCTTCCTCCCCCTCCCCCTCATCCTCCCCTCCCCCTCCCCCTCCCCCTCCCCCTCCCCCTCCTTCCTGGGTGGAGTGCGCTCTGATGCAAGACGCGGCAGAAGGAGCTTTGTGCTTCTGCTGCGGGCGCCCCTTCCTCGGAGCTCGAGCTCGAGGAGGGGGCGCCCACCGCCGGAGCACAGGACCACAGCAACGGATTTCTCTGCTTCGGTTTTCGGGAAAAAGCTCGGGTCTCCGGCGGCCGTTCGGCGCGAGCCTGTCGGGGGTGGACAGACCTCCTACCCTGACACGTCGACTAGCGAATTGGCCGCTTTCGGTCCGCGAGAGGGCGTCGCGGTCGTCGTTTTTGCGGGTCCGGGTTCGTCGGTTTCGGTCCTAGGCCGTTTTCGATTAGGGGAGGTTTACTAAAGGGAGGTTTGTCCACCGCCGATCCTGGCACGCCCGGGACGCTCTCGGCGAGGCACGGTTGCTGGAAGGCAAGCCGAGGCTGGAGTTCCGCCGAGAACCCAGGACGGGCAGCTTCTGGAAGCTTCGAGCGTCGAGCCATGGGTCCTGGTGCATCCAGGACCCCAAGAGAATACGTATAAACATGGATGCATATCTATCCAGGGAGAGAGCGAGAAAGAGAGAGAGAGAGAGAGAGAGCGAGACAACAAGCAAAAGAGAAGGAGAGAAAGAGAGAGAGAGAGAGAGAGAGTGAGAGAGGGAGGAGGAGCTTTATTGCGGTCTGTGAGCTCCCATGGCATCACCCTCAATCCTGCTCTCGTTGTCCATATTCCTGAGAAGGCTCGTAGTGGGCGGCATTGCGCGATTGATTTAGTCTTGCGGCAACAGATGTATTGTTCTGGGAAGAGGAGGCGGCGACCGCTAGTGGTCGGGGGTAGGAGAAACGACACCACCGCCACCAGAGGGGGCCCCCGTCCAGCGAGGGGGTCCACGATGCCCCCCCGAGCTGGGGACAGGGGATGCCCCAAGCGAGAGGGGGGGCCACACCGCCAGGGGGACCCGCCCTGTCCCCTCCCGCTGGTGGTCCCCGTTGATGGTGGTGTCGCTCTCTCTTGTTCCTGTCTGTGGCGTTTCCAGAAGGGCCTGGCTTTCGAGAGTCGAAGGGGTTGGCATCTCGTCCTTGGAGGAGGGGGGCGGAAGTAAAGCGAGGGTTGCCCGCTGGCGGAAGGCCATGGGAAGCCGGCGGAGGCAAACAATGATCCCCAAGGGGTGGCAACAGTTTTGGGTGCAGGGATTCCAGAGCCGGCCATTTGGGTCACGAGAGAAACATAGGCACAGGCGCAACACACACGCTGATATCACATAACATCGGGGAAACTTGGGGGAGTGGAGGGGAAGACGCAAACCCAGGGAATCTGATCAAGTGTGGGGAATATGGATTACCCCAACATGCTTATGCTATATGTGCGTCGCCACCCCCAGGGGCGGCGCGCGCACCGAGAAATCTTATAGTACATGCGTCGTGGCGGGCGCTTTCTGGCCACACCGCTCGGGAGACGATCTACTACAAGATGGGTGTACTATATGTTCGGCCTGGACGCGCGCCTCCAAGGAAAACTTACAGTACTAGTATGTCTCTGTGCGTCCCAGTGGAGTCAGTGCCTCCCTGAGCCCCTTCAGCGTGTGTTGGGGGGGACCTCTCGAGGCGGCGGCGCCCGCAGCCGCCGGCTGCGCGGCGCCGCTCGGCGCGGGCGGCGCGCCCCCCGCGGGGGTCCACTGCTTCCACGTGTTCTACTCGCGGGAGTCCCTGGTGCCCCTCGGGCTCGGGTACCAGGCATCGGTGCGGTGGAGATGGGTATGTCAGAGAAGGAAACGGCACCCATACCTCTACCCCCTCGCCCGTTTTCCCCTTATTTGGGCCTCCTTGGAGGTCCCCGTCGCCACCGCTGGATTCGCCTCGAAATCCTGGCCAGAACGTACCCCAGGAGAGGTTCGGGGGTCAGCGGTATCGGTACGGGCACGAGGGCCAACAGCAGTTCCGGCCCCTTTTGGAGCAGGACCGGCCGTCGGTGTCGCTGCGGGCGTTGTCCGCTTGAGACAGAAGGCCGCCTGCCCAACTTTCTTTATAGCTGGGCCTGTCCCTCTATAGGGGGAATATCCCAAAATAATCAAACAATAGTCTGGGGACTGTTTTTTTACTAGTTGTTTTGTCAATTTTGGAATGTTTTTCGAGTTTTTTTTTATTTTTCGTCGAAGCTCCCCCTGTAGGGGGACACGCCCGACTTACAACTTTCTGCGATGGGCCTCGCATCCATGTCTGCAGCGCCCCTCTCTGGCGCCCACGAGGCACGGGGCCTCGGGTCGGCGGCGAGCGAGGAGGAGGGGAAGCGAGAATGGGGCGGGCCTTCACAGAGGGCTTGGCAGTCCCCCGGCCTTCCGAGAAGTGTTCTAAGCCTCCCCCGAAGACAGACAAGAACTTCTCAGAAGGCGCGAGGGCCTCTGAGAAGCCCCGCCGCCTGCTGAGAAGGCCCTCCCCTTCTCCTTCTCTCCTTCTCCTTCTGAGAAGGCCTTCTCCTTCTCCTTCTCCCTCTCCTTCTCCTTCTCCTTCTCCTTCTCCTTCTGAGAAGGCCTTCTCCTTCTCCTTCTCCTTCTCCTATTCCTTCTCCTTCTCCTTCTCCTTCTCCTTCTCCTTCTTCCTCCCGCTCGCCGCCAATCGGGGGGAGAGCCCGGCGGCGCCAGCACAGACGCTCGAGGGCCGAGGGAGGCGGGCGCGGGGGCGGCGGGCTCTGTCGACGGGGGCGCCGGAGCCCGCGGGGCGAGGGGCGAAGGGCGGGGCTCCTGGCCACGGTGGCGTGGGGCGCGCCCTCGGCTGCCACTCCCGCGCTGCGTGCGCGAGTGGGAGGAGGAGGAGGA